>CM061049.1:40755256-40813911 GCA_030762985.1 Adelphocoris suturalis
TCTATTGAACTCCTTAGTTTTTAAATGTCCGCTCATATCCTCAAAGAAGTTAACATTTATCAATCATTGTTCTAACCTGTTTGAAAATGTTACACAACAATAAAAACACATACTTATGTACATCTTAGATTAAAAAGGTTACATTATGGAAAAAATGAAGGAAAAAGTAAGAAATTTATGGAAGTTTTAATTTTCAGACATGATATGCAAGTTTAAGAACATTGGGAACATCTCGTTTTGTTTGTTCGAACAAATGTTATTGAACTTGATATTACAGTAGCTTTTATTCCTGAATGTCCCAAAATCTCTGGAAATTTCTGCAATGCTTAATCAATACTTACGAAATTGCTCCATCTGCAAATTATTACACAATGGCTTAACCCGGAAACCCCACTGCAAATTATTACACAATGGTTTAATGAGAAATCTCACTACAGACTATTACATAACGGCTTAATGAGAACTTCAAAGTGCAAATTATTACACAATGTCATGATGAGAAACCTCCGCTACAAACCATTTAACAATGACATACCTAATGAAAAACCTCCCACTACAAATTATTACACAGCGGCTTAATGAGGCATCCTTCTGCAAATTATTACACAATGGCTTAATGAGAAACCCTCACTGCAAATTATTACACAATTCCTTAACACGTAAACACTCACTGCAAATTATTACACAATGGCAAATCATGAAAATCCTCCCACTGTAAATAATTACCCAACGGTCCAATTTGGAAGCTTAATTTGGAGGCTTAATTTGGAAGGCCACGGTAATAGAAAATTCTTTAAATATCTCATAGGAGAGATTGACAGCCCGGAGTGTGATTTTCGCCATGAAGATGCTTCCCAACAAAATATTTACCATATATTTCAAGAATGTTCTGCAACAAGATCCGAATTGAATTAGTTTCTGAGAAGTCAACACATCGACGAAGCAAACTCAATACAGTCATTTTTGAAAATAAATATCCATGAAATAGAAAAATTGAATGAAATGTACGAATGGATTCAACACCGAAAACGCTGCAAATTATTACACAAAGGTTTATTATTTCTGTATTAAATAACCCTTCTAAGTAAATCACTTAGGTATCTATGTTTATTAGACATATTCTGTGGTACTTTATCTGAGCCATTCTACAAAAAGGTGCCAACTTTGCAGAAAGGTGTGTGGAAATTTTTTCTGCAACTAACTCATACAAATTTGGTATCATTCGACTCGTTACGATGTCTACTACTCGTTACTGGGAAGGGCGAGAAAGTTTGACCTTTTTTGGGAATGGTACACTGCTTTTTAGGTTAAAGAAACGTTGATGAAAAGAAGGGTGCCGGCTATACTTTCGTAAATCCATTAAAAAAAAGTAAATCGGTTTGAACACCAACAGTGGAGTCAATGCGTTTCTGTATCATGATCCGCGACGGACATAATTCGTTTCCCCGTGTTTACCTCACAATATGAATTTATAGGCCAAAAAATTTTGCAAATTTTGTGGTTTTCATAATTTGGATGGATTTATTCTTCTTCTCAGTCTTTTCCAGGGGCTAGCGGTTGTGAAAAATTTATACTTTTCAAAACCTCATGACGTATTCTTCGAGTTACAACAGTAAGCTTCTCGAAAAATGAACTCTTTTATTTATAAAAAGGCCGAGTATTCTCGTTAGGGACGGTCATGGGTTGGGTAGATCATCTCATAGGGGCCTATGATGAATCTGGGCAGTTTAATACAGGTCCAAGAGAAAAATCTATTAAAAAAAATCATCGGTCAGAATCCAGCAGTTGACTCGGAAAATATGAACTCAGTAGGTAATTTTCAGTTTCGAAAATTATAATTTATTGATCACAGGGTAGTATTTTGGTTTATTATTTTCAATAATGAATGTTGTAGTCGAACCATAAAAAAATTTACCCCCCTTAAAAATTTTTTGTTTTATGTTTCTAGATATTTAAAACCCGAAAATACAATGCTAGTAAATAAAATCCGACCGTCCACCGTACGTAGCTTTTCACCGAAACTAAATACTGGACCACACTAAATGAAACTAGTGTCAAAAGTCGAATTTTTTATAGTCTAGTTGGGACTGAATTCTCGGCATCACTTTCTTTCAATCCTAAAGGGTAGAATCAAAGGGCCGAAATATCAAAAATCGGAATATCGAAAACTTTCGAAATGACACTAATGTTTTTATGTTCGTTATTGATAGACATCCCTTCAATGAATCGAATGAGTCCACTCGGATCGCTTTACATTCAACCATTCGCTTTCCCTAAGGGCTAGAACATAACAGAAAAAAAAAAACTTCAACACGAATATGAATGCAAAAATCTCTGAACATAGTAAAAAATGCCTGTAATAGTAAGTATAGTAAGTAAGCCTGAACATAATAAACTGTGACGGCCGAATCAACTGATGTAATTTACAATGCCATTATCTTTACAAGAGTTCCTTTTGAAACGAGGTTTTTAAAATATTTTATGTTTTATACTCGTATTTGCGGACAAGTGAAACTTAGGTGTGTGTTTTAATGTATTTGATTAAATTTCAGTTGTTCAATCGGTGGATTTTCACGTCGTGTAGGTATATATACAGTATGTTGCACCATTGTAGGTATTTTGACATCAGCTTTTCTTTCGTACAGAGGGACTAGGAAAGATTGATGTTCACGAAGTCATCACAACATACTACAAGGTATGGCGACGCAAGTAGTATACCTAGCTCTTTTTGTGGCATCTAGAATACAATTACAAGGTAACAAGGCGCCGAGTTTAGATAATGTATCAGAGACAACATCTTATGAATGTGAATTACGTGGAAGGGTTATCTAGTTCAGAAATAATAATGTCCAGTCTTCTTTCAACTTCATGTTCAGTCTTCTTCAACTTCAAGGTAAATAACATTTTTTGAAATGGCAAACTTAAGTAAAAATCAACTACCAGTTTTATAAAATAACCGGTAACTGAAATTGTGAACTAACTCGTAAGTGAGTCAGATTCTCAACAGTGCGTCAGGTTTTGAGGATACCATATCACTAAAGTATGTACCATTTTATCAAGGTAAATTTTCTCATGATCATCTTCTCCCTTGTAAAATGCCTAGGAGGGCTGTTGGGTTGCACTTTGTGTTCAATAACCACTAGTCTACTCGTACACGTGCCCTTCAAAAATTGGAGGTTTCCTCCCAAAAAGGAGGAGGACGTATCCGTTTTATAAGCTGATTCTTTTTTTTTTTTTTTTTTTAATTTCTTCTTCATTTCCCTTCCTTCTTTTTTCCTAACTTTTTCAGATTGAATCACTGCCAAGTTTTCTTCAAGGCTTCTTGCATCAATTTTAGTTTGATTAGGAAGCTGATGTGGGAGGCTCTTTTATGATTGCGAACAGTCTAATTAACAAAAAAATAATATATATCAAACTTGTAATTCTAGTGTTCACCTTATTTTGGGTTCAATTTCAGTTGTAATAGCTATTGGGTACCTGCGTAACTGCTTCATAATGTCTAAATGAACTTCTATTATAAGACAGCAAGTAGGGCTGGTAAGTGTAATTTGGAAGTATTACTTCAGTAATATGGTATCATTAAAACCTGACGCACTGTTGAGGTCATCAGTCACTCACGAGGGCTAACGCTCAACAGCCCAAGGTCGGAAACGACTGTAAGTACGTGGTGACTACTATAAGTGGTGAGGATGAGTTCAACGAAAAGGGTCAAGCGACGGTCATGAGAAAAATCGAGTTACACAATTTCGAAATTTCCCCTCAACTCCCTGCGGTCAATAAAATTGAGAAACTGAGGTTTATAGAAACTTGAATAGATAGAGAGCACGAGAAAAAATGGACCTAAAAAATACATTTTTTTTCTTTTTCATGCATTTTTTTTTTTTTTTTTTTTTTTAAATCTATTTTTATTAGAAAGTTTGGGCTGAGTTATAGGGACAGTCAAGATGTGTTGGAACTTACAGTGTTTGAAAATAGTAATAACCGCATAGTGAGAGAAGAAATTGTTATAGGTGCTGATCCAGTCGACATTCAGTAGTAACTCTCGGGGCTGAAAAATAGTCATTAACAGATGAGTTACATTGACTTGGCACCTTTTCGTAGGAATACCCATCTAAACTCGGCTCCACGCGCCTCTATACCTTGTAATTGTATTCTAGATGCCATAAAAAGAGCTCCATTTGTATTTCAGCACGGTAGTTCGATTAGGGAAGAAATTGGCCACGAGAGTCCTTCTGCTGACCAATGTGCCGCCATACCTTGTAATTCACTTCTAGAGTGACTTCGTCTTAAATATAACTCCGTGAAAACCAAACTTTACTAGTCCCTTTGTATGAATCAAAAGCTGATAAAGCAATAAAAGCTGACATGACGTAGAAATCCACGGATAGATCAACTGAAATTGAACGGGATAAAATATAACACCTACCTACGCTTCACTTGTCTGCAAATATATAACGTAAGTCATGAACCTTTGCTATTATATTAGCTGATTCTTTCGCCACAATTTCCACTTGACGCTATTCCCACAGGGTGTTATTTTTTTATTTATTACTGCTATTTCCAAAGTTTTCGATATTCTGATTTTTCAATATATCAGCCCTTTGATTCCACCTTTTAAGACAAACAGACAGCGATGCCTCGAACTCAGTCTTAATTAGACCCCAAATGTGATTTTTGACCCAAGTTTCATCAAGTGTGATCCAGTAGTTTCGGAGAAAAGCTCTGGACGGAAGTTTTTTTCTTTCGAATTTTGGATTCTAATCATCTTGAAACACAAAACATAAAATCGCGAGGGGGGGATGAAAATTATTTTTTGTCTTGTTCGATTAGAAAGGTTCATTATTGAAAATAATAAACCAATATACAACTGTAAGATCTACTTCGACACCAACCACAAGACGCCCTGTGACCGACATAAGTCTCTAAAGACATAAGACATTTAAAAGATAATAGAAGAAGAAGAAGTGCCTACACCTTGTTTCACCTAGTTCACCAAGTCACACTTAGTTTCTTCTACTAACGTTAGTAGAACACAGGTTAAGGGGAGACCGGATAGGATGTAAAAAATTGGTAAGTATTTTTCTCAGCCATTTTTAGGACAATTTTGATGGAGTTTGTGGCATTTTCCTATGGAAATAGTACCATACTGCAACTCACAATTTAAAATCCAATTTTTGAAAATTTTGCTAAAAAAAAAAAAAAAAAAAAAAAAAAATTTTTTTGCATGAATTTGTCATTTGAATTAAATAAATAATGCTCATGGCTAAAAACATTGTGGTTTTCAGTAGGTAATATTAAAAATAAACGAATGCCATCTATCGCATCAACATAGAGAATAAATTAGCTGAGAAAAATTTGTTATCAGGTAACGGGGAATTCTGAGATATGCATAGGCCGCAGGGGGTGGGGGGGAGTGGATTGTCAAAGTCACGCACGCTCCCGCCCAAGACGGCTGGCCGATCCGTTCCTTCGCTACCCCCCTATCGACTCTTCCTAGGTCCCGGGATTTTATGACGAGCTTGGTTCACTTCACTTTTCCTCAGAATAGATATGTGTACATAATATCGGTACTTACCTTTCGCTTGGTCACTACAAAAGTCCCACAAAAATTATCTTGTCTCCAAAATTACCAGTGCATTGTTCCCGCCAAAACGGCAGACCAACAGCAGACTTCACAGCTGCCACAGGGGGTCCTCTAAGATCATTAACCCCCCCTAGCTCGCGCCAAACTCTCCACGCCCTCCCCCATCTACCCTTGAGTTCAGTTTTCAAGCTTCGTACTCGTTATCAAAACAGGGAACCTACCTTCATATCTGCAGTCTGCAAGAGGGGGAGGGGGAGGGATGATCTTAGAGGACCCCCTGTTGATAGGTGTCGTGACGTCTGATGTTGGTCTGCCATTTTGGCGGGAACAATGCACTGGTAATTTTGGAGACAAGATTATTTTTGTGGGAGTTCTGTAGTGAGGTAGTAAAATGGTAGGTAGGTACCGATACCTATTATGTACATATGTCTATTCTGAAGAAAAGTGAAGTGAACCAAGCTTGTCAATAAATCCAGGCACCTAAGATGAGTAGATACGGAGGTAGCGAGGGGACGGATAAGGCGGCGGGCAGGTGATACGACCCCCCGGGAGGGGGAAGGTAGTGGACACGGGGTGAACAGTGAGCGCAATAATACCATCTACCAGTAGCCGGCTGAACTTGTGTGACTTTGACAATCCACTCCCACCCCCGTATGGCCTATGAATATCTCAGAATTCCCCGTTACCTGATAACAAAAATTTCTCAGCTAATTTATTCCCTATGTTGATGCGATAGATGACATTCGTTTCTTTATAATATTACCTACTGAACACCACAACTTTTTTAGCCATGTGCATTTTTTATTTAATTAAAATTTCAAATTCATGCAAAAAGAAAGAAATGTTTAGCAAAATTTTCCAAAATTGGATTTTAAATTGTGAGTTGCAGTATGGAAATGTTTCCATAGGAAAATGCCGCAAACTCCATCAAAATTGTCTTAAAAATGGCTGAGAAAAATACTTACGAATTTTTTACATCCTATCCGGTCCCTCCTTAACCTATGTGTTAGTAGAAGAAACTAGGTAACTAGGTGAAACTTGGTGTAGGCACTTCTCTTTCTTCTTCTATTATCTTTTAAATGTCGGGCACAGGGCGTTTTGTGGTTGGTGTTGAAGTAGATCTTAGAGTTGTATATTGGTTTATTATTTTCAATAATGAACCTTTGTAATCGAACAAGACAAAAAATAATTTTAATCCCCCTCAAGATTTTATGTTTCGCGTTTCAAGATGATTTGTGACAGTTCCCGCAAGACCCAAGAGAATGCGCTGCGCGTCCGTCGCTTCGGCGCCAGGCGGCCCATTCTCACGTTGTCGAATTGCTATGGTTGGCGATAGATGAGGATCCGAGAAACAGAAAATGATCTTCTCCGAACATAGCACAGATGATATTAGTACGAGTTGTATCTCTTATGGTACTGTCACCGTCCCCTCTCTCTATGAGTGCGGATTTAGGCTCCCATTGCACCTTTAGGAGTTCTAACACCTCTTGACTGTCTCTGTAACTAAGCCCTAACTTTCTAATAAAAATGCAAATTTCATGGGGTAATGTATTTTTCAGGTCCAACTGAAAACTTTTCATGCTCTCCATCTATTCTAGTTCTCAATTCTCAATTTTATTGGCCGCAGGAAATGGAGGGGAAATTTCGAAATTGTATAACTTGATTTTTCTCATGACCGTCGCTTGACTCTTTTTCGTTGAACTCATCCTCACCAATAGCGCTCTGGTTCATGTAATTATAGTCGTTTCCGACCTTGGGCTGATGAGCGTTCTCGTGAATGAGTGATTACCTCAACAGTGCGTCAGGTTCTGATGATACCATATTACTGAAGTAATACTTCCAAATTACTCTTACCAGCCCTACTTGCAATCTTATAATAGAAGTTTATTTAGACATTATGAAGCAGTTACGCAGGTACCCAATAGCTATTACAACTGAAATTGAACCCAAAATAAGCTGAACACTAAAATTACAAGTTTGATATCAATTATTTTTTCGTTAATTAGACTGTGAGCAATAATAAAAGAGCCTCCCACATCAGCTTTCTAATCAAATCTTATAGTAGAAGTTCATTTAGACATTATGAAGCAGTTCCGTAGGTACCCAATAGCTTTTACAACTGAAATTGAACCCAAAATAAGGTGAACACTAGAATTACAAGTTTGATATATATTATTTTTTTGTTAATTAGACTGTGCGCAATCATAAAAGAGCCTCCCACATCAGCTTCCTAATCAAACTAAAATTGATGCAAGAAGCCTTGAAGAAAACTTGGCAGTGATTCAATCTGAAAAAGTTAGGAAAAAAGAAGGAAGGGAAATGAAGAAGAAATTAAAAAAAAAAATAATAATAATCAGCTTATAAAACGGATACGTCCTCCTCCTTTTTGGGAGGAAACCTCCAATTTTTGAAGGGCACGTGTACGAGTAGACTAGTGGTTATTGAACACAAAGTGCAACCCAACAGCCCTTCTAGGCATTTTACAAGGGAGAAGATGATCATGAGAAAATTTACCTTGATAAAATGGTACATACTTTAGTGATATGGTATCCTCAAAACCTGACGCACTGTTGAGAATCTGACTCACTTACGAGTTAGTTCACAATTTCAGTTACCGGTTATTTTATAAAACTGGTAGTTGATTTTTACTTAAGTTTGCCATTTCAAAAAATGTTATTTACCTTGAAGTTGAAGAAGACTGAACATGAAGTTGAAAGAAGACTGGACATTATTATTTCTGAACTAGATAACCCTTCCACGTAATTCACATTCATAAGATGTTGTCTCTGATACATTATCTAAACTCGGCGCCTTGTTACCTTGTAATTGTATTCTAGATGCCACAAAAAGAGCTAGGTATACTACTTGCGTCGCCATACCTTGTAGTATGTTGTGATGACTTCGTGAACATCAATCTTTCCTAGTCCCTCTGTACGAAAGAAAAGCTGATGTCAAAATACCTACAATGGTGCAACATACTGTATATATATACCTACACGACGTGAAAATCCACCGATTGAACAACTGAAATTTAATCAAATACATTAAAACACACACCTAAGTTTCACTTGTCTGCAAATACGAGTATAAAACATAAAATATTTTAAAAACCTCGTTTCAAAAGGAACTCTTGTAAAGATAATGGCATTGTAAATTACATCAGTTGATTCGGCCGTCACAGTTTATTATGTTCAGGCTTACTTACTATACTTACTATTACAGGCATTTTTTACTATGTTCAGAGATTTTTGCATTCATATTCGTGTTGAAGTTTTTTTTTTTTTTTCTGTCATGTTCTAGCCCTTAGGGAAAGCGAATGGTTGAATGTAAAGCGATCCGAGTGGACTCATTCGATTCATTGAAGGGATGTCTATCAATAACGAACATAAAAACATTAGTGTCATTTCGAAAGTTTTCGATATTCTGATTTTTGATATTTCGGCCCTTTGATTCTACCCTTTAGGATTGAAAGAAAGTGATGCCGAGAATTCAGTCCCAACTAGACTATAAAAAATTCGACTTTTGACACTAGTTTCATTTAGTGTGGTCCAGTATTTAGTTTCGGTGAAAAGCTACGTACGGTGGACGGTCGGATTTTATTTACTAGCATTGTATTTTCGGGTTTTAAATATCTAGAAACATAAAACAAAAAAATTTTAAGGGGGGTAAATTTTTTTATGGTTCGACTACAACATTCATTATTGAAAATAATAAACCAAAATACTACCCTGTGATCAATAAATTATAATTTTCGAAACTGAAAATTACCTACTGAGTTCATATTTTCCGAGTCAACTGCTGGATTCTGACCGATGATTTTTTTTAATAGATTTTTCTCTTGGACCTGTATTAAACTGCCCAGATTCATCATAGGCCCCTATGAGATGATCTACCCAACCCATGACCGTCCCTAACGAGAATACTCGGCCTTTTTATAAATAAAAGAGTTCATTTTTCGAGAAGCTTACTGTTGTAACTCGAAGAATACGTCATGAGGTTTTGAAAAGTATAAATTTTTCACAACCGCTAGCCCCTGGAAAAGACTGAGAAGAAGAATAAATCCATCCAAATTATGAAAACCACAAAATTTGCAAAATTTTTTGGCCTATAAATTCATATTGTGAGGTAAACACGGGGAAACGAATTATGTCCGTCGCGGATCATGATACAGAAACGCATTGACTCCACTGTTGGTGTTCAAACCGATTTACTTTTTTTTAATGGATTTACGAAAGTATAGCCGGCACCCTTCTTTTCATCAACGTTTCTTTAACCTAAAAAGCAGTGTACCATTCCCAAAAAAGGTCAAACTTTCTCGCCCTTCCCAGTAACGAGTAGTAGACATCGTAACGAGTCGAATGATACCAAATTTGTATGAGTTAGTTGCAGAAAAAATTTCCACACACCTTTCTGCAAAGTTGGTACCTTTTTGTAGAATGGCTCAGATAAAGTACCACAGAATATGTCTAATAAACATAGATACCTAAGTGATTTACGTAGAAGGGTTATTTAATACAGAAATAATAAACCTTTGTGTAATAATTTGCAGCGTTTTCGGTGTTGAATCCATTCGTACATTTCATTCAATTTTTCTATTTCATGGATATTTATTTTCAAAAATGACTGTATTGAGTTTGCTTCGTCGATGTGTTGACTTCTCAGAAACTAATTCAATTCGGATCTTGTTGCAGAACATTCTTGAAATATATGGTAAATATTTTGTTGGGAAGCATCTTCATGGCGAAAATCACACTCCGGGCTGTCAATCTCTCCTATGAGATATTTAAAGAATTTTCTATTACCGTGGCCTTCCAAATTAAGCCTCCAAATTAAGCTTCCAAATTGGACCGTTGGGTAATTATTTACAGTGGGAGGATTTTCATGATTTGCCATTGTGTAATAATTTGCAGTGAGTGTTTCCGTGTTAAGGAATTGTGTAATAATTTGCAGTGAGGGTTTCTCATTAAGCCATTGTGTAATAATTTGCAGAAGGATGCCTCATTAAGCCGCTGTGTAATAATTTGTAGTGGGAGGTTTTTCATTAGGTATGTCATTGTTAAATGGTTTGTAGCGGAGGTTTCTCATCATGACATTGTGTAATAATTTGCACTTTGAAGTTCTCATTAAGCCGTTATGTAATAGTCTGTAGTGAGATTTCTCATTAAACCAATGTGTAATAATTTGCAGTGGGGTTTCTGTGTTAAGCCATTGTGTAATAATTTGCAGCGAGGAGTTGTCATTGTGCCATTGTGTAATAATTTGTAGCGGAGGTTTCTCATGAAGCCATTGTGTAATAATTTGCAAAAGGATGCCTCGTTAAGCCGTTGTGTAATAACTTACAGTGGGAGGTTTTTTATTATGTCAATGTGTAATGATTTGAGGCGTGGTAGAAAAACAATTAAAAAAAAAAACTCCATTGTGTAATAATTTGCGTATTTTAGTGAGAGTCTTTTTCCATGACGAAAAGCCAAGATGCTCGAAATTATATTTCCCATGGGGCAGGTAAAACTAAGAACGTAGGATGTCAAAGTTCAGTCATCTATTAATCCGGTCCTGGGAGAGAGAGGAATATTGGTGGTTGAAACCAGGGGTTTTTCGGAGCCCGGAAGAGAGGAATATTGGTGGTATAAATTAGGGGTGTTTCTGGGCCCGGGGAGTGGGTTCCAAAAGCTGCTTGAACGAGAGGGCCCAGAAAGACCCCTCGTAAGACTATATATATATATATATATATATATATATATATATATATATATATATATATATATATATATATATATATATATATATATATATATATATATATATATATATATATATATATATATATATATATATATATATATATATATCTTGATATATATAAATATCAATATCATATATATATATATATATATATATATATATATATATATATATATATATATATATATATATAGGTATATATATCAAGAATATCTGGTCAGGGGGTTTGCACACTGTCAATCCCTTAATTGCATATACATGCTGGAATGCAAACACTGTCCTGCGTTTTATGTTGGCAAAGCGTCTCAAGTAAATTTGAGAATGAATAATCACCGCAGCGCAACACTCCATGGCGATGGTCAGTCAGTAGCCCGACATGCAAGATCCCACGAGTCGGAATTCAATCAGTGCTATCGACTTTAAGTGATGAATAAGTTACCAGATAAAGTGTCACCCGTCAAGCTTCATATCACTGAGCAGGCACATATATGGGTCTTGGGAGCACTGTATCAACCTGGCCTCAACCGATACAACACCTGAACATCACCACATCCATTTTTAAATTTTTTTCCAATTTTTTCATTTCTATTTTTATTTTTATTTTTTTTTATTCAATCCAGTGAGACTCCAACTCCCTCCTAGTCACCAGTAATGCTGGTACTGTGTTGCTTAGGAGCTAATTTCAAAGAAGCAATCCTGCAAGACTAGGAGAATATTAGTCGATTGACAACGAATAACGAAACGTCTCACAGTGAGTCTCACTTTTGTGAATTTATTATATGTAAAAATCTAAGTATATATATATTCTATATATATATATATATATATATATATATATATATATATATATATATATATATATATATATATACAAAGAAATCTGGAAATGAATGACTATTGTAAACGTGTTCTACACCCTCTGAAACGCAAAGAAAATGCATCCCCTCCCTCACGTACCCCCCCCCCCCCCCCCCCTAATAAGTAATACCCCCTTTTCTACGAAAAGTTGGGTGAAATACAGATAACTTCAGCGGTTAACGAAAGAAAGGAAACTCCATTGTTACAGTGATGCAAAAGGAAGAGGAATGGAAGAAAGATGGGTATGAAAGCTGAGGCGTGGCAGTTGTTATGGAAACAACTATACTCCGTGCCCGCTTTCGTGGCAGGTTGCCCAGGTCAAAATCCCCATTGTCCCTCGCCTTGTATTGGCAACGCAGGGAGCTCGACCGACCAGCTGACAACTTATGTATTTTTCTTCCCCAAATTATAACCCTCTTCTATGAACGAAATTCTATCAGCTAAGTGTGCTACGATGTCTGTTAAATGAATTTGGATTCTTCATAAAATTTTTGTCAGAATGAGACCAAACAACACAAAATTCTACTAAGTTTAAATGTTTTCATCATGCAGCCTGTTTTCCCCCAGTAATATGGCCGATATTCTCGTGACGTCACGCCTGGAGTAGGTTCGCGTTTCAGCCAAAGTCGGCCATGAGACCGCCCTACGTCAATGAATCGCTACTCAACCAACCTATTTCTCACAAGAAGTTTGACGTCTCACGTCAACATAATTCGTGGTTATAAGGCCATTTTTCAACAGTTTTGTTTTGAAAAAGTATAATATTGTAGCAATACAAAGCTTCAATTCGACTAAATGTTATGATAATCGTATCGTATATAATGCCTGCCAGCTCAATAATTGATTGTAGATTGCTGTCAACAATACCAATCTAAAGTGAACGAGTTTTTATTTGGACTAGGAGCCTACTAACTGTAGTAGTTAATCAGTGTCAGAAAACTAAAGAATTTCATTCGTTTAGGCTTTGAAAATAATTAACCTGAAAAATAGTAAAGAAAAGATTATTGAAAATTCCTCAGGTGTCTGTACTGCTGTGTAGGTACATGGCCATTGCTCAGTTAGCTTCATCAGCGTTTTATTATAAGTTCGTAGTACTATGCTTAACTGAGGAAGCTTTACTTGTTATATTGAATGAATAAAAAAAGAGATTTGATAGTTTGTCAAAATAAACAAGGCAGGTTGTTGCTACACCAAGAAACGAAACTACTTAGGTAGGTACGTACGTCCTACCAGATTTGCTGTTGGTTTAAAGTGCCTAAACAAAGTAGGTGGGTCGTTGCTTTACAACGACGAATACAACCGCTGATTAGCAAGTTTGTCAAATATCGAATCAGGGAATATGTAACATTAAATAAAAACCAGCCGCAAGGAAAAAACCTTGAAATGCATTCCTCTGAAGGTAAGATTTCATAAAGACGGCATTGGCAGTGCAGTTATTGCGCGAGTTTTGTAGTTACGCAAATTTTATGGACAAAAAAGGTAATTAGGTACCTACTTTCGTTTTGATCAATGAAGTACCTACATGAACAAGTAATAATATACGGAAAGTATGTAGGTATACCTTACCTCTAGGTACTTACCTTTCCACATGTGATACAACTTACTATTCCCGCCTAACAGAGCTCTCATAACACATCCTTTCACAAGACCACTTTCACCGTACTCTAAAGATTTTTAGTTTCAATTGATTCAAAGAATAGTTCTAAAACTAGATAGGTAATCCACAACATCTTTACGGCTGATGTCTGGATCATCTAGAACACTTGTATGTCAACTCTCCAACACACATTTCATATGGATCTATACCCCACAGATTAAATCTTGCGTTCGTAGCGTTTGAGGTCAACACCTGATAATAACTTGATGTAATTTGCATACAATTTATCACCTTGCATATTACAAATAATGAAAATATTGACTCGGAACTAGGTGAGACTATGTTATGCTGTTGTCCAGCTGTGGCTACAAATGGCGAATTTTCGCATATGTTTACTCATCACCATGACAAGGTGAAATAACTCCGATTTCGCCTTGCCTCGATGTAAGGATGCGCTAGTGTCCAAGTCTCGAGAATATCACCCATAGACTTGGAAATAATCGGTGTTTTAGTTGTTTATGCAATGTTGTGTTTATACTTATTCTTTCCAAAATTTTCCACTGAATTCGAATTTTATTGTAAATATGACCAATACCGTAATCCAACTAAGTTGGCTGATGGTAGAGGAGACAAAACAGAACCCAAGGAGTTAATTGAGGAAGTGAGAAGAACCTCAAACAGCACAGCGTTGATGGACTAAGGGTCGCCTCAGGTAGTCCAACTGCCAAGATAGCGTACACAGAGTATAAATACACTGCCAAGGAAATGGCACATGAGCTTCCTCGTGACCTTCACAGTACGTCACCATTAAATTCCAGAATTGGAAGCTGAATGGTAAATATAATAAATAAAATTAATAAGGAAAATTTTGATTTTAATATGGGACCATTCAGGATGTAGTCCGCATGTTCCCTGAAAATTTCGTCTAAATCGGATCAAAACTGAAGGTGTTTTTAATTGATTTACAGGATTTCATCAATATTTTGATCTAAATTCATGATTAAAACATCATTGGGGATATTTTTTGGCAACTTTGAGCATGATGGACCACCCGATTTGTTCATTTTCCAAACTTACCCTGTGTTGCTGGCCCACCCTGCTACCGCGCCTAGCGTACCGCTGCTGATGATCGCGAAGAATGTGATACGGGACCTCAAGAAAATCTGACCGAAATCCGTTCACAATTGCCTGAGTTATGACCGAAACAAGAAAATTTTGTTTGCGCCTGCGCAGAGGCTACCGTTGATTCGATCATGACGGAACTGATAGGGGACCATGTAGAGCTATACCCGCACAATCCCTAAAAATTTGAAGAAAATCGCTTCGAAATTGTGGAAATTACGGCTGTTGCAAGGACCGTAACAAGAATATTTCGTTCACGCATGCGCAGAGCGTACCACTTATGCAATTATGATGATTCTCTTATGGGACCTCAAGGGACCTTACCCACATCATCCCTGAAAATCTGACCGAAATCCGTTCTACATTGACCGAGTTATGACCGTCACAAGGAATTCACGTTAGCGCCTGCGCAGAAGCTACCGTTGATTCGATCATGATGAAGTTGATAGGGGACCATCTAGAGCTTAACCCGCACGATCTCTGAAAATTTGGTTATGATCGGATCAAAATTGTGGAAGTTATGGCTGTTACAAGGAAATGTGGACGGACAGACAGACAGACAGACACGGAACCAAATTTGTTCAGGAGGCTCTGAAACGCAAAATGCGAGTGGAAATTTTGATTTTGGAGCGAAAATTTTTTTTCATTTCGAAAGTGAAAACAATGCTTCCGCTGCCTTGCAGTCTCGGAAGCAAAATGGGCTGTGTTACAACCTGATTTCGTGGGAATATTTTGCTGTTGTTGTAGTACCCCTGTTTTCCCTATGGTGTATTCTGATTAGTTAGTCAGCATTTCGAGATTTATAAACGGAATTAGTGTTTTCCAATATAAGCCTACGATGGCTTGATCGCTATTTCAACCTTACAATAGAGACGAACTAAATCAGTCGCGACGAAGTTGTGGAAACCGATTTCAAAATGGAAGTTAGTGAAAAAAGTTGTCTATTTCCACGACAAATAAAGAGTTACAATGTTAAATCGATTTCGACGGTTTTTCCATCATCAGTAACAAACAATAACTTATTAGTTATTGAATGTTACTGATGATCGCCTAACCGTCGAAATCGATTTAACATTTCAACTCTTTACTTTTTCGTGGAAATAGACAACGTTTTTTCACTAACTACCGTTTTAAACGGAAGGTACCTGAAAATCCATTACCACATTTTAACTTCTGACTAATTGTAATCAGTGATTAGTTTATCAGATATTTGACTAAACAATGACAAATAGGGCTTTAGAACTGATCCAAATTAATGACAAGCTTATACTCGTAGGACCAGCCAGACCCCATTTGTGATTTTAACCCAGATTTCATAAACTTTCGTCCAGTAGTTTCGAAGAAAAGATCTGGACGGCGGGCAGACGAATTTTTTTTTTTTTTTTTTTTTCCGTTCGATTTTTGGATTCTGAGCATTTTGACACGTAAATCAACAAGTTTCTCTTGGTCGATTATACAGGTTCATTAGAGAGTTTTTGTACTTCTCGTATTCATTTTCTCGTATACGAAAATGGCCTTTCCGAAACGAGAAGATGTTTTCGTAACGTGGAAACCCTTTTCGGAACGGGAAGAGTCAGCTTTACTCGTGCTCAGCTTTTTCGGAATCGTAATTACGAGACGAAAACTTGACCTTCTTCTAGGATAACACTCTAGAATAACTTAGCAACTATCGTGCAGTTGGCATGGATACACATACACACCCGACGAAATCCGCTGAATTTTCCCCGTGCCGTCTTTTGTTGTTGGTTTTACCTTTGTTTTTGTCTTTCTTCCGTGTTTTTTCCCCGCACCTCAACGAGAAAGGTCATTAGCGGCATTTTGTTCTTGCTTTCGACGTTTTATCGAAGATTTCAGCTTTTTCATTCTCAAGATTTTGTTTCAAGGTTCATTTTACACGTTTTAATGATTCGTGTTCTTTACGGCTGAATCGTTTTCATATGATGTAGAGGTAAGTGGTCGTTGTTATATTTTGGAAACAGTCTACTGTGACAATTGAGTTTTGAGCAGTGATTCACTACAAGAGTCACGTTAACGTCTCTGTAAGAGTTCCCTTCCTCTCGGGCTTACGAAAACGCTACGAGAAATCGATGCAAAAAAGGTTAGCATTCATCGTGATCGCTCTAACAGCGAGTTTTCGTGTTTACGAAAAATACCAACACGAGAAATACAAAAACTCTCTATTATTGGAAATAATTACTAAAAATCTAAGAAAATTCGTACTGGGCCGAACCAACATGTGATTGGTTGTTACAAAATATTTGATTAAAAATAACCTGACTGCTCGTCAACGGAATTTTTAAAGGCGAAAGACACTTTGTTGAAAGGGGTTTCAGCATAATACACAACTCTCGAATACCGAATATTTTAACGCTCGGCTGTTCGCCGCAACCGCATAATGTGACCTACGGCGGGGATGGAGGCTTTGGGATTTTAACTCCTTTCATCTCCCGACCGCTGGGCGCAATTTCGCGCTCGGCGCCTCTCCCTTCTCTCAAACATAATTGAAGCGGTTTTTGTGAAGAGCCTGAACGTCCGCGTCTCTTTGAGCAGATCCGAATTTCCGACAGTAATTCGAAGGAGGGAGGGAGTGAAAGGCACCAATTTTCATTTCCCGGAAGGAACACGAGCTTCGTTGTCAATGGGACTGTGATCCTGGATTCCGAGATGAAATGCCCTTATGGAAAGTTTGTTTTCAACAACGAACTATTGCCCATATTCTCTTGACGTCACGCAAGGAGTAGGTTAGCGTTTCAGCCAAAGTCGGCCATGACTGCGCTACGTCAGTAAATCCCAACACAGCCAACCTGTTTCCCACAAAAAGTTTGCCGTCTCACGTCAATCTGATTCGTGGTTATAAAGCCGTTTTTCAACAGTTTTCTTCAGAAATGAGCTGGTGGCCCCCCCGGGAGCCGTCATGGTGGGTGGGTCCGGACTGGTCGGGGCCCTCAGGCCCTGATCGGCCAAACACAGGGGGAAAGCCCCTCCACACCGAAAAAACGGCACAAGAAATAATATTGGGCACAGAAACAGAAGATAACAGAAGACAACAAGATCACAGCAAACTATACGGATGACATCAAACACAGACGAAATTTCAAGATATGTACACCATTCCCATTTCATTATAGTTCTGGTACATGTGCAATTTGTATAAAACCAGTAAACGAATTTAAAAACAAAAACAGTTTTGTTTTGAAAAAGTAATATTGTATCAATACACAGTTTCAATTCAACTAAATAGTTATAATAATCGTGCCTGCCAACGCGATTATTGATTGTAGATTGCTGTCAACGATACCAATCTAACGTGAACGAGTTTTTATTCGGACTAGGAACCTAGTAACTATTGTAATTAACAGACCAGACGTTCGCGAACAATCAAGTCGAGTCACGAGACTCTAGACACTGATCTGAATGCGTGGCATTCCCAGCGCTCCAGTCGCCATAGGATTTTACACAAATCAGTTTTTTGCTTGGATCAGTGATCAGGATGCTCGCTACGCTCGCATCTCAAAAGTGCATAACATCAAGTAGTCAATCCCTTAGTAAAAATTCAGATTAGTAGGATTAGTTGGTTAGGGCCCAGAGTCTCGTGACTCAACTTGATTGTTTGCAAAGGTCTCGTAGTTAATCAGTGTCCGAAAACTAAAGAACTTCATTCGTTTAGGCTTTGAGAATAATTATTAACCTGAAAATAGTACAGAAAAGATTATTGAAAATTCCTCAGGTGTCTGTACTGCTGTGTAGGTACATGGCCATTGCTCAGTTAGCTTCATCAGCGTTTTATTACGTATAAGTTCTTAGTACTATGCTTAAATGAGGAAGCTTTACTTCTTAGGTATATTGAATGAATATTCAGAATCCCAATCAGAGTCCCTTCATCCAACAAAGCACCTCCAAAGTCTCTGGCTCTCTCACCCCTGAAGTTAGGGCATCTACACTGCTGGGAAATATCAAGGGATCACTGTTGAAAAAACTTAGTTTCGTATTCGTGGTGGCCGAATCGTAAAATAACTGTCAACTGAAACAAATTTTCACTTGTCGATAAATTGACATCCAGGAAAAGTGTTTACGACAAATCCCAGCTCAATAGAATGGTCCAGTCTGAAGTAAACCAAGAACACATTTTGTAAACAAATCGATTTTCGCGTCTTCAAACAAATGGTCGCTCAATTGGTCTCTTTCGAGGGTTTACAAAAATTGAATAGGTCATTGGAAAACTGAGCACGATTTTGCCATAATTATGATTGATATTACGTCTCTTAGTCAGCTGATCCTCGCCAAAGTCAGTGAGGCACACGTTTCGACATGGTAATACATCATATCAAAATTTGGTCTATATTGGTTTCGGAGGAGTATTGAGCACAAAGTTTTGTCCATATATATATATATATATATATATATATATATATATATATATATATATATATATATATATATAAAGAAATCTGAAAATGAATGACCGTGTTCTATACCCTCTGAAACGCAAAGAAAGTGCATCCCCACCCCCAAGTGCCGCCGCGTTGACGGCTGTATTACCCCCTTTTCTGCGAAAATTATGATTGATATTAGGGCTCGTGGTCAGCTGATCCTAACCAAAGTCTGCGAGGCACAATTTCGAACATGATAATATATCAAAATTTGGTCCAAATCGGACCAGCGGTTTCGAAGGAGCCATGAGCACAAAATTTTGACCACAATTAAATATATATGCTGCACAAGCTATAAAGCTGCAGGTATTTAGCTATAAAGCTACACAGTACACCCACCTTGGCAGACGTTATTTCTCGTCCCATAAACGCCATAATTTTCTCCGTATCGCTCCACTTCATCATTACCCGCCTGTTAAACTTCTCATCGCCCCACCCATTGTCCAACATTACTTTTACATCCAATGTTTCTCAAGAGACCCACCGGTAATTAAGAAAGCCACCCCTTGATGAAATTGTTTTTTCCGGAAGCTTAAGCCCCCTCCCCCACCCCATGTATGAAGTGTCATTTTCCTCCGCCCTGCCACCTCTCGGCTACTAATTGATGCTAATAGCAAACAACGAAATTTATGTCCCTTTCCCTTAGAACTATCTATGGTATTATAATATGTTATATTTTATAGAAATTGGAGCAATTTCCAAACAAAGAAATAGTTAAAAACCAATTTTATGGCAAAAAAAAAACTCATACCAAATAAAATTTGGCGATTCCAAAGAGATTTTCAATTTTTTAAAAAGTTTTTTTAGATTTTTAGCAAATATTAATGAAATTTAGGTAGGTGCGTTTTTTAGCATACTTTTGAGCAAACTTTTTTAAATGTCCTAGTTAATCGTGACAAAACTGGAAAAAATCTGGCTCAAACCAGAGTAAAACTGAAAATTCATAACAATTGTCATAAAATTGGTTTTTAACAATTCCTTTCCACTGGAATTGCTCAAATATCAATACAACTTAACATATATTACTATAGATGATTTAAGAAAATTCGCTCATACGATCATGCTTCATGGCTGGAACTTTTTTTTGTTAAAGAGAATATTTTAAAGGAGAGGAAATTTCCAACTTTAGTTTTCTTGGACAGTTCCCATACAAGTTGAATTAAGTTGTTAAACAATTTAAGTTGAATATTATTGGGAAATTCTATATTCCAACGTTTATTATTATAAAGTTTATGGTTATCCCTGAAGAACCCCATTGCCTGGGGAGGAGCGTTGGAGTAGAAAGACAAAAAATATACAAATTCAAAACTAAGGCTAGAAAGGCCTGTTTTTCGTTGCATTAAGCAAATTTTCAAGCAAAGTAGTAAAAGTACCAACAATAGAAGGATAACGGAAATCGGGTAAGAGTTGTGTAAATAGTACGATTCATTGTCCCCTACACCACACCTCCTTAAGAACAATCCATCAGCAAAAGATCAAAACCCAAAGATTGAAAAAAAAAAAAAAAAAAAAAAAAAAAAAAAAAAAAAAAAAAAAAAAAAAAAAAAGTGATAAAATAAATAAATGAAACCGACGAGAAAAAATGAAGCATCACGATTTGTCAATCCTCCCACCCCCCTCATTCCATAATGAAATTTTTGTGAAATTTCAAACTCCAGACATGTTTCAAAACTAGATCAAATCTTCACGTTAAATCAAGTAGTGATGCTTACTTATTCACATTCCCAATACCAACTTAAAAAAAAAAAAAAAAAAAAAACAGAATCGGAAAGAATTTCAAGATTAGTATTTCAATAATAATTTTTCCAAAATTTGACTTGAAATATTATTGAGTTCATCATTGATATTAACGGTATTATACTGTGTATTTTAATCTGAAAAGTAGTATTTAGGGATTTTCAGGTGTGTTGATTTGAATTGAGACTGAAACAATACAAAATGTCACAATACAAAGCGATATGCTGCACACACTCTTCTATTCACTGATGGCTCCAAAGCCTACGTGTATCGCTACACCAAGCCACGATATTGGGCTCAACCATAACTTTTATGTGGGTACCGAGCCATGTGGGTATTTATGGCAATGAGTGTGTAGATGCCCCTGCAACGAGAGTCATTTGTGATAACTCCATTGATATGTTGCCAATACGCATAGAGGATCAAATCTCCTACATGCAATGTAATATTTGATAGGATCTGCCTGTTGGTAGTAAGCCAAACCTACACAAATTTACCTAATATTTGTACTTAGTGCTTTAGAAGAATAATTTACTGATTTATTTATCATTAACACAAGAGCATTGACTAACTAGCAGTCTTGTGTTAGGCAAGTGGACTGTATGTTTTTACAATAACCAAACAGCTAAGGAATAATGAAAATAAATATGTACGAATAATAAATCGTATTTTATTCAATTAAAATCAATAACCAACATTTGATTCAACAATTCAAAACAATAATAATTTAAGAGAGGTACTTGTTGCCTACCTATTGCGTGGCCACGGCAAGTTGATGAAGATAATCAAGAGTCGACCTTCACAGAAGGATACAAGTATACTTGATAACAAATTTAGTTATAATTTCCCCTTCCCCATAGTCTCAAATGATGACGAATGAATGATGCGGCCAACTTCCGATGGGCGATGAAAACAGATGGATATATGTATGATCAACTGTTAAACGTTGCGTTGATGAATGAATTAAGCAATAAATAATGGTTTGGTCTCACCAGAATTATATGTCCAAGCTGAACTCCTCCGGGTACATGGAGGCTCCACGATGCCTGGTAACCGTTCCACTCCAGAAAATGTGGGTTGCGGCGTGATGATCGAATCCAACGTCGTTGAAAGCTTCACTGCGACGCTCAAATACGTGAAAACTATTCAACTGAATGATGTCTTCCGACGTGGATGAAAACATATACAAAACGTGGTAGAAAAGGTATAAGCTGGTGATTTGACAATGGCGATCAACTTTATGGGGAAACGTTCAACAGGTAGCAGGTTAGAGCTGGGAGACTCTCAATTTGGATGATAAGATGTCCAGAGTTGTCATATACACTCAACTTGTGGTTGGGTTGAAAAGTAGCTGGAAGCGTTGATACTAATTTCAGTGATTATGATAAATTACTTTACAAATTTAATTAACTTAGACATATACATTTTAAAGAGTATCACATAGGATATTTAAAGAAAAAAGAGTTATATGGATACTATAGAATAAGTAAGATCCATAATGAATAGCAATTAGACTAGATGTATATTATCCATGATCATGGATGTCTTCTTAAAAGAACACCAATGCTACGCCAACAACAACACATTAGGCTACAGAATAAAAAGGTTAATTCTTTGTTATAAATGTGAGGTTATTTAATACAAAATGCGAAGTATGATTATTAATATTAATTGTTTATCAAGTGCTATTGCAACGGAAAGTTATTAGTGAAATGGTTTTACAAGGTAAGTGAAAACACAAAGATACCCGGCTTAGCGGCGTATCCATGCAACATAAAGCCAATTCCATCTGGCATGAGTAATGGCAGGGTGAAGTCACTGGTCTGCGTGGTGTCCTTAAGGACTTGAGCCCGGTGGGCCCTTTCGTAACCCTACTTCCAAGGAGGGATCGAATAGTGGTTTACCGGGTTGCCACTGGCCATACTCGTCTTACTCACAGACGCCTACTTAGTGCAGAAGCTCGAGATGTTGTGTTGTCTTTCTGGAGGACTGCCAGCCCTTGTGGACCTCCGAGTCCAGCATCAGCCTCCTCAGTGGATTGACATTTTATCCGGACCAGACAAGATCCGATCCCTGTTGTTTTACCTGAGAGCCGCTGAGCTCTACTACGAACTGTGATATCTGATCTGTGATATATTTATGTACATCTAGTCGTAGTTTTATTTAACTTTGCTGATTGTATATAATAGCACGTATATAGTTATTTCCCTATCATACATCTAGTCTCAGTTGAATTATTTTATTTTTCGTTTTTTTTATCCACTTGGGGGGCTAAACAGTGGTCATCACTGTACCCCACATTTTTTTTCGCCCTCCGAGTTGCCAGTGGAGTCCATTTTGGCGTTCCTTTTTAGTCAAGGATGGCAACACGGCTCTCCTTAGAAGCGTGCCACTTCCAGGGTCTTTAGACACCTTGTTCAATACCGGTAATGACCCTTCTGGTTGAGATGCGACTTAAATCTTAATAAAATAAATAAAATACAAAATGTCGATCAACTTCGGACTGGAATTCCGCATTCTATCATAGTTCCTTGAAAATATGCAACATGTTTATTTGAGTCCGTTTCAATATTCACTAACTACATGAAAACACGTGTTGACGGACATGGAATAGGCATGACAAAAAATCTGACGTATCTACGAATTTACAGGCCTTTCATCAAAATGGAGAAAGTTTCTGGAAGGAGGCATTTCCCGGATTCAGAAGTGAATAGTGGGAGAAAAAATGTTTTGGGAAAAAACTCCCCAAGGGTTGGAAGAAGGATTCTGAAGGTGTTGATACCCACGGAGAAGGTTTTCAATATCACTGGCATGAAGTTTTCCTTCTGAATGATGGATGAGCTAATAAGACTGAGTTGAGGCGAGACCTGTTCGGGCATGTCGTTCGCGGAACATATTACAATTCGCCAAACACATCCTCCGAGGCAAATCCCCATCTCACTGGAAAGCGGTCCCCCTTCTTAACAACAGGTTCATTTATCAAGGCTTCCTCATTCGGAAATTCGGGGCTTGTTGCGAGGGAAAATACCGCTAATACCATTGATGCAATTAGGAAATTTATGCTTCATTGTACACGGGTGCGTCGGTTATTAAGGAAAAACGTCTACCAAGTTGGGTGGGCATTAAAGCTTCCTCACATATTGTAACATGGACGTATAGGATTAGTTGAAGAACAAAGTACAAGTCGAAATGATTTATAAGTCGACGTTATAAGAATATAATGTTTGCGTATGCGCACAGACACTATCAATGCAACTAGGAAACATATGCTTCGTTGTAAATGGGTAGTAGTGTTGTATTTTATTATCACAATAGCTGTATCCTTAACAACCATTTATCAAATTACTATTCTCTGTTGGTATTATTATAATGTTCGTTTTATATGCGTGTAATAATCTTTCGATTGGCGACTTGGTGAATACCGTTTTCCCTGCGTTTTTTCAGTTGTCGCGTAATGTTCAAGTCTCAGTAACGTGAGTAATTCCGGAAAGTGGCATCTACCTACATTACATTTATCATGAATGAGGAACAATTCAAGCAATTTCTCAAGTCCGTTACATCGACTCTTGCAGCAAGCCAAGCACATTTCATGAAGGAACTTTTTGCAGACACTCAGGACACATCGTCAAAAGTCATGCCTTTCGACAACTTCGACGCAAAAAAGGAAAAGTTCGGTAATTACTTAGAACGTTTTGACAACCATTTGAGCATAAAAAAACGTTATTGATATAACAAGCTCAGTTATTATGTGCATCAGTAGGGTCGGTCCATTACAACAACTTGTCTGCTTATCTGGGTCCCCAAAAGCCACTAAAAGATCTTCCCTACGTTGATCTTGGAAAGGGTTTCACTCAAATTCTTTCACCACACAAAAAATTTCGTTGTTTCCCAACATTATTTCTTATCTTCGTATCAGAATGATTCACAAACAATTCCTGAATATGTCTCGGCATTACAGCGGAATCTCACAGATTGTGACTTTTTCGTTCAGAGTGCATGCCAACGGAAGGTCTCCGTTTCCGACATGTTTTCACGCGCACAGTTTATCAGGGGCATAAAAGACAATTGGATCAGGGAAAAACTTTTACAATGCAACGTCACAAAATTTGACGAAATAGTTGCAGTTTAGAAGCATCTTGTGTTCAAAGTCATGAAATGATGAACCATTCCAGCACTAATTCGGCCTCTCAGCCTATTTCGAATAACAAGATCTCTTGTCAACCTCGTTACGATTCACACAATCGCTCCAAAGAAAGAAATTTCACATAAAAAATACGCTCTTTTCAACACAAAAATCTATCTCAATCCCGATATAGGACAAAAATTGACTTTCATGCTCTTGGAATACATGATCTTTGTTTCAATTGTGGACGGTCATCTCACCGGTCTCATGAATGCCGCACTGACACAACATGTAGGTAAGAGTTAATAGAGAACAATTAAAACATTGATTGTCGTTGACTCCAGTCCAGGAAGTGTTTACTGAACCAGTCTTTAGGTTATCAATTACCGAACTATGATAGGAACAACTGGGAAGGGTAGCAAATCCTAGGCCCAAGGAGGAGATGATAGGCAAATCAAGTACCATCAGAATAGAAAAAAGTAGGTATACTACCTACATAGTTGAGAAAAAATTTCTTCGGAGATTATGCGGCTGTAACTTAACCACCGACAGGGTAAAAAAAATTAACTTGAGTAGGGTGAACCTGTACACTTACTTTCGAACGCTCATTAAAATTGACGTCATCATCCTGGAGCTGTTTTTTCCGGATAAAAACGCACAAAAATACACTGCCAAGGAAATGGCACATGAGCTTCCTCGCATCATCCCTGAAAATCTGACCGAAATCCGCTCACAATTGCCTGAGTTATGACCGAAACAAGAAAATTTTGTTTGCGCCTGCGCAGAGGCTACCGTTGATTCGATCGGAACGGAACTGATAGGGGACCATGTAGAGCTATACCCGCACAATCCCTAAAAATTTGAAGAAAATCGCATCAAAATTGTGGAAATTACGGCTGTTGCAAGGACCGTAACAAGAATATTACGTTCACGAATCCGCAGAGCGTACCGCTAATGCAATTATGATGATTGTCTCATGGGACCTCAAGGGACCTTACCCACATCATCCCTGAAAATCTGACCAAAATCCGTTCAACATTGACCGAGTTATGACCGTCACAAGGAATTCACGTTAGCGCCTGCGCAGAAGCTACCGTTGATTCGATCATAATGAAGTTGATAGGGGACCATTTAGAGCTTAACCCGCACGATCCCTGAAAATTTGGTTGAAATCGGATCAAAATTGTGGAAATTATGGCTGTTTACAAGGAAATGTGGACGGATAGACAGACAGACAGACACAGACAGACAGACAGACGCGGAACCAAATTTGTTCAGGAGGCTCTGAAACGCAAAATGCGAGTGGAAATTTTAATTTTGGAGCAAAAATTTTTTTTTCATTTCGAAAGTGAAAACAAGGTTTCCGCTGCCTTGCAGTCTCGGTAGCAATAACTGAGGGTTGATTTTAAGCTCCCGCTTATCCTGAAGCTTTTGAAGCGAAGCTTTTATACGGACACCCCCCCCCCCCCCCCCCCTCCCCCGCTAGGAACGCTCGCCGCTCGGGGAGTCTCCCCGTGAAAATCGTCAGTCATAATCCGAACTGTCCCGAACGATCCCGATTTTACCCGAGGCCTCCCTGGTCTTTCTTTCTCAAAATGCCAATCATCACTTTCATAGAATATAACAATGAGAATAATGGTGTAAATCACTGAATGTACTTCTGATCTTGATGAACAGTCAGATAATTAAGCTTTGTAAATGATTTGGAACTTGTATGTTATATATCTGGACCTTGGTGCGACACCATACTATGTCAATTTTTAGCGAAAATTGGTTTATGCTTTCAAATGAAAGGTCCAAGTGTCATCTTTCAGTACCGCGAACAATCAATGTTGCATTGTTACTAGGTAACAAGAAAACTTGAATGGCCAATACTATGTCAGTCGCCAGATGTGAAAAATATTACTGCAACAAGGTACTATATAGAGATAGGATTTTGTTCCACCAGTAATATGAGTGATATTCTCGAGACTTGGACACTAGCGCATCCTTACGTCGAGACAAGCGAAATCGAAGTTATTTCACCTTGTTGTCATGGTGACGAGTAAACATATGTGAAAATGCCTCATTTGTAGTCACAGCTGGACAACAGCATAACATAGTCTCACCTAGTTCCGAGTCAATATTTTCATTATTTGTATTATGCAAGGTGATAAATTGTACGCAAATTACACCAAGTTATTATCAGGTGTTGACCTCAAACGCTACGAATGCAAGATTTAATCTGTGGGGTAGAGATCCATATGAAATGTGTGTTGGGGAGTTGACATACAAGTGTTCCAGATGATCCAGACATCATCCGCAAAAATGTTGTGGATTACCTATCTAGTTATAGAACTGTTCTTTGAATCAATTGAAAC
Source organism: Adelphocoris suturalis (assembly GCA_030762985.1). NCBI lineage: Eukaryota > Metazoa > Arthropoda > Insecta > Hemiptera > Miridae > Adelphocoris > Adelphocoris suturalis. Next base: position 40,782,810 of record CM061049.1, read on the forward strand.
TAAAAATCTTTAGAGTACTGTGAAAGTGGTCTTGTGAAAGGATGTGTTATGAGAGCTCTGTTAGGCGGGAATAGTAAGTTGTATCACATGTGGAAAGGTAAGTACCTAAAGGTAAGGTATACCTACATACTTTCCGTATGTTATTACTTGTTCATGTAGATACTTCATTGATCAAAACGAAAGTAGGTACCTAATTACCTTTTTTGTCCATAAAATTTGCGTAACTGCAAAACTCGCGCAATAACTGCACTGCCAATGCCGTCTTTATGAAATCTTACCTTCATAGGAATGCATTTCAAGGTTTTTTCCTTGAAGCTGGTTTCTAATTCATGTTGCATATTCCCTGATTCGATATTTGACAAACTTGCTAATCAGCGGTTGTATTCGTCGGCAAAGCAACGACCCACCTACTTTGTTTAGGCACTTTAAACCAACAGCAAATCTGGTAGGACGTACGTAACTACCTAACGTACGTACCTACCTACCTAAGTAGTTTCGTTTCTTGGTGTAGCAACAACCTGCCTTGTTTATTTTGACAAACTATCAAATCTCTCCTTTTATTCATTCAATATAACAAGTAAAGCTTCCTCAGTTAAGCATAGTACTACGAACTTATAATAAAACGCTGATGAAGCTACCTGAGCAATGTCTAGGTACCTACACAGCAGTACAGACACCTGAGGAATTTTCAATCATCTTTTCTTTACTATTTTTCAGGTTGATTATTCTCAAAGCCAAAACGAATGAGGTTCTCTAGTTTTCTGACACTGATTGACTACTATAGTTTGTAGGTTCCTAGTCCAAATAAAAACTCGTTCACGTTAGATTGGTATTGTTGACAGCAATCTACAATCAATAATCGCGCTGGCAGGAACGATTATTATAACTATTTAGTTGAATTGAAACTTTGTATTGATACAATATTACTTTTTCAAAACAAGACTGTTTTTTTTTTTTTTTTTAATTCATTTACTGGTTTATGAATAGTTGACAGCAATCTACAATCAATTATTGCGCTGGCAGGTATGATTATTGTAACATTTAGTCGAATTGAAACTTTGTATGGCTGCAATATTATACCTACTTTTTCAAAACAAAACTGTGGAAAAATGGCCTTATAACCACGAATTATGTTGACGTGAGACGGCAAACTTCTTGTGAGAAATAGGTTGGTTGAGTAGCGATTCATTGACGTAGGGCGGTCTCATGGCCGACTTTGGCTGAAACGCGAACCTACTCCAGGCGTGACGTCACGAGAATATGGGCCATACGACGACAATCATCACTTTCATAGAATATAACAATGAGAATAATGGTGTAAATTACTGAATCTACTTCCGATCTTGATGAACAGTCAGATAATTAAGCTTTGTAAATGATTTGGAACTTGTATGTTATATATGGTATGTGAGATTTTCTATGCAATAAAACTGATTTTGCAAAAATTGAAGGATGCAAATTATTAAAATTATATGAAATTAATTCCAATTAGAAGAGATTGTTTATGAGTATGAAAATACTCATAATTCTATTCTACACTTTATGATGTAAAGCTTCGCTTCCTTTGGGCGTCCCTAGACGGCACCATTCATTTTTTTCACTTGGAAATTATGCGTTACTGCTTTTTAGTTAGTAAAAAAGGAACATAAAAACCCATGATCGGGAGGTGAAGAATGCATCAATTTGGCGCGCACTGGTGGCCGCCAGGAAACAGGCGTATAAAAATCTCATAGTAGGGAAAACTCGTGAGTAAATTTCGTTCGTTTTCATGCGAAAAAACAGCTCCAGGATGTTGACGTGAACTTTAATGAGCGTTCGAATGTAAGTGTACAGGTTAGTAGAGGGAAAAGGTATGTTCTGGCGCAGGGACCAAACACGGGGTAGGGTATACTAACTTTCACAACACATGATACTAACCCGCACAACGCATAAATTGAAATTTTCTGTAGTGCATTGTGCGTCCGTTTATTGTAGGATCAACAAATAATAATGCGATGACCGGGAATCGAGCAGGCGACCTCCTGGTCACCATACATATGCCTTAACCAATTGAGCCATGACGCCAGATGATCAACCGTGAATATAAGTGTGTCATACAGTGTTGTTCGATGCACGCAGCTTTTGATCAACCATCCCTAATGAAACGATGTAATATAGTAGAACGGGGAAATAAAGGTTTGTGTTGTTTATACTCAAATTGGATTATTAAGAACTGAAAATGCGAATACCTATATGTATATATATCACAAATGTCAGCACTCTCTCGGTATTATTATTCCATTTTAAACCTCTCGAAGAACCCGATCTACCCAGTTCCTACATTGACCCTAAGTGAATTTCTTTGTTTATCGTCTGTTCTTCATAAAATTGTTCACTTGCTCACAGTAATCTCTCTCCTTCCATTCGGACACCCAATTAATTAGTCATGGACCAACTATTGGTGGAGTTTGTCAAATTATATGTATGAAGTATGCATCACTTCAAAATTCATAAAATTTGAAAAAATCCCCCTCTACTCAGGTTTACCCTACAAACGTGTCTGATCAGTCGGCTGAGGGCAGGGTATCATTCAAACTAGTGATGCTATGTACTTGCAGCCGGAATTGTATATATGGAATACATGTTCCTCTAATCCCTCACAAAGGTTCCCAATAGAAGCGTTCCATTTGAATTCCAAAAATGCAGTCACTAGCACGAGCTTGAAGGTTAATTCATTCTCCGAAATGGAAGAAAGAAATTCCCTTGTGTAAATTCATAATAAAAGAGGTTATGTACCTATCATATTAGTTAATAAACTGTTGTTGTGTGCGCGCCGATATTACACTCTGTAATTATTGTTTCATTATGCTCTGTTATTTTATTTTTATTTACCTATGAGATATGGAAATTTATCTCAGGTCTGGCGGACGGTGATTCCTGCATTAGCTATTTGTTCTGAGAGTATTTGTATCATTGTAACGTGACCTAGAAGCCTATATTAGTTTATTTAACATAATAGTGGTAGGGGCATAAAATGTGAGTCTTGCACACTTGCAATTTTCGCCTTAGGCCGGCTCTGCGTACAGGTGACCATTGAATGTGTCATTATGATCAACAAGCATTGCGAGACGGTTTAACTGGGCCTTGATGGTTATTCATTTCGGTTGCCACTTGACACACCACGTTACAACACGTTATCAGCAATCAATATCCTGCTCCAGCGGGAGATCGGAATATTTTTACGTAGTCAAAGCCATTTCTAACCCTCACCCCCTCCATCCCACCACCACCACCACGCAATCGGCTAAGAGCGGAAAGGCGTTTTACCGCTGGGTCAGCAAGTCTCGAGAAAACGCCGTAGCAGACATCAATATTCCAGGATGTGACTTGACTCGCACATTCCACCTTCAAACGAGATTTATTTGCGACGGAGATTTTTTTTTTTTCTCAAGAGGGAAAAAAACGCGGAGCCTCTACGTATGCATTCTTAGAAAGCACCCTAGCGACGGCTCGAGGCATGGAGGTGGAGAAGATCTCAAATCCCATACGAATTCACAAATAAGATTTTCAATTCAATGTAGGTACATTAAGCCTTTTCCACTGGCAGTGAAGTAAAACGCAGTTGCTAATGGTTATTTAGTGTTTTTCTCAGGAAAGATTTCAGATTATTCCTGACAGAAAAACTTGAAGAATGCTACATTTACGGTGGACAAACGGATCCCCCCCCCCCCCCCCCCGTCTTCTTTTTTAATAAGTTGGCTGGAAGATGTCAATTTTTTAACGTCGTAGACATAGGTAAGTTGAATTTTACTTAGTAACAAACAGACATACTCATGGACTTAATTAGTGCGCTCTTCTACTTGAAAATAACCCTCCAGAGAATTCCGACAACGCAGTCTCCTCTACGACCCATTGTGTCCCAAGCCCATTGAGAAGCATTGAGTGGCTGGAAATGTAAAAAGTAACCTAAAACGACCTACATAACTTGCTAATTTTTTCCGAAAACTCATTTCGAAATCGGTCTAGCCGTTCTCGACTCATGGAGCAACCAAGGGAAATAGGGATTCATTCTTATATATATATATATATATATATATATATATATATATATATATATATATAGGTAGTATTTATTTATATATATATACAGGGTGTCTCAACTTAAGTAGGCATTACTTCAGGGATCAATTCTACAAGTAATTTGCAACAAAAAGTGTCTCTTAAATTGTTATTTTTTAGAGGCTTCGTTTTCGAGTTATTGACGAGCTAAGATTTTTTTCGTGTTTTCGACCTTATTTCCTAAAAATGGCTGTGACCCCATCATTCTTTGAGTATTCTACAACCTGAGGATACCGTTGGAAAGAACGTTAAATTTCCTATCTTTTTGGTGCAAAATCATAATTATTCAAGAGAGTTGAGATACCGAAAAAAGAGGTCAAAGTACAAACTTTGTAAAATTCTAAAAATTTGGGTTTTTTCAATCTGATTCCTCCCTCCATAAAAAAAATGAACAGTCGTTTGCAAGTACAGTAAAAACTTCAAAATCTTATCAGCTTTCTAACGGTATAGCCAAAAAATTGATAAAAGTAACAACAAGGAGAAAAAACGGCTTTTGAATGCGAAAAAACGTGGTATTTTTAACGAAAATCGATGGATTTCAGGAAAAAACGATCTCCCACAACTTTATGATTTAAATGTCGAATTCTACGTAATTTTTCACGCTGAATCGAATGGTGACACTTGCAGACCTCTACGACTAACAAATAAGGGCGAAAGTGATGGGTCAAATTATGAATAATCATTTTCATAAGAAATAATAATAATAATTTAATATTGATGATTTTTAAAAAAAAAAATTACACTCCTCTCATTAGAAATAAATTAATAATTTACTCATTTAATAAATAATTCGGCGTACTTGAAGCAATTGAGTTTCAGAATTTCTCTGTGATTTCAAGTCACAGCAATTGCTCAAAGTGACCCCCACCCATGTGGATGCATAGTCTTGCCCGCCTCACAGTCGACGTATTGGCTCGGAGGATTTCTTGACCATGAGCTCTCATCTGGCCGCAAGATTCAGTAATCCTGGTGACGAGCTCTTCTCTCGAACGTACAGGGTTCGAATAAACTTTGGACTTCAGCGTTCCCCAAACGTAAAAATCCATTGGGGTCAAGTCTGGACTCCTGGCCGGCCATCCCACAGGACCGTACCTTCCGATCCACCTTTGTGGATAGTGCTCGTCCATCCATGTCCTAACAACTCGGGCAGAGTGGGCCGGACATCCATCCATTTGGAACCAAGTGTTCATTCTAACATTGAGCGGGACGTCTTCCATCAACTCGGGGAGATCATTCTCCAGTAGATGAAGGAATGTCCCGGAATTGAAACGGTCCGCCACGAATATTGGTTCAAGGAGGCGGTTCCCAATTGTGCCCAACCATACGTTCACCTGTAATCGGAATTCAGAAAAAAGTAACGTTTCGTCAAACCTAATAATAAATGGAATTTAAAATTTTGATTAGATGGTGATGAAAATACCAACCTTAAATTGTTGTTGGTAGTGGGAGACGATCGTTGCGTGGGGATTATCGTGGGCCCACTGATGCGAATTCCGTAGATTCACTACTCCATTCCGGGTAAAAGTTGCCTCATCCGTCCATAGTATGGACTGAGAGAACCCTCGGTTTCTTCTTGTGCGTTCTAAAAGCCAGTTGCAATACTGCACCCTCATAGGATTATCATTTTCCATTAAATGCTGCACTCTTTGGAGATGGAAGGGATGCCTTCCATCGCCCCTTAGAGCACATTGTACAGTATCTTTAGATGTCCTTAGTTCAGCCGCTGCACGACGGGTGCTCAGTGTTGCATCACGATCAAACATGGCAAGGATTCCTTCGTTTCCGCCCAGCACAGGACCTCTCGAGGTTTTTTGAAAACTTCCCGTTTCGACGAGGGGGCGGTGTGTGTTGATGAAAACTTTGCGATTCGGGATACGACGGCCTGGGTACCGTGCGGCATATTCAGCAACAGCCGCAGAGGAATTCCCGTTGCAAAACCCGTAAACAAAATGGATATCTGCATATTCTGCGTTGGAAAAACTCATGACGTTCAGCAAATTATTAACTTCACCTTTCACTTACTCAAACACTAACTGTGAACTGGTTAAATGATGAGAGGCTGAACACACATGTATCATTTGCCCTTTGGCTGAGCCCAAGTGTGATAAACTGAGAGCGCAACGTGAACCATCCTGCATGGAAGTGAGGTGATGATCGTATTTTGAAATGGATCTGCTGAATTGTGGGAGATGAGAGGAGTGTAATTTTGTTTTTAAAAAGCATCAATATTAAATTATTATTATTAATTCTTATGAAAATGATTATTCATAATTGACCCATCAAATGAGTGGGAATTTTGTAACAATGGCTCTAAGGCCGGTTTTTAAAGGGCCCTTCTCAGAGTTTCGAGGGTCAAAGGGCACTTTCGCCCTTATTCGTTAGTCGTAGAGGTCTGCAAGTGTCACCATTCGATTCAGCGTGAAAAATTACGTAGAATTCGACATTTAAATCATAAAGTTGTGGGAGATCGTTTTTTTCCTGAAATCCATCGATTTTCGTTAAAAATACCACGTTTTTTCGCATTCAAAAGCCGTTTTTTCTCCTTGTTGTTACTTTTATCAATTTTTTGGCTATACCGTTAGAAAGCTGATAAGATTTTGAAGTTTTTACTGTACTTGCAAACGACTGTTCATTTTTTTATGGAGGGAGGAATCAGATTGAAAAAACCCAAATTTTTAGAATTTTACAAAGTTTGTACTTTGACCTCTTTTTTCGGTATCTCAACTCTCTTGAATAATTATGATTTGGCATTAAAAAGATAGGAAATTTAACGTTCTTTCCAACGGTATCCTCAGGTTTGAGAATACTCAAAGAATGATGAGGTCACAGCCATTTTTAGGAGATAAGGTCGAAAACACAGAAAAAAATCTTAGATCGTCAATAACTCGAAAACGAAGCCTCTAAAAAATAACACTTTAAGAGACACTTTTGTTGCAAATTACTTGTAGAATTGATCCCTGAAGTAATGCCTACTTAAGTTGAGACACCCTGTATATATATATAAAATTAAAACATTTCTTTTCGCCTAAAGATGTAGAATTTAGTGTAGTTTCATTTTGTTTTATTATTTCCAATAATAAGCCTATGTGATCGTGTAGCAAAAAATTTTTATAACCCCCCTCAAACTTTGTCACTTTACGTTTCAAGGTGCGTAGAATCCGAATTTGAAATGTCCGTCCGCCGTCCGAGCCATAAAAGGCCTTAGAATTGACTTAAAAATCCCGTTCTTTCGCACATAGACTCCATTTGGGGTCTAGTTGGTCCTAACGTTTAACCATCCCGATCGCTTTACTCGCATAGATGCTATGGGCCAAAAACGGGCGAAAAAATGTCTTTTTCGAGGCTTTGAGTGTTAGACTTACGCACGCGCGCACGCCTGGCACGCTTGGCAGGGGGTCACGGTGGGTGGTGAGGGGGGTGAGCGAGTGGTGGAGTGAGACGAAGAACAGAGGTGGACACTAGAAAAGAGACTGGCGAAAGCCCCAGAGCATGCTGGTTACTATAGCTGGCTATCTGATTCAGAAATAATGAACCATTATGTAATAATTTGCAGCGTTTTTAAATTTTCCTTGGGTCACACACTATCATTTTAAAAAAAACTCTGGTTATTCACCCTGTGTAATCTATAATATTTTGAAGGTAAATAGATAATATATCGTTTTGGAGGTCAATGTAGTACAAATACCCTATTTGTATACTATCAGCCAACTTCATTTTCCTCCTCCTACCCTTCCTTCAAATCCCCTACGAACACGAATGCTGTTGTTGTAAAGATAATAATACAGCGCTTGTTTGCCTGTTTTTCACAACACAGCTGCGACATTTTATTGATAGGATTTCGAGGAAAAAGGTAAGAGAAGGAAAGGATGAGTACAGGATCCCTTACTCCACAGTACACCAACCGTTACACCAGGCTTATGTGTACCAATAAAAACACGCGGTCTCAAGGAATCCAGAAATACATCGTTGCCCTCATAAAGTTTATATTGGTTCTTTCTGGGCCTTTCAGGGGAAAGTTGACCTGTTTTTTTTTTTTTCTTCATTTTTTCCGCGAGAGGGGAATCGCGGCAATCTTGTTATTAGTCCCTTGGACAGTGGGCCAAAAGATACAAACTGATACTTGTATTTACTCTAAAACTACAGGACCAAACTTAATGAAATTTAGATCGAAAATGAGCCATTAGCCGGGGATGAGCCATCACCCTCTATCAACCCTAAAAGGTAGTGTTCTATTGTTGACATCTTAAAAATTAAATATATCGAAAAGATTCGAAATACTCGTAAAAGGGTATTATTTAGATAGTTTTTTTAACGCCAGTTAAAATTGTTTTTGTTAATTTTTATTCATGATGCGGCCAATGCCGTAGACCAATTGAATACCAAATTACCAATTATTACCAGTGCCATTAACAATGGGGTGCAAAGAAATATTTGGGAATATATCAATTTAGCGCTACCTGTTCTAGTTGAGCGCAAACAAAATTTGGAACTTTCTACAGGCTATCATTGAGCCTCAAGAAAAGAATCATAAAAAAATTCATGTTGGAAAATTGTTGTGCTCAGATTTTAATATAAGGATAAGTAGGTAATAATATTTGATTTTTTTTCTGTAATTTGTAAAAATTTAAACTTGTACTTTTAAGTGTTTAATTAAACATAACATGTAATATGAGTGACGTGCGACGTGATATGTGTGGCTGCGCGTGAGGATGTTGAGTGTGGATCTGCCTTCTGAACAAATAAAATCCTAAATTGACGTTAACTCTATTTGGCCGGATTTTCTTTTGATCTTTTCCTCATATTTAACAGTCACTCTATTTGCTGGACTCATCAAGCCCTTGGTGCTAATCAAATAACCGGACCACTCAGGCCGACAACTCTAACTATAGACAGACCACTTGTGCCCATAGCTTTACAATAATCTCCAGGCCACGAGGGTCCGTTGCTAGAAATTAAGAAAAATAAAAAGAGATTATTGAAATAATGAACTTCAGAAAGGAAAGTATCTGACATATAACACCGAAATGGAAAGAGACCTAAAGGTAACTGGTGAGTGAAGTTTGAGTGGAGAAGAGGGGAGGTTGTTTGTAAGTGGTAGCTTAATCAGAATGAGCAAAATGAGGTTGATAGCAAAGACATTTATGTGGTCTCTCCCACTCTCGGTCTACCCTTTCCTTTAGACCTGTTCCCCTCTCAGTCTTTTGTTTTCCCCTCAGGCTCCAATCGTGTTTATTTGGTGAAATTATATATATATATACATATATATATATATATATATATATATATATATATATATATGTATATGTGTATATATATATGTATATGTATGTATATATATTAGTACTATTATTGTTAAGTTTTGAAAGTTTATATATATATATAAATTAAATAAGACTCGTTGAGTTTAGAGTTTTTAAAAATGACTTTATTCACTTTTCACAAGACTGAACAAAGATGATGCACTGCGCGATGTTTATGCGGGGACGTACGGGCGGAGACTGAACTCCAGAGGCTGATGGCCGCGGGCTTATATAGGGAAGAGCTGCTGAGTCAGCTCTGTATTACCCAAGGGTTGAGGCGTCGTATGTAACTCCTCCCCCCTAAGTTGAAATTTTGGGGACCCAAAAGTTTTATTTTAAGGTTTTTTATTTTTGTGGGCAAAATTTGAGGTAATTATTTTCGTGGGCAAATGTAAAAGTTTTGGGGACACGGAATTTCTTGGTTTATGATTTTGGGGGTGTGCATCATCTTTTGATTATAATGGTTACGATACAATAATACAATGATTATCAAACAATGAATACAGTGATTACAATAAGAATTACAATGAATAAAATGATTATTATTACAATAAAAATGATTACAATACAATGAGTATTACAATAAAATGATTACAATACAATGATAAGGTCATTCAAAATTGAATGACAATGAATGACAATGAATGACAATGACAATGAATACAATGGTTATAAAGTGAATTACAGCGATTACAATAGAGTGCAATAGTAATAACGTTGATTACGTAGTATGATTACATAAAGGTGACATAATGGGGTGCCCATTAAGCGTTTTGTCGTCTCTTATGCTTCTTGTATTGAATTATAATTGTGACAATAAAACTGAGTAACATGACATAAAGGAGTATAGACCAGAAGCTAGGGGTTGCAAGTTGGTATAACGTGAAGCGTTTGATAGGTTTCCAATTTTCTAGTTGTATAGAGGATAAATCTAGATTTTTAAGTTGAATTACATTATCTAATGTTTTTGAGGAGTCGGGCGTGAGTTGTACGTTACTGACTATAAGGGGTGTGCCTAGGATGCTTCTATGTGCAGCAAACAGGGTTTGATTGTGATAGGACACTAAGTTCTGGCTAGGTCTGACCAGGTAGATCCCTCGTAAGTTTCGTAACTCTTTTCCGAATTTTGAGGTGATAGTGAGTACATCGCCATGAGGGAAGACGAGTAGGTATTGATTGATTCTATACAAGAGCGAGACGTAGTTGGTGGGGATTTCCAGCTTTGCGTAATTGCAGTTTCCCGTGGAACTTGTCTTGAGGAATTCGGCTTCGCACTGGGAATTGACATCTATTAACATGTGACCGGGGCAGAGATAATAGGCGAGGCCAGAAGGGCATTCGTCTCTCAGGGTAAGGACTTCGTTTTGTGATTTCAACAAGTAGCGAACGGAGGGTACAATTGTTACGTATTCAGAATTTTATGTTGCTGGTAGGGATTCTAAATAGTACAGGTCGAAATTCCTGGGATCTACAATAGGGACATCGAGAAAGTAGACTATTTCGTCTGTTCCGATAAAACATTGAACCTTTATGTGGGATTTAATTTCGAATAGGTCTTTTCCGGAATGGTTCAGGAACCTGGGGCCATAGAATACCGTGAGGCGGTCTAATTCGTTTAACAAAAGTTCTGAGCTCAGGATACTTGGGTGTAGTTTGCCCAATTCACAGAAGGTGAGTGACGTCTCTATGTCCTGAATAACATTTACTAGTAGTTGTAGTGAAATTTGGCAATGTTCTAGAAAGTCATTCAAGGCACGAATGTGGGTTTGTTCCCCTACTTTCATGTCCCGAAGGAATTCAAACTCTTTCTGGATCTGGAGGTTGTTATGATTGATGATATCCATGGTTTTGTTAAAACTTTCGACAAAAGCTTGATTCACCGAATATTGGGAGTTTAGTTGGTCCTGTAAGTTTTCTTGATTTCGTTGTAGGTGGTTTATTATGTTATCGTAGCGTTCGCTATCTTTCGCGTCTAAGTTTCCTGTAACAAATTTGATTAAGGAGCCTAACCCGTCAACTAGTCCTCTTTTTGATCTCTTTGTTCGTTGGTTGCCGATCTTAAAGTTTTGTATCTTAGAGTCAATCACGTCGAAGGTATGGTTTATAGTTGTGGTGAACATATCAGTGCGTTCTATGTATGTAGTCTGGGAGTCTATAACGGAAGTGAACACTTGTTGGTATTGAGTGCGAAGGGAATTGATTTTTGAAATTAAAGCGCTGAGGTCGTAGTAGTGAGTGATGGTATGATAACCTTCCACTATTTTGGCCGGTCTAAGGAGTACGGGGAGAAGTCCAGGGTTCAGTGTAACGTTGACTAGTTCTAGTCCTGAGACGGAGGAGAGTAGGATCAGGATCCTGTAACAAGGTCAAAACAGGGAATTCCTGAGGATTTCTGTACACATTTGTTCTCGGAGGTATGGTATGTCAGTTTGGGAGAAAGTAGGGTTCTTATTGCTCGTTATTGCTTTGGCAAACTGGCAGACGAAAACACCACAATCATCTGAATTCGATTGTTGCGGGACTGTTAGAAGGTGGATTGTTTCCCAGTTTTCTGAATCCAGTAGGATTCCTCTTTTTTCGAGAAACTCGAAAGCCAAATATGATTGAACGTTTTCTAGGATCGGGATGGCGTATGCGGCTGCAGTGCTGTTTTTCGTACGTGTTTCAGAGAGGGAGTCTAGGTACGTGATCTGTTTACGTTTCGTGTTAATTACTACGAGACTCCAGTGATTGGTTTTATGGATTGGTATGATTATTAAATCTTTGCTGAATATGTCGGACCTGCGAGTAAAGTGTCTTACTCGGTCATAACCGTGTGCTTCTAACATAGGGTAGAGGAAAGAGTTAAAACAGAAGGTTGAGGGAAATGTTTTGTGGTTTCTGTTCCTTTCGTCTATCAACTCCATATAGAAGTTCATAATCATGTCGTCTATCCAGTTTCCGGGTTTTAGTGTCAGTAGGTTTTCCCTAGTCAGTTTGAGTCCGTATTTATGTGTCAAAGTTTCTGAGGGTGGTAGTTCGGTATTCCATGCATTTTGGACTTTGGTTTCATAGAATTTCCTGGGTGGTTTTACGTTGGTTAGGTGAGCTTTCTCTTTGGTGTTATGGTGACGTGGGTGAATTTGTACTGTTTTCATAACCGGGTCTATTTCTTTAACTTCTTCTTTATTATATTTGGGTTTAGTCTTGCTTTGTCGTTGGACGGTTTTAATAAAAATTTCGTCAGGGATTTCAGGGGGGTCTATGCGGTTCACGTTTTTCTCATCAGCTACTTTTTCTTTTTGTTCCTGGAGTTTTTCGGACACTTGTGCGTATAAGGCTTTTACTCTTTCTTTATGTCGGTCTAAATAGTCGTGTGCCATCGCTTTTTCAATATCCATTTCTAGGAGAGAGCGGTTATTCACGTGCCCGTATAGAAGTTCGAACGGTGTTAATTTTGACGCGGAGTGGATCGAATTATTGTAGGCAATGATCGCATAGTTGACTTTATGGCATGTGGTGCAAGTTTTGAATTCTTCCCTATTGGTTAGTAATCGGACGTGCTCTATGAGAGTGGAATGAAATCTTTCGGCGATACCATTGGATTCCGGGTGCTGCGAGGATATGAAGTGAATGTTTATTTTATGGAGGGTCATTAATTCTTTTACTAATGAATTTTGGAATTCGGTTCCGTTGTCCGAAATAATTTTGTTCGGGATCCCATGGTGGGCAAAGAATTTCATAAGTCCGTTAACTATTTCAACGCCGGTGGAAGAGGAGATAGGGTATGCTTGCGCGTATTTGGAAAATGGACAAATTATCGTTAGGAACTTGGAATTTTCTATGGTGAATTTGTCTATATGTAATGTCTCTAAAGGTCGGACGGCCGTGGGGGTGATGTTGTATTTAATTTTGAGCGGGGATCTTTCGTATTTGCATTTTAAACATAATTCACAATTGTTGATGAATTTTTGGATAGCTATCTTCAGATTTGGCCAATAGTATTCTCTTTTTAATTTTTCGTATGTTTCGTCTATTCCGCGATGGTTTGTGACTCCATCATGATATTTGGAAATTAGATCTGTTTGTTCTTTTTCCGATTGGATGTCGATCAAGCGTTTGGAGTATTTTGTGAGATTTATTTCCGAGTGGGTGAAATGAGTTGTGATAACTTTAGCAAATTTTTCGTATACTTCGGTTTCGAAATAAATGCCATATTTTACCCTAGGGTGGATGTATTCTTTTGTGAATTTTATTACGTCATTTTCAAATTCTTGATCATTTATTTTGACGAGCATGCGAGTTTTGTTTCCAAAGAGGGTCGTAAGTTTAACCATGTCGGGGACAGGGTGGTTAACTAATGTGAGTATTATCTGGTTCGAAGAAATGTTTATTGGCTGATCGCGAATGGGTATATTGACAACTGTGTTCCCTAAAAAGTTGGAATGGACCGTGTGTCTAGATGAGGTTTCGTCAGTCACCCCTTCCTCCCCAGGATCGACGTGTGCGACTACGGAGTCGGCGTCGTCATTAGAGCCAGCGTCATCGTCATTAAGGTCCAGTTGTTTGCCTAAAAGTTGGGTAAGTTGGTCACAGTGTAAGGTATGTAAGTTTGGTTGATTATCTATTTTGACTCTGGATAGTGCATCTGCGTTTGTGTTGAGGGCTCCTTTTTTGTAAATTATGTCAAAGTCGTATGCTTGTAATTTCGTTTTCCATGCGAACAATCGTGAACCAGGTTCTTTATGGTTGAAGAGCCATTGTAACGGGTGGTGATCAGAAAAAATAGTGAATTTCCTACCATATAAGTAGGGGCGGAAGTAACCTACAGCCCATACGATGGCGAGTAGCTCTTTCTCAATTGTGCTATATTTTTGTTCGGATTGGTTTAATGTCCGGCTCGCGTAAGCTACTGGTAGATCGGAGTTATCTGAAATTTGGCTCAAAACTGCCCCCAAAGCCACGTTGCTTGCGTCCGTAGTGAGCCTGAAGGGTTTCGAGAAATCTGGGTATTGAAGGATTGGGTCATTGCTTAGGAGGTCTTTGCAAGTTTCGAAGCATTGTCGATACTCAGGGTCTGTGATGTCTATGAGAGCGTCTTTTTTGAGACATTTAGTCATGGGTTTCGTTAGTTTTGCGAAGTCCTTTATGAATTTTCGGTAGTATCCTAACAGTCCTAAGAATCCCTTGATCTCTTTTGTAGTTTTTGGAATGGGGTAATTTTTTATTGCTTGAATCTTGTCTGGGTTCGGTTTTACTCCGTCTGGTGTGACTACGTGACCTAGGTAACAGACTTCTCTTTTCAAAAAGTCGGTTTTATCTAGTTGTACCTTGAGATTAGCAGATCGAAGGCGTTTAAAAACTGATTCCAAACGGTGTACGTGTTCTTGTAGGCTAGTACTAAATACTATAATGTCGTCTAAATATACGCAGCAGTATTCGTTTGCGATACCACGTAGTATATTGTCCATCACGCGTTGGAATGTACTGGGTGCGTTCTTTAACCCAAAGGGGACGCGTGTCCACTCCAAATGACGTGTGGGGGTGCTGAAGGCTGTTTTGCTGATACTATTGGGGTCCATTTCTATTTGATGAAAAGAGGATTTTAAGTCGATTGTACTGAAATATTGGCATCTTCCTAACTTGTCTAATAGCTCCGAAATTTGAGGAAGAGGGTATTTATCTTCTATCGTTTTTTCGTTTAGTTTACGATAGTCTACAACGATTCGAAATTTTTGCTTCCCACTGCTGTCTTGTTTTTTTGGAACTATCCAGATAGGGGCATTCCAGGGGCTTTGAGAGTTTCGAACGATCCCTTGTTGGAGAAGTTCTTCCATTTGTTTGTCGAGTTCGTTCAAATGTACCTCAGGGAATCTGTAATTTTTCGTGTAGACTGGTATTTCGTCAGTAGTACGAATGACGTGTTTGACGTTGTTGGTGAAACTAAGGGGGGTGCCTTCTTGATGAAAGATATCTGCGTATTTGGTGACTAATTTGGATATCGCGAGTTTTTCTTCCTCGTTCATGTGGTCGAGGCGAAGTTGGCCTAAATCAAATTTGAATGTTGATTTTTCGAAGTGGTTTAAGTTTGAGTTTGAGACGGGTTTTTGGGTTTGTACGTCAGTAGTTTGAGGGTCGATCTCTTCGGCTAATATGGGAGTAGCTTGCGTGAATTGGTAGGGGGTTTCTCCGGAATTCAATACTTGGACGTAAGCGTCATAATTGTTAACTTTAACCAAGCATTGGGGAATTTCTACGGGTCCTATCTTTTGGTAGGGTATGATCGCATTTCCATTTTCGATGTTATTAAGTACCAGTTTGACCTGTTGGACACTCCTACTGTCAATGGTGTATGTTTCAGTGATGTCTAAATTTAGATATTGTAACGGGAGGTTTACATGAGGGGTTTGGAAGACTTTATTCCGGATGCTTATATCGGCTTTTATGAGTTCTAGATTATCAATGCCGATCAGGAGATCAAATCTAGAATGGAATGGAAATAGTCGGAATTTGAGGTTTAAACCCTTTTCTCGAAGTAGTTCGTCGCACGGGACCATGGCACTTGAAGTGACCAAGGAGGTTCCGTGAACGGTCGTAACGGAAAAAGGTTCATCATTTGTTTTGATAGGGAAGTGTTTTTCTGCTATTAATGGGTTGACAAAACTGGCCGAGCTCCCTGTGTCTACGAGGATTTTTAAGTTTAATTTGGGCAATATGATATAGGGGAGCTTGTTAATCGGCTTAAAGTTTAGGTTCATGAGGTTGCATGTGGTGGTTGGAGGCAAGGGTCCTCTAAAAAAGGAGTTTCATCTTTTTGACTTTGGGGATTTTCCGTAGACTGGTCTGGCCACTCATATGCGTCGTAGTATAGGTCGTTTTGGTAGTTCGAGTCATGATAGTTATTAGGTTCGTCAATCGTTTGGTTGTTTTGGTAATTTGAGTCGTAATAACCGTAGGCTTCGTCACTTATTTGGTCCGTTTCTTCGGTTTGTAAATTGTGAAAATTTGGATTCGGGTTTGGATTTGTTGTCTGCCACGACATTGGTTTCCAATTCCTTTGAGTGTTTTGGGAAGATTTCTGATTATTTGGAGGGTTTCTTTGGTAGGTTGGCCTACTTTGGTAGCCGTTTCTTTGTAGGTTTGAAGGAGTTTGTTGAGGGTTTGGCTGTCTAGGCGGGCCGGACCATTGAGGTGGAGGATTTGGCTGCCTAGGTGGGCCGGACCATTGAGGTGGAGCTAGGCTTTGTAGTAGTCGATAAGATCTCGCAACAGGTGTTTGAGACCAATATGCAGGGTTCTGCCTAGGGGGCCCGTAAAGACGGTGCGGGGGCGGAACTCTGTATTGAGGAGCTTGGTTTTGCTTGAGGGGAGCATTTTGTTTTGGACGGGAGTTCGACGGTAACAACTGGTAATCGTTCGTCATCCATCCAAGTGCCTCATTCAGGTCTTTAGGTTGTCGGGTCCGCAATAAGCTTCCTAGTGGTTCTCTAAGATGTAATAAGAAACATCTTAGCGCGAGTTGTGTGTGATGCTTAATTATGCTGTCGGCCTCATCGGGTTCGTGGATGTTGGCATACGCGGTTATTTTGTTTAATGCTTCCGTTATCCTATGGTGGAACTTGAACGGATCCTCGTGTTCTCCCTGTCTCATATTTGAGAGGTCTAGATTCATGGAGAACACATCTCGTTTATCGGAAAAGGCATTGATCAACGCGTCTTTGATTTGTTTGTATGTCGTGATATTTCCCGAGTTTATTGCACTTGAAGCTGGGGGTTGAATTTTGGCTTTGATGGCATGTAGGATCATCCTATTTTGGAAGTCTCCTACGTCGTTGTAATTGAAAAACCTGTCGTTCAGTTCTTGTGTTACGAGTAGGAAATCATTCAATGTTTCCGGATCTCCTTTAAACACCGGAATGAGTTCCATGTGTTCTTTCTTGAATGTTGGAACTTCGGTAACTTCGGGTTTCCTATTTTGTACGCGTGCGCCTCCCAATCTCATCAGTTCGAGGGCGCCCGTGGCTTCATTTAGTGCGGCTTCTAATCTAAGTTGTGTCGCGTTTTGTTCCCGGAGCATCTGTTGGGACGCTTCTAACAAGTGATTAAATTGAGTATTTTGTGCCATCAACTCGGAATTTTGCGCGATTAGGTCTTCAATTTTGGGTTTGCCTCCGGTGGCTCCAGTATCGACGGATCTATCCATGTCGATGTGTTCGGGGATATTAGAAAAGTTTTGGGGCCGGGTTTCGTCCCTGAGGAGGATCCCTAATCGATTTGATAGCCTATCGGCCACGAAACGTTTTAATTCTTTGGGAATTTTGATTGTTTTTAGGGCGTGCTTACGGGGTCAAACCTAGTCTGACCTGTACAGTGCCGAGTTAAGAAAGAAAGATATAAAAATACAGCTGAAAACAAGGTTAAAATTCAAAGATTAAAATTCCTTAAAATTATCTTAATAATAAGAATGGTGTCTTCGTGTGGGAGACGAGAAGAAATGCAGAGGTGAAGAGAGGTTTAAATGGGCGGCGGCCGTCAATTCGGCGAGTGGCCTTCAAGGTTGAGCTTATCTGCAGCTCGGGAGCGATAAGGTTTCTAATCCGAGACCTACGTCCTGTGAGTGGGTAGATCTCTGATGAGGTGTCGTTTTAACAAATGAAGAGGGGACGTCTATATGTTCTGAAGTTTAATTCTGAAGTCAAAGTTTTTCCCGGTCAGATATTCGTTCTTTGCGGGTACAAAACTTTTAACAGAATTTTTGAAAGCTTCTTGGAAGTGAAGTAAGTTGTATATTTGAAGTGGGCTTAAGAATGGGTGAGTGTCCGCCGAATATGCTTTTCAGTGGATTGTACTCGTAATATAAAATGTTGCGCAGTGATTTTACTTACAGAGGGATGCCCATGTCCATGTAAGGAGTCCAGTCCCGTTGATTTCCGTCGTGTGTAATCCCAATCAGACACTTTTCTAGAAGGTTCTCGGTTTTTTCCTCGCGTGTGCGGAGCAAAGAAAAAAACCACGTCTTTCCGACAAGCGCCAATTAAATAAGACTCGTTGAGTTTAGAGTTTTTAAAAATGACTTTATTCACTTTTCACAAGACTGAACAAAGATGATGCACTGCGCGATGTTTATGCGGGGACGTACGGGCGGAGACTGAACTCCAGAGGCTGATGGCCGCGGGCTTATATAGGGAAGAGCTGCTGAGTCAGCTCTGTATTACCCAAGGGTTGAGGCGTCGTATGTAACTTATATATATATATACTCGGCGCTTCCCGCCTCGCCGGATCTTTTCTCTTTTCTACTGCGTAGAAAACGAGGATAATTTGCTATGCAGTTCTTAGCCTAAAAAAATTTGTATATAAAAAAATTTTCAAGCCTGGCTGGGATTCGAACCCACGAACTCGCGCTTCGCGTCACGGACGATAGCAACGGTTGTACGAGAAAATCATCTTTAATTTCGTCCCGGACGTTACATAAAAAATTATTGGGGGTCGGCCTAAGAATTGCATAGCAATTAATATATATACATTTATTTAAATGTGAATGATTAATTCAGGAAAGGAATTTCACAGATAAAAGAAAAATCTGATATTTCGATCAAAATCTTGGTCACGGATATTAAGTAAACAGAGAAAGAGAAGAAATGAATTCATCTTGCATCCTTGGCTGCTTGTATCCTTGGCTGAGATACTGGCTGAAATGATGATTACTTTTGTGGAATGTTCAATATCATTGAATTAATCATCTAAATTGAGGCCAGAAGGTCGATTAGCTCCAAGTATCCATCCAAGTGCTGTTTCTGATTGCTGGAGCTATGTCATTAGCCGTATCTGGCAACTTTCTTAAGACTTTCACCCCAATAAGCACTGGTCGTATATGGCATTATGGAACATTGCATGTCCTTTAACTGGGAGAGCTGGGGCTTGGTTAGTGATTGGCTCTGTGATTGTTTATTCGTAGTTGTCTGCGGTTGGTAAATTTTTTTTTCCCCCTAGGAATAAGTGTTTTTATTTCGATTTTAAGGAGAGATATCGTCTGGAGTGACATTGAAAATAATAGACCGAACTTGAGTTAAGCAACCATTATATCAATTTAAATTCGTAGAAACTCACGGAACTTAGCTCATAAGTTCAAACTGCTGCAAAAGCACAGTTGTGTATAGGTGCTCTCCGTAATATAGCTCACTTTAATATTGTAGCAAACTCGAAAGGGCGTGGATCAAACCACCCAAATGGGATTCATCTATTAACCCTCCTCCGCCCGGAGCTACGAAATGGGTTTGACCGTAAATTCGGTGTTGCGGCTCACGGTGGATCGCTGGTAAGAATATGTAGGCTAAACGTGTTTGGAATCACAACCGCAGGGTTGAGGTCGCGTTTCAAGATGCCGGTCGTGGGATTTTACTGCATACAAGCTGACGCCCAGTTCTTACGCGGAGGGTCGAGGTCGTAATAGACAAAAAGTTGAGGCTCGGCCGAATGAATTTTGAGCCCTTTGAATTATTAAAGGGGCTCGTTTGAAGTGAAGGGTAAAGTGAAGAAAAACAGCCGTGTAACGTTTGGTTATACAATGCATAGCTGTTCCTGATTGAAATCAACATATTCCAAATAGAATCCTAGAATTCATTACCCAAATTTAATATATGTAATAGACTTAGGCGCCCCGGAGGTGCAATGGGGGCCTAAATCCACACTCAAAGATAGAGAGGGGTGTGACAGTACCATAAGAGATACAACTCGTACTAATAGCATATATGCTACGTTCGGAGAAGATAGGTTTTCCAGTTCTAGGATCACCCATCCATCGCCAAACGCAGGCTTTCGAAAACACGGGAAGAAGCGCCCGACGCCCGTTGGGAAACAACGGAACGAAGGCAGCGCATTCCCCTGGATCTCGCGGGAACTGTCACATATAACATATCTTATTTTGAAAGGAGAACTTTCCATTTGCTTTACTGTGTTCGCTGTCCATAAGGACTCGAACAATGTGAGGAAATACGAGTAATAACGTCAACATGAGTGTGAATGAAAACTGGTGAGAACGTAGTAAAAATCTTATAAACTACGAAGATAGTTTCAATGGAGGCATGGGTCGGTGTCGATACACTTAGATTCTGATGTACAACTGAACGAATATTTTAGCCCTAATTACAAACAGAGGGACTTGTGAAGTTTAGGTGATTTTTTTCTTTCTTTAATTAATATTTCTCGGCAGGCACTTATGTCACTGCAGCTATATTTTGACATAGTACCAAAGGCTAAATTTAATAATTATAGACCAGTGATGAGCTTTGAAGGGTTATCTAGTACAGAATTGATCAACTATTGCATGATAATTTGCAGCGTTTTATTTTACTGTGTTTAGTAGTAATCTCCCCTAAATGATTGTTTCGGATGATATCACTCGACAGCAAGGAAATACCTCACCTATGCTTACCTAGTCATTAAGTAAGATAATCTCTTCAATGTGTCTTATATTATCTATGATGCACTTATTGATGGAGGTGTGTGGCTGGATTGTTACGGATCAAATTCTTCGAGTTCCAGTTCACCCACAATATCGCTTTTATGTCGAAGGAAAGCTCAGAATTTAATTATTGTCTCGACACGCATCAATTTTCAGTTTTGGTCACACACGCACTCTCAAAATCACGTATGAGTTTTATACGCTACTAAATAATGGAACCAAGGTCATGCTAACGTGCCTGGAAGTTGCCATAGCTTTCGAAGTGTGTTGGACAAAAAACTAAAATTATATGTACAATTATGGAATAAGAGGGCTTTCTCTAATATTGCGTACATCCTACTTCGCCAACCGTGTGGACATCCTACTGCGCCAATCCGAACAATCAATTTCTGTAGAAGGCACAATTAGCTATAAGAATATAGTCAAAAGATAAAATTTAATTCAAGGTACTGCCCTTGGACCGGATCTCTTCTTTATATAATTGGACTAATGGCTCATAAATTTAAAGCCAAATTATACCTTTTTGCGGATGATATCGCTCTTGTAAATTCTGGGAAAACATAGGGTGAGGAATGGATGAGGAACAAAGAGTTGGTTATTAATGCGATAACTCATCTTGCATGGAAATTTATAGGAAAGAAGAAAAAACCCAACAACCTCAAGGAAAGCACTACAATAGCATCTGTGTGAACTGTTCAGTTAATTGAGTAACTGTCCTGAACCTAATAAAAACCAATAGTTCAATCATATTAATGAAATTTACAAGTTCTGCGTACCTATCTTTTTTAACACAGAATGTGTTTTAGCCATGGACTAACTAGCCGAAAATGGAACACGGGATGGTAACGAAATGTGTGACGTACATGATTTTCACGTACAACCGAGCCGTTGGTAGGGAAATGGAACTTCCGCAATTTTAATCGCACAGAAATCGTTCACCATTCGTTGGAAAGCTCCTGATTTATCCAACCATATTATGTTAACTACTGCGAAGTGCGTGGCCATCAACCTGAGTTATGAGCATGGTTATTTGAATCAATTGTTTACACACAGATGATCATTCTCAATAATTGATATTGTCAACATGATTGCAACCGCTTGTAAATTGTCTTATGATTTTCACGTACAACCGAGCCGTTGGTAGGGAAATGGAACTTCCGCAATTTTAATCGCACAGAAATCGTTCACCATTCGTTGGAAAGCTCCTGATTTATCCAACCATATTATGTTAACTACTGTGAAGTGCGTGGCCATCAACCTGAGTTATGAGCATGAATAGTAAATGAATAGTAAACAATGACGCTTGTTTGGTTGTCACTTGGTTGCGCGACAACGCAAACACATTCTGTGTTTCAATAATTTCGTCCGAAGTATGTAAATAGAGGTAACCGGGGGTCCAGGGGGCTGGCCCCCTGGCGAGGCGCGGAGCGCCGAGTTTTTTTAAAGTAATTTATTTCCCAATAAACAAAATTATCACATTATATAGTATACATCGATAGGGTTAAATACAACAGAAATCATTTTGCTACTAATAAGTAGTTAGACTTAACCCTTGCATAGGTGGAAAATTATTCCCCAATATGGGCTACTGCCCGTGGTAGGGGAAGAGTCAGTCCCGCCTGCAGATATCGATATGAACTAATAACAGAATTGAAGAAGATTAAGCAATACATTAGAAAAAAGAAAGAAAGAAAGAAAGGAAGAGAGAAAAAAAATACAAAAATAAGAATACAATAAATAAATATTCTAAAAGATGCTATTTTCGTTCTGTATTAAGTTCATCATAATAGTCCTTTAATAAAAAGAGATCACCTTTAATAATAAAATTTGAAGAGATCAATTTTATATTATCCTTTGCATCTTCCTAGAGGGGATCTGGTGTCTTCAGGAAACCGTTAAACCGGTGTGATGCCTCCCACATATTTTCCTCTTAGATAAGCTGTTTTTTGACTTTCTCCTTTTTTCTCTGTTCTCAGGAAGGTCCGATGATTCACAGCGGCGCCATTGTAGGAGGGTCCTTAGCAACTATCTGGCTTCCTGGGCTGGGTCCTCACTCTGTCCTCCACTACTTTCGACAGGACCACGAGAAAAGGGACTTCGTCGCTGGAGGTTCAGCAGCTGGAGTAGCTGCCGCCTTCGGTGCTCCTGTCGGTAAGTGTCTTTTTATTCACCAAAGTAAATTGTGGTCGAGACGGTGTAATCAGCAATTTAATTAAAGAACAAGAAGTGTGGGGAAAAAAAATGTTTGGGGTATACTACATATGTTGCAGTCACATAGATAACAGCAGCAACATCCAGCAGACCATACCGTAGCAGGTCATGCTTTTGCAGTTACTTACCTGTTTCATTCAGTCACTTGAACAAATGCCTAGGAAGATCGCCCAAAAATAAAAATGTCCTCAAACGACCAGACACTTGACCAAACGCCTAGGCGACGGCTGATGCGGGTTGGCGTTTGATTGAATGAAGCTCTGTGTTTAGACAGTTGATCAAACATGCATTCAATTTATGTATAAACTTTCCTAGGCATTTGGTCAAGTGATTAGATTTAAGTATGCGACTGCAACAAAGAGTCACTTTGTCAACTTAGTCATTACTGTAAATGTCTGGACACATAGCCAAATTACTACTATTTTCACCGAGAAGTTTCATTTCAATGAAATCAGGTTTCATTTGTTTGCTAAAAAGTTCCATTAGGTTGAAAGAGGTTTTATTGGATTGAAACAAGATTTCATTTGGTCGGTACGAAGTTTCATTTGATAGATAGAACGTTTCATTTGACTGAAAAATACTATATTTCTAGAAAAAGATTTTGGTGTCGTGCCGTGCCGCTCTAATGACGTAGTGGACGACAGTGGATATTGCTTACTCGCAAGAACCATACATAGATCTATAATGTAATAATAATACATTCTACTAACCGGTTACCCCGTGCGTTGCACTCAACAGATTCGGGTCGTTTTTACCAGGTACCTTGCCATTTTCACTCAGCAGTCCCAGAAGGCTTCAATTAAAATTTCAGCAATCATGTTTCAAGTTGTACCTAATTATTTTTTCGACCAAGCTTCCCCTCAATATAACCTTAGTTACGTTAAAACTATTTCCGACCAACGTTGCAGCAGTTAACGGGTTTTCAATATCAGTTTCTGAACATCAATCTTAACGAATAAAACCTGCTCGGCTCAACGCACCAAAATGGTTTTGGTATCGTTGAATTTGTTATCGAAAGTTCGTTTTTACCCACCCCATCCTCATTTGACGTGAAAATTTCGGCGCATGTAAGGTTTTCCCTTAATTACAAAGTTGTATACCCGGGCGACGTCGTTAGGGAAAGCCGAGTTCTCGATGAAGGAGTATGTCTGGAGGATTGTAATATAGGCTGCGTTAACCAGGGACCCTGATATAGTTTCAGCAATGGGTTCAGTAGTTTTTAAGTGATTGAGTAAGGGGCTATCGAATACTGAACTAGTAAACCTTTGTGCAATAATTTGCAGCGTTGTGCAAATAGGAATGTAAAATTTTATAGGAAGCCTCTCTGAGACAACAAGAGTAGAATGAAATGACTGGCTCCATCCTGATCTGCTGAGTGACCTAAATTCTCTCCTGTTCACCCTAGTAATTTTAAATTCGATAGGGATCCTCTCCGGGACATCAAGACACAAATAAAATAATGGGTCCATTCCTGATCAACTGAGTGAGATAAAATCTCTCCTATTCACCCTAGGAATTTAATTGTGACAGGAAGCCTTCATTGGAACATCATGAGACATAAAACCATATCCTCTTTCCTTATCAGCCGAATGAATTAAATTCTCTACTGTTCTCCATAGGAAATTTAAATTTGGCCGTGAGCCTCTCTGGAACAAGAGCCAAATGAAGCGACGGACTCTACCCTGATCAGCTGAGTAAACTCAATCTTTCCTTTTCAGCCTAGGATGCTAAAATTTGGTAGGAAACCTTTCTTGGACAAGATGAGATCAATGAAGTGACAGTTCTACCGTTATCAGCCTGATAGTAGGAGACAACCGTGATCTCTACTACTTCCCGCAAGGGAAGTTGGTCTCTGGCTAATTTTTTCCGGGTAGATGTCCTTTTTATACGCAAAGCGCATCAATATTTCGCAATTTAGCTGAGGAAAGTTTTGACATCAAACTCGAATGTTATAGTTTCCTTTCATTATTACAAAGAAGGAAATCCAGAAGCGTTTTATGGATTGAAACTATCACCGGAAAGATTTCGGTGATTAACGTAATGCCTTCCCGGTTCCCGCAATGAAAATGAAATTAAGTCAATTTTAGTACTTGATGACTCCCTACACGTTCACGCTTGTCGCTATAAACTCTAGGGCTTTGTGTCTCGTCACTTCCAACTTCTCGTCCGTCCAGCTGAAGGGATTCAATATGAAACTTAATTGCCTGTTAAGGGATCGATTCGCGATTCTGCCTCTACCTTCGGTGAGGTAATTTGTAAGGTTAACGGGTCAAGTGCCTTTTCGTTGGGGAGGAAATTGAATTTTACTCTGAGCCCTTTAATGAATCGAGCAAATAAACAACTTTAATAACCTGTGTTGATTGAACGGCGTCTCTAATCGTGCCGTTACAGGTGTTTATTTGCCGATTACGTCGATTCAAGTTACACAAGAAGCGGTTCAGTAGTTGGCGATTGATTGCCAATCACCTTCTGTGACAAACATAAAAACCATAGCGGAGGAAAACCGTAGGATCGAAGGTTCTTGTCGTCTTGGGTGAACGAAAGTAGTTAATCGAAAACTTGTTGAGGTAGGCTTAGAACCTTATGTTACATTGATAGCCACATAAATTTACTGTAACCGGTAGTTTTCATGAAACTGCTACACTTCTGAATTATTCCCTAAAATTCTGGTTATCGAAATAAATAACAAGTTCGTTGTGTTATGGTTCGTGCTAAGTTTGAAGTTGAAAGTAAGAGTTCTCTTATTCATCAATTCTGTTGTACTATTTAATCATTTCATCACTTATCAAGATTTTCATTTACACCAATATAGCCAATAATACCAGACAATGCGGAAGTCAAAATTGTAATTACCCTTACATGGTATAGGCCATGGTGGATCTATCTGATTTTCATTACTATTATCAATAATAGATATATTTTTTAGCTTACGTTTATTTGCAAAAAAATTAAATTTGTTTTGACTTTTCTTTTCTTGGGATTTTTCGATTTTAGAAAATTCATTTCCAGAATTAATAGTTAATGTTTATAATTAGTGTTGACATTATTAATTATTTAAATGAAAAACACACCTTTCGGGTTTAGCACAAAAAGCAAAGTAATTTTATTTTCTGATTGAACATAAGTTTTTAACGAGACCTTCTCGAACGATCAAGTTTGCCCCCCACCCCGGCAACTACTTGGAACCGTTCCCTACAAGAAGAACTGTGAGTTCTTCAATTCCGTTCAACGCGGAGCAGCTCATGAGTCACAAATGAAAAGTCACATTTACGTTTCTAAACTGTTATGTGATCGTGTTATGACCACCAAACTATACACTTCATTCTGATCTTCATATCCAACTAATCTGCATTTTTACTAAGGGATTGACTACTTGATGTTATGTATTTTTGAGATGCGAGCTTGCGAGCATCCAGACCACCAAACTATACACTTCATTTGACCTACATGGAATTGAAGAACTCAGAGTTCTTCTGGTAGGGAACGGTTCCAAGTAGTTGCCGGGGTGGGGGACAAACTTGATCGTTCGAGAAGGTCTCGTTAAGTTTTTATATTAAACGAAAGACGATCGAATATCCGGGCAACGCAGACATTGGAAAAGTAAATAATTATGGTGTTATGACAAATCTGGGTAGAAGGTTTCATGAATTAACTGTCCGCCAAATGAATGAATTATTCTTAAATTAACAATATTCCCGAAATATATATATATATATATATATATATATATATATATATATATATATATATATATATATATATATATATATATATATATATATAAGCGTTAAACTCTAGAATTCAATTCAGAAGGTCCCAAAACGGATTTCAATGAAATTTTTCACAATATTTTGTTTAAATTTTTTCGAGCCATTGCATTAGCTTCATTTTCTACGGAATGTTCGCTAAAACTTGGGAAATTCGCATCCAATGGAGGCAGGGAAGAAGGAGGTGGAGCTCGAGGATGACGAGTTTACCTGGGGTATTACTCCAGCACCGATCGAAGGGGAATCTGGTATTGCACCAAGGTGAGGTAGGTAGATAGGTATGGCTGAGATAAATAAGATTGGTAGGTACCCGGGAAATGGCAAGGCCAGAGAGCGAGGAAAGCGTTTAGAGAGTGGAGGGGACGGACGAAGTGAGCAGGGGAATTTAGTTTAAGAGAGTGTACCTAAGGTCGCTACTATTGCAAATCCTCGCCACACGGATCTCAACGTTCTGAAGTATCCATGCTGATTTTTCTCGGATTGCTAACCTTGAAAATGTGAAGGGAAAAAAACAGTGTTTTCTTTATGGACTATCTTTATAGACCTAATGAACTCCTAGTTTACTCTGTGGGGGGAACTAAGAATTTTCAAATCTTGAATGGCGCTCAGGGAGCTACACTGGAGGTAGGGGTACAACAGGCGCAACTGTCCATCTCTACAGGGAGCGCTGGTGACCCTTATCTCTTATCACTAGCGCTTTATCATAATATGCTAATTACTTCTTCGCAATGAGTACCTAGTTTAGTTAAGTCTTTTTGGATTGGTTTAGCGATTGGGAAAAGATGATTAGGGAGGTCTAGAGATGGTGAGCAGGGTCGAACTTGCGTAAGAGGTCATAAAATTAGTGAGCGGATTATTTCAAGGCCCCAATTATCCATGGTTAATCGCACCTTTTAGAACGATATATGTGTATAATTTAGTTGTCTGGATACTCGCAAGCTAGTATCTCAAAAATACATAACATCAAGTAGTCAATCCCTTAGTCAAAATTCAGATTAGTTGGACATAACGATATGTATAGTTTGGTGGTCTGGACTGATTTGTAGGCTGCGCAGTTCGACACTACCCTTGACTTAACCACGTACGCATTTCGACCAATTAGTTAGGGTAGTTCTTTGATACTGATAACGACCTTGCGCAGTTCGACCGCACCGAGAGATAGGGATGCTTGAGGTTGGGGCTTGTAGCCTGAGCCACCTCCACTCATCCATAACCGCCTCCAGACGTCCCCCTGATCATATTTTTCCAATGTCTAACAAATCCAAAAAAAAATACACTGCCAAGGAAATGGCACATGAGCTTCCTCGTGACCTTCACAGTACGTCACCATTAAATTCCAGAAAACTAGAATCCGATAAAATTAACTAAGCTGTGACCGTGACAAAAACATCACTTTCGCGCATGCGGCTAGCGTACCGCTGCTGATGATCGCGAAGAATGTGGTGATACGGGACGTCAAGAAACCTTGCCCGCATCATCCCTGAAAATCTGACCGAAATCCGTTCACAATTGCCTGAGTTATGACCGAAACAAGAAAATTTTGTTTGCGCCTGCGCAGAGGCTACCGTTGATTCGATCATGACGGAACTGGTAGGGGACCATGTAGAACTATACCCGCACAATCGCTAAAAATTTGAAGAAAATCGCATCAAAATTGTGGAAATTACGGCTGTTGCAAGGACCGTAACAAGAATATTTCGTTCACGCATGCGCAGAGCGTACCGCTAATGCAATTATATGATGATTGTCTTATGGGACCTCAAGGGACCTTACTCACATCATCCCTGAAAATCTGATCGACATCCGTTCAACATTGTCCGAGTTATGACCGTCACAAGGAATTTACGTTAGCGCCTGCGCAGAAGCTACCGTTGATTTGATCATTATGAAGTTGATAGGAGACCATCTAGAGCTTAACCCGCACGATCCCTGAAAATTTGGTTAAAATCAGATCAAAATTGTGGAAGTTATGGCTGTTACAAGGAAATGTGGACGGACAGACAGACAGACACGGAACCAAATTTGTTCAGGTGGCTCTGAAACGCAAAATGCGAGTGGAAATTTTGATTTTGGAGCAAAAAAATTTTTTTCATTTCGAAAGTGAAAACAAAGCTTCCGCTGCCTTGCAGTCTCGGAAGCAAAACGAAGGGCATATAACTTTATAATTTGTGACTGAACGGAGCCAGGGCTCCCCGTGGAGACTGACAGTTGCATTTCTTTTACCTAACCCAACTGGTAGGTGGGAGACTCCGTGCAGAGAATTTATTGGAGACACTACCTCCATAGTCTCCCCCACCCTGACCCTCTTGAGATCGGACCCTAAGTAACGTACTTTTCTAGCTACCTGCACGAAGCCCTGTCTGCTACCCCGTTTATTGGTGAAAAATAATATCTGTAACAAAGTCGGACACCACACCGAACATTGAAATTTCCTCGAAATTCCAAAATACCTCTATGCATCTGGGGGTAGGCGTTGGGCGGGCACGGTTAGTGACGGTTGCTCTTGAGGTTCACATAAAGGCCGAAATGTGTCCAAAAGACCGCCCAGAATGACGAAACTTAAATATGAAGTTGTAACTGTAAATATCATTCCTTAGCGACCAAGATCAATTGCGTAACGGGTTTTCTTTGAGATGCCAAAAGATATGAAAATGCCAAAAATTGTTTCACCCCCTGAACAATTATAAGACAAAGAAGAATCGATGAATGCATTGTTCAATAAAATGTTTGTTAATTATCAACATAAACATTCACTCGTAACTTCCTTTACAGGCGGAGTACTTCTAAGTTTGGAAGAAGGCACGAGTTTCTGGAGCTTGTCGCTGATATGGAAGATCTTCTTGTCGTCTATGGTGGCCACCTTCACGCTCAATCTCAGTCTCAGTGCTGTCGAAGGGCACCCTGGTAAGTATTGAGTTTACTACAGCTTTGTTCTCAATGAACAGAATGTCATTTTTGAACAGTTCTGCACAGGCGCGGTTGTATTTTTGTCGTTTACAGTTTACAATGATATGTGTGTGATCATAAGTTGCCATACTTACGAGTATATAAAATGTACATAGGTATATGGATTAATGAACTTTCCACTTGAAAGTTTAGAAACGAATGAAATCTTTTAAAATACATGAACTGTGTTCCAAGACGCTGTTTAAGAGTTCAGTTCCAGATCGGTAATTCTGAGAGCATTGTAGTATAACATACTGAACAGTTCTTGGTTCACTTTGCAATGTGAGAATAAGGTGTTATCCACTATTCCGTATAGTTGTTCGGGAACTCTCTGGTGAACAAGAGTCCTGATCTTAAACAAACTGCGGTTCTTTAAGATACCTTTTCATTAGTGTTAATAATCTCCTAAAACCATGGTTTTAGAGAATTTATATAGGAAATGAAGCTACTGAAATTGGTCAAAAAGGGAAAAAAAATTATCAGACTTTTCCATTAATGATCATCATGGAATTCCGGAAGTTTTAGCTTTTATATATATATATATATATATACACATCTTAATGCAACATACTCTACACATTTCAAATCACCCTTAATGATCCACCGTTTCCAATCATTCTACATGTCTTACTCGACAGTAAAAGGCCATCGAATTTATAGAGCCACACCGAGCGAGCGAAGCGAGTAACATCCCCTACATGTTTCAATACATGTTTCAATGTCCGCCCGGCAGGACGGGGAGGCGAGCGAAGCCTGCCGGATTGGCTAGTTATTTATATGATTAAAACTCCGTCTGTTTTTTGTTCACCTAACTATCAGCAGTAGCTACTGCTCTTCGCTTGTCCGTCGAAACTTAGTTATTTCTAACTCAGATACACAGTAATCCGAATAGTAACGATAATTATGATTAATGTTTATAAACTAGGAAACTGGGAGATAAGGGACGAATCCTTTGTTACATCTTAGATTATATTTTTACATTTAACACCCATATTCGATGAGAATAGGATTTAGGTTGTTTTAAAAAATTAATTGAGCCATATAAAATATTAATCACAGCTTCCTGTATGTGAACACACCCCAAGTTGTGAATTACTTCTCAGCACAACGGATTTCGGACCTTCGCAGGTCAAGTTATCGACTAGGATGTCTTCACCGCCTCCAGTAACGAAACAGTCGTCTTGGTTAAAGACGTAGCTGTTGAGAACTCTAACGTTCCTGACGTAACCCAAACCAATACCATCAGTGTTGAAAGCACGTCCAGCTCTGCCGTCCCCAGCAGCTTTGGCGTCAACTGTCAATTTGGAAATTTCGACGATGTGGCACCAGTTGCAAACGAA
>CM061049.1:40813921-41070693 GCA_030762985.1 Adelphocoris suturalis
ATACCTTTTCGCTGATGATATCGCTCTTGTAAGTTCTGGGAAAATATAGGGTGAGGAATGGATGAGGAAGAACGAGTTAGTGATGAATGCAAAACATCATCTTTGTCATGAATCACCTGTTCCAGGCCCCACTCTGCTCATAACATCTTACATGGAAATTTCTAGGAAAGAAGAGGAAAGCCAACAACCTCAAGGAAAGCACTACAATAGCATCTGTGTAAACTGTGAAGTTAATTGAGTAATTGTCCTAAACCTAATAAAACAAATAAGGCAATCATATTAATGAAATTTACAAGTTCTGCGTACCTATCTTTTTTACCACAGAATGTGTTTTAGCCATGGACTAACTAGCCGCAAATGGAACGCGGGATGGTAACGAAATGTGTGACGTACATGATTTTCACGTACAACCGAGCCGTTGGTAGGGAAATGGAACTTTTGGCAATTTTAATCGCACAGAAATCGTTCACCATTCGTTGGAAAGCTCCTGATTTATCCAACCATATTATGTTAACTACTGTGAAGTGCGTGGCCATCAACCTGAGTTATGAGCACGAATAGTAAATGAATAGTAAACAATGACGCTTGTTTGGTTGTCACTTGGTTGCGCGACAACGCAAACACATTCTGTGTTTCAATAATTTCGTCCGAAGTATGTAAATAGAGGTAACCGGGGGTCCAGGGGGCTGGCCCCCTGGCGAGGCGCGGAGCGCCGAGTTTTTTTAAAGTAATTTATTTCCCAATAAACAAAATTATCACATTATATAGTATACATCGATAGGGTTAAATACAACAGAAATCATTTTGCTACTAATAAGTAGTTAGACTTAACCCTTGCATAGGTGGAAAATTATTCCCCAATATGGGCTACTGCCCGTGGTAGGGGAAGAGTCAGTCCCGCCTGCAGAATTGAAGAAGATTAAGCAATACATTAGAAAAAAGAAAGAAAGAAAGAAAGGAAGAGAGAAAAAAAATACAAAAATAAGAATACAATAAATAAATATTCTAAAAGATGCTATTTTCGTTCTGTATTAAGTTCATCATAATAGTCCTTTAATAAAAAGAGATCACCTTTAATAATAAAATTTGAAGAGATCAATTTTATATTATCCTTTGCATCTTCCTAGAGGGGATCTGGTGTCTTCAGGAAACCGTTAAAATTATTATTTAATCCTGGAAAACGCCTTTGGAGGTATTCCGGTTTGTGAATGTGGTGTTATGCCTCCCACATGTTTTCCTCTTAGATAAGCTGTTTTTTGACTTTCTCCTTTTTTCTCTGTTCTCAGGAAGGTCCGATGATTCACAGCGGCGCCATTGTAGGAGGGTCCTTAGCAACTATCTGGCTTCCTGGGCTGGGTCCTCACTCTGTCCTCCACTACTTTCGACAGGACCACGAGAAAAGGGACTTCGTCGCTGGAGGCTCAGCAGCTGGAGTGGCCGCCGCCTTCGGTGCTCCTGTCGGTAAGTGTCTTTTCATTCACCAAAGTAAATTTTAGTCGAGACGGTTTAATCAGCAATTTAATTAAAGAACAAGAAGTGTGGGGAAAAAAAATGTTTGGGGTATACTACATATGTTGCAGTCACATACATAACAGCAGCAATATCCAGCAGACCATGCAGCAGCAGGTCATGCTTTTGCAGTTACTTACCTGTTTCATTCAGTCACTTGAACAAATGCCTAGGAAGATAGCCCAAAAATAAAAATTTCATCGAGCGACCAGACTTGACCAAACGCCTAGGCTACGGCTGATGCGTCTAGGCGTTTGATTGAATGAAGCTCTGTGTTTAGACAGTTGATCAAACATGCATTCAATTTATGTATGTCATAAAGTGTCTAGTCACCATGAAATTCTTATTTTTGGGCCACTTTCCTAGGCATTTGGTCAAGTGATTGGATTTAAGTATGCGACTGCAACAAAGAGTCACTTTGTCAACTTAGTCATTACCGTAAATGTCTGGACACATAGCCAAATTACTACTATTTTCACCGAAAAGTTTCATTTCAATGAAATTAGGTTTCATTTGTTTTCTAAAAAGTTCCATTAGGTTGAAAGAGGTTTCATTGGATTGAAACAAGATTTCATTTGGTCGGTACGATGTTTCATTTGATAGATAGAACGTTTCATTTGACTGAAAAATTCTATATTTCTAGAAAAAGATTTTGGTGTCGCGCCGCGCCGCTCTGTTGACGTAGTGGACGACAGTGGATATTGCTTACTCGCAAGAACCATACATAGATCTATAATGTAATAATAATACATTCTACTAACCGGTTACCCCGTGCGTTGCACTCAACAGATTCGGGTCGTTTTTACCAGGTACCTTGCCATTTTCACTCAGCAGTCCCAGAAGGCTTCAATTCAAATTTCAGCAATCATGTTTCAAGTTGTACCTAATTATTTTTTCGACCAAGCTTCCCCTCAATATAACCTTAGTTACGTTAAAACTATTTCCGACCAACGTTGCAGCAGTTAACGGGTTTTCAATATCAGTTTCTGAACATCAATCTTAACGAATAAAACCTGCTCGGCTCAACGCACCAAAATGGTTTTGGTATCGTTGAATTTGTTATCGAAAGTTCGTTTTTACCCACCCCATCCTCATTTGACGTGAAAATTTCGGCGCATGTAAGGTTTTCCCTTAATTACAAAGTTGTATACCCGGGCGACGTCGTTAGGGAAAGCCGAGTTCTCGATGAAGGAGTATGTCTGGAGGATTGTAATATAGGCTGCGTTAACCAGGGACCCTGATATAGTTTCAGCAATGGGTTCAGTAGTTTTTAAGTGATTGAGTAAGGGGCTATCGAATACTGAACTAGTAAACCTTTGTGCAATAATTTGCAGCGTTGTGCAAATAGGAATGTAAAATTTTATAGGAAGCCTCTCTGAGACAACAAGAGTCGAATGAAATGACTGGCTCCATCCTGATTTGCTGAGTGACCTAAATTCTCTCCTGTTCACCCTAGTAATTTTAAATTCGATAGGGATCCTCTCCGGGACATCAAGACACAAATAAAATAATAGGTCCATTCCTGATCAACTGAGTGAGATAAAATCTCTCCTATTCACCCTAGGAATTTAATTGTGACAGGAAGCCTTCATTGGAACATCATGAGACATAAAACCATATCCTCTTTCCTGATCAGCCGAATGAATTAAATTCTCTACTGTTCTCCATAGGAAATTTAAATTTGGCCGTGAGCCTCTCTGGAACAAGAGCCAAATGAAGCGACGGACTCTACCCTGATCAGCTGAGTAAACTCAATCTTTCCTTTTCAGCCTAGGATGCTAAAATTTGGTAGGAAACCTTTCTTGGACAAGATGAGATCAATGAAGTGACAGTTCTACCGTTATCAGCCTGATAGTTGGAGACAACCGTGATCTCTACTACTTCCCGCAAGGGAAGTTGGTCTCTGGCTAATTTTTTCCGGGTAGATGTCCTTTTTATTTTCGATTAATTCTCTCAAAAACGCAAAGCGCATCAATATTTCGCAATTTAGCTGAGGAAAGTTTTGACATCAAACTCGAATGTTATAGTTTCCTTTCATTATTACAAAGAAGGAAATCCAGAAGCGTTTTATGGATTGAAACTATCACCGGAAAGATTTCGGTGATTAACGTAATGCCTTCCCGGTTCCCACAATGAAAATGAAATTAAGTCAATTTTAGTACTTGATGATTTAATAACCTGTGTTGATTGAACGGCGTCTCTAATCGTGCCGTTACAGGTGTTTATTTGCCGATTACGTCGATTCAAGTTACACAAGAAGCGGTTCAGTAGTTGGCGATTGATTGCCAATCACCTTCTGTGACAAACATAAAAACCATAGCGGAGGAAAACCGTAGGATCGAAGGTTCTTGTCGTCTTGGGTGAACGAAAGTAGTTAATCGAAAACTTGTTGAGGTAGGCTTAGAACCCTATGTTACATTGATAGCCACATAAATTTACTGTAACCGGTAGTTTTCATGAAACTGCTACACTTCTGAATTATTCCCTAAAATTCTGGTTATCGAAATAAATAACAAGTTCGTTGTGTTATGGTTCGTGCTAAGTTTGAAGTTGAAAGTAAGAGTTCTCTTATTCATCAATTCTGTTGTACTATTTAATCATTTCATTACTTATCAAGTTTTTCATTTACACCAATATAGCCAATAATACCAGACAATGCGGAAGTCAAAATTGTAATTACCCTTACATGGTATAGGCCATGGTGGATCTATCTGATTTTCATTACTATTATCAATAATAGATATATTTTTTAGCTTACGTTTATTTGCAAAAAAATTAAATCTGTTTTGACTTTTCTTTTCTTGGGATTTTTCGATTTTAGAAAATTCATTTCTAGAATTAATAGTTAATGTTTATAATTAGTGTTGACATTATTAATTATTTAAATGAAAAACACACCTTTCGGGTTTAGCACAAAAAGCAAAGTAATTTTATTTTCTGATTGAACATAAGTTTTTAACGAGACCTTCTCGAACGATCAAGTTTGCCCCCCACCCCGGCAACTACTTGGAACCGTTCCCTACAAGAAGAACTGTGAGTTCTTCAATTCCGTTCAACGCGGAGCAGCTCATGAGTCACAAATGAAAAGTCACATTTACGTTTCTAAACTGTTATGTGATCGTGTTATGACCACCAAACTATACACTTCATTCTGATCTTCATATCCACTAATCTGCATTTTTACTAAGGGATTGACTACTTGATGTTATGTATTTTTGAGATGCGAGCTTGCGAGCATCCAGACCACCAAACTATACACTTCATTTGACCTACATGGAATTGAAGAACTCAGAGTTCTTCTGGTAGGGAACGGTTCCAAGTAGTTGCCGGGGTGGGGGACAAACTTGATCGTTCGAGAAGGTCTCGTTAAGTTTTTATATTAAACGAAAGACGATCGAATATCCGGGCAACGCAGACATTGGAAAAGTAAATAATTATGGTGTTATGACAAATCTGGGTAGAAGGTTTCATGAATTAACTGTCCGCCAAATGAATGAATTATTCTTGAATTAACAATATTCCCGAAATATATATATATATATATATATATATATATATATATATATATATATATATATATATATATATATATATATATATATATATATATATATATATATATATATATATATATATATATATATATATATATATATATAATAAATAAGCGTTAAAACTCTGGAATTCAATTCAGAAGGTCCCAAAACGGATTTCAATGAAATTTTTCACAATATTTTGTTTAAATTTTTTCGAGCCATTGCATTAGCTTCATTTTCTACGGAATTTTCGCTAAAACTTGGGAATTCGCATCCAATGGAGGCAGGGAAGAAGGAGGTGGAGCTCGAGGATGACGAGTTTACCTGGGGTATTACTCCAGCACCGATCGAAGGGGAATCTGGTATTGCACCAAGGTGAGGTAGGTAGATAGGTATGGCTGAGATAAATAAGATTGGTAGGTACCCGGGAAATGGCAAGGCCAGAGAGCGAGGAAAGCGTTTAGAGAGTGGAGGGGACGGACGAAGTGAGCAGGGGAATTTAGTTTAAGAGAGTGTACCTAAGGTCGCTACTAATGCAAATCCTCGCCACACGGATCTCAATGTTCTGAAGTATCCATGCTGATTTTTCTCGGATTGCTAACCTTGAAAATGTGAAGAGAAAAAAACAGTGTTTTCTTTATGGACTATCTTTATAGACCTAATGAACTCCTAGTTTACTCTGTATGGGGAACTAAGAATTTTCAAATCTTGAATGGCGCTCAGGGAGCTACACTGGAGGTAGGGGTACAACAGGCGCAACTGTCCATCTCTACAGGGAGCGCTGGTGACCCTTATCTCTTATCACCAGCGCTTTATCATAATATGCTCATTACTTCTTCGCAATGAGTACCTAGTTTAGTTAAGTCTTTTTGGATTGGTTTAGCCATTGGGAAAAGATGATTAGGGAGGTCTAGAGATGGTGAGCAGGGTCGAACTTGCGTAAGAGGTCATAAAATTAGTGAGCGGATTATTTCAAGGCCCCAATTATCCATGGTTAATCGCACCTTTTAGAACGATATGTGTGTATAATTTAGTTGTCTGGATACTCGCAAGCTAGTATCTCAAAAATACATAACATCAAGTAGTCAATCCCTTAGTCAAAATTCAGATTAGTTGGACATAACGATATGTATAGTTTGGTGGTCTGGACTGATTTGTAGGCTGCGCAGTTCGACACTACCCTTGACTTAACCACGTACGCATTTCGACCAATTAGTTAGGGTAGTTCTTTGATACTGATAACGACCTTGCGCAGTTCGACCGCACCGAGAGATAGGGATGCTTGAGGTTGGGGCTTGTAGCCTGAGCCACCTCCACTCATCCATAACCGCCTCCAGACGTCCCCCTGATCATATTTTTCCAATGTCTAACAAATCCAAAAAAAATACACTGCCAAGGAAATGGCACATGAGCTTCCTCGTGACCTTCACAGTACGTCACCATTAAATTCCAGAAAACTAGAATCCGATAAAATTAACTAAGCTGTGACCGTGACAAAAACATCACTTTCGCGCATGCGGCTAGCGTACCGCTGCTGATGATTGCGAAGAATGTGGTGATACGGGACGTCAAGAAACTTTGCCCGCATCATCCCTGAAAATCTGACCGAAATCCGTTCACAATTGCCTGAGTTATGACCGAAACAAGAAAATTTTGTTTGCGCCTGCGCAGAGGCTACCGTTGATTCGATCATGACGGAACTGATAGGGGACCATGTAGAACTATACCCGCACGATCCCTAAAAATTTGAAGAAAATCGCATCAAAATTGTGGAAATTACGGCTGTTGCAAGGACCGTAACAAGAATATTTCGTTCACGCATGCGCAGAGCGTACCGCTACTGCAATTATGATGATTGTCTTATGGGACCTCCAGGGACCTTACGCACATCATCCCTGAAAATCTGATCGACATCCGTTCAACATTGTCCGAGTTATGACCGTCACAAGGAATTCACGTTAGCGCCTGCGCAGAAGCTACCGTTGATTCTACCATGATGAAGTTGATAGGAGACCATCTAGAGCTTAACCCGCACGATCTTTGAAAATTTGGTTAAAATCGGATCAAAATTGTGGAAGTTATGGCTGTTACAAGGAAATGTGGACGGACAGACAGACAGACACGGAACCAAATTTGTTCAGGAGGCTCTGAAACGCAAAATGCGAGTGGAAATTTTGATTTTGGAGCAAAACAATTTTTTTCATTTCGAAAGTGAAAACAAAGCTTCCGCTGCCTTGCATTCTCGGAAGCAAAACGAAGGGCATATAACTTTATAATTTGTGACTGAACGGAGCCAGGGCTCCCCGTGGAGACTGACAGTTGCATTTCTTTTACCTAACCCAACTGGTAGGTGGGAGACTCCGTGCAGAGAATTTATTGGAGACACTACCTCCATAGTCTCCCCCACCCTGACCCTCTTGAGATCGGACCCTAAGTAACGTACTTTTCTAGCTACCTGCACGAAGCCCTGTCTGCTACCCCGTTTATTGGTGAAAAATAATATTTGTAACAAATTCGGACACCACAACCACACCGAACATTGAAATTTCCTCGAAATTCCAAAATACCTCTATGCATCTGGGGGTAGGCGTTGGGCGGGCACGGTTAGTGACGGTTGCTCTTGAGGTTCACATAAAGGCCGAAATGTGTCCAAAAGACCGCCCAGAATGACGAAACTTAAATATGAAGTTGTAACTGTAAATATCATTCCTTAGCGACCAAGATCAATTGCGTAACGGGTTTTCTTTTATCAAGTGACGATTTTCAAGTTTTTCTGCCAAAGCAAAGATATGAAAATGCCAAAAATTGTTTCACCCCCTGAACAATTATAAGACAAAGAAGAATCGATGAATGCATTGTTCAATAAAATGTTTCTTAATTATCAACATAAACATTCACTCGTAACTTCCTTTACAGGCGGAGTACTTCTAAGTTTGGAAGAAGGCACGAGTTTCTGGAGCTTGTCGCTGATATGGAAGATCTTCTTGTCGTCTATGGTGGCCACCTTCACGCTCAATCTCAGTCTCAGTGCTGTCGAAGGGCACCCTGGTAAGTATTGAGTTTACTACAGCTTTGTTCTCAATGAACAGAATGTCATTTTTGAACAGTTCTGCACAGGCGCGGTTGTATTTTTGTCGTTTACAGTTTACAATGATATGTGTGTGATCATAAGTTGCCATACTTACGAGTATATAAAATGTACATAGGTATATGGATTAATGAACTTTCCACTTGAAAGTTTAGAAACGAATGAAATCTTAAAATACATAAATAAAATTTTAATTATACATGAATTAAAAATAAAATACATGAACTGTGTTCCAAGACGCTGTTTAAGAGTTCAGTTCCAGATCGGTAATTCTGAGAGCATTGTAGTATAACATACTGAACAGTTCTTGGTTCACTTTGCAATGTGAGAATAAGGTGTTATCCACTATTCCGTATAGTTGTTCGGGAACTCTCTGGTGAACAAGAGTCCTGATCTTAAACAAACTGCGGTTCTTTAAGATACCTTTTCATTAGTGTTAATAATCTCCTAAAACCATGGTTTTAGAGAATTTATATAGGAAATGAAGCTACTGAAATTGGTCAAAAAGGGAAAAAAAATTATCAGACTTTTCCATTAATGATCATCATGGAATTCCGGAAGTTTTAGCTTTTTCATATATATATATATATATATATATATAATATATATATATATATATATATATATATATATATATATATAATATATATATATATATATATATATATATATATGTATATATGTATATATACACATCTTAATGCAACATACTCTACACATTTCAAATCACCCTTAATGATCCACCGTTTCCAATCATTCTACATGTCTTACTCGACAGTAAAAGGCCATCGAATTTATAGAGCCACACCGAGCGAGCGAAGCGAGTAACATCCCCTACATGTTTCAATACATGTTTCAATGTCCGCCCGGCAGGACGGGGAGGCGAGCGAAGCCTGCCGGATTGGCTAGTTATTTATATGATTAAAACTCCGTCTGTTTTTTGTTCACCTAACTATCAGCAGTAGCTACTGCTCTTCGCTTGTCCGTCGAAACTTAGTTATTTCTAACTCAGATACACAGTTATCCGAATAGTGAGGATAATTATGATTCATGTTTATAAACTAGGAAACTGGGAGATAAGAGACGAATCCTTTATTACATCTTAGATTATTATTTTTTTATTGAACATCCATTTTTGTTGAGAATAGGATTTAGGTCGTTTTATAAAATTAATTAATCCTTATTATAGTTTGATCATAACTTCCTGTATGTGAAAACATCCCAAGTTGTGAATTACTTCTCAGCACAACGGATTCCAACGGGAGGAACTCCCTTGCACTGAAGTGGTGGCTTCCACATCGCACTCCTGCCTCCTCTAATGTTGACATTTTGCCACTTCCAGTTCCTAGCGCTGTTGGGATGGAGCCAAATCCATACGTTGGCACCTCCAGGTCCAACCATGTTTCCTCTAATGTTTCTCATGGTCAAGTTCTCGAGGACGAAGAAAGATGGCTCACCAAAGGGGAAAGTAGGACCTTCGTTTCCGTGAATGCTGATTCCATATTGGTGAATATTTGTGAGTTCGATGTTGTCGAAGGTGACATCCCTGTGGAGACCCACAGCGCCCGTCTCAGTCTTGATGTTCAGTCCCGTCAAACTGTTGATAACTCTGCTGTTTCTGATGGTCAAACGCTTGACGTCAGCGCCTCTTCCAAGAGATCCAACTCCGATTCCGTTACCTCCTTCGCAGGTCAAGTTATCGACTAGGATGTCTTCACCGCCTCCAGTAACGAAACAGTCGTCTTGGTTAAAGACGTAGCTGTTGAGAACTCTAACGTTCCTGACGTAACCCAAACCAATACCATCAGTGTTGACAGCACGTCCAGCTCTGCCGTCCCCAGCAGCTTTGGCGTCAACTGTCAATTTGGAAATTTCGACGATGTGGCACCAGTTGCAAACGAAGCAAGGTGCAGGAGGGTTCTTGAAGTACAGGCCATGGATCGTAGAATCGTCAACTATAGCTTCGAAGAACCTAGGTTTCAACATTTTAGTGTTACGACCACCCTTCCAATACCTTTGGCCCTCACCGTCCAATCTAGAATGAGGGTGACCTACAATTTTTAACCTCTTTCCACTTATCTTGACTAGAGGTCCTTTCCATTCTTTGTAACCGAATGTGACGCGTCCGTGAAATTCGACCGAGGTTCCATCTTTCAAGTTGGTCAAGTCCAATGTGACACCAGCTGGGACGTGGAGGTCTCTAATGTTAATTCTCATCATTTTTTTCGCTTGATTCAATTGGTTGATGTTAGTCAATTCAAAAGTTTTTGCGGATGCGGTTGCAACCACGAATAATAAACAACCAAGAATAGCATTCATCTTTGCTGTGATATCTCCAACCTGCAACGAAACGGAACATTAATTTATAAAACGCATATTCTAACGTTCGTACGTTGCATCGTATACAGGGTGTCTAAAAAGTACCCCCCCTCCACGCGGCCTAAATTGTTTCAACAATTTTCGAAATATCGAAGTGTAACTTGGAGAGCCTTTTTAGGGTGCCTGACTCGGAGGTTAGAGAAAATAAGTAAATAAATAGAAAATATAATAAAAAAATACTAAAAAATATATAATTTGATGTTTCTTTGACTAATGAGTTTTCAGCTTCAGATTTTTTGAATAACCTGTCTAGAATCGATTTTGATAAAAGTTTTTTTTTTTTTTTTTTTTTTTTCGAT
The DNA here is from genome assembly GCA_030762985.1 of Adelphocoris suturalis. Taxonomy (NCBI): domain Eukaryota; kingdom Metazoa; phylum Arthropoda; class Insecta; order Hemiptera; family Miridae; genus Adelphocoris; species Adelphocoris suturalis. Next base: position 40,824,733 of record CM061049.1, read on the forward strand.
GTCTCAACCCAGGATCCGAGTACTATTCATAATTTTATTTAAAATCTCTACTAAATTTGTTACCTTGAGTCAACAACTTTATTGTAAAAATATATTATTGTATGTTTTGCCTAAACAAAAGAAAAGTTTATTTTACATTCACGTAAATATTAAAGGTTAGGGCCTCCAAATTTGCTTAACACTGTGGTCAAACGGATTTAATTGATTTGAAAGTATCGTTAGGATTTGGCATCAGGAGTGTGGCGAGGTACGTGTTGAGAAATGGAACGATCTAGGGTTAAACCGTTAGACACAAGCAGCTAGACACTTGCAAACTCAAAATACAAGCCATTCGGATCAAGAACGTTGAATAGAATGAAGGGGAAACCCGATGATTCAGCTCAAGCAGAGAAATGGGGAAATGTTGATCTCAAGGCAACATCTGATTTGATTTTAGCCATTAGTCCAACCCAAGTGAAAATAATTAAATCGTGTGGGACGTCCCATGAAGTTTGGATTAAATTTCATGCAATTTTACAATCGAAGAGTCCTGCTCGATAATCAACGCTCCTGAAAAGAATTATGTTACGCAAAATGCCGCAGAATGAGTATCAGCGACATCATGTTTCAGGATTCTTTGATACAATATGTAAATTATTAGACATGGACATACAAATTATTGACGATCTACTAATGTTTATGCTTCCATAACCCGGATGCGTACCGCTAATGGTATTACAAGCAGACCCGGAAGACCCGGATGAAATTTTTCGTTGTGCAATAGAGTCAAGGGACGACCTTTCGAAACCCGAAACTCTAAGAACGGAAATAATAGAAGAATCAGACACTCGGAAAAATAAGATGATAGCAGAAGATCCAGACACTTTGATACCTAGTGAAAAAAAGTACATATAATAAATGAAATTAATAAGGACAATTTTGATTTTAACATGGGACCATCCAGGATGTAGACCGCATGTTCCCTGAAAATTTCGTCTAACGGATCAAAACTGAAGGAGTTTTTAATTGATTTACAGGATTTCATTATTATTTTGATCTAAATTCATGATTAAAACATCCTTCTTGCTTGAGTTATGACCGAAACAAGAAAATTTTGTTTGCGCCTGCACAGAGGCTACCGTTGATTTGATCATGACGGAACTGATAGGGGACCATGTAGAGCTATACCCGCACGTTCCCTAAAAATTTGAAGAAAATCGCATCAAAATTGTGGAAATTACGGCTGTTGCAAGGACCGTAACAAGAATATTTCGTTCACGCATGCGCAGAGCGTACCGCTAATGCAATTATATGATGATTGTTTTATGGGACCTCAAGGGACCTTACCCACATCATCCCTGAAAATCTGACCAAAATCCGTTCAACATTGACCGAGTTATGACCGTCACAAGGAATCCACGTTAGCGCCTGAGCAGAAGCTACCGTTGATTCGATCATGATGAAGTTGATAGGAGACCATCTAGAGCTTAACCCACACAATCCCTGAAAATTTGGTTAAAATCGGATCAAAATTGTGGAAGTTATGGCTGTTACAAGGAAATGTAGACGGACAGACAGACAGACAGACGGATACGGAACCAAATTTGTTCAGGAGGCTCTGAAACGCAAAATGCGAGTGGAAATTTTTATTTACAAGCAAAACAATTTTTTTCATTTCGAAAGTGAAAACAAAGTTTCCGCTGCCTTGCAGTCTCGGAAGCAAAAAGAAGAGATCAGATAGACAAAGGTAAGGAAGTAAAAATAAAATGCTATACATTTCATAAGTTTGGACATAAAAAGATCATCACTTGCATGTCCTGCACGTACAAAATGTGAGGAGGCTGGAAATGCAACTAAATTTCATGCAGAATGGCTATGAGTTCAAACCTCCTAACCCCAAATGAGTAGTGTTTAGATAGTTGATGCTCTAGCCACGTGTGTCGAGACAGTGAAAATTTTGAAACGTTGATACCGACGAACGATATTAATTTGAATTTAGCTGATGAATCGACTGCCAATGTGAAAGCTACTGGTACGGTGAAGATTTCAGGAAAGACATAGTCTGAAAGATACCTTGTTTTGTGCCTACTTTTAGGACAGATTAATGTCAGTAAACTGAAAATGGATTCAATGTGCTTTTTACAAAAGTACAAGCTGAAGTATTGCATGGGAATAAATTAGTTCTTAAAGCAGAGAAAAATTACGGATTATGCTATGTGAATGAAAATATAGTTAGGAACGCTAATGCTTTTGATGCAAGCAATGTTTGAAAGTTGATAAGATGGCATCACAGATTTGGACATCTTAATGAGCATGATTTGAAAAAAATAGACAAATCAAATGATATTTTAGGTGTGGAATTCAATGTCAATTGTGAACTTCCACCTTGTATCATCTTTTTACAATGAAAATTGGCTCAAACATCATTTCCGAAAACGAAGTATGAACATCTTGAAGTGGTTCATACAGACGTGTGGGTACTGCGAGTTTTCAAAATCAAAAAGTGAAGCATTGAATGCGTTTAAGGAGTACAAGAATTTTGTTGAGAATCAAATTGAATATTTACAATCAGACAATGGTCGAGAATTCATTCATGGAGAATTTGATGCATTTCTAAAATCTTGTGTTACCGGACGCAGATTGTCTGTGCCATACACTCCACAACAAATGGGATTAGCGGAAAGGATGAATCGAACGATCCTGGACTCAGTCAGATGGTTCCTGATGGAGGGTGGACTACCACACTCGTTTTGGGCTGAGACTATGGGAACGGCTCTGTACATCAGGAATCGATGGCCTGCTTCAGGTATAGGAGGCACGATACAAAGCATGGTTTGGGAGAACTCCAACCGCAGCATACTTCCGGATATTTGGAACCAAAGTATTTGTTCTCAATAAACCAGCAAAAGGGAAAATAGATCCACGTTCAACGGGATGTATTTGTTGGAAATGACGCAACGTTTAAGGCGTACAGAGTTTGGTATCCCTCAAAACGAAAAACAGATATCCAGAGACGTAAAATTTATTAACGTGAGTGAACACCCAGAAAGTGAATCTGAAGTGAAAGTGGAGAAAGTGAAATATCAACTTTACGATGAGAAAACTATGGAATATCTGAAAATAGATAATTCGCCTCATAAGGATCATCCTTTAATAAATGAAAGCATGGATCAAAATGCGGATCCAGATTTATTGATAAATTTAGTGCGTTACCTAATATATGTAGGGTTCATGTTCTTATTATTTCTAGTTTTCGTTCTCTCTTGAAGGTTTATATTCAAACTATTACAACTCGAAAACTATTTCGAAGGAGAACATTGACACCAAATGTCTGGAGGTCTTTAGATGTTGTATCTCATGGGGTTAATTTAGAGCTTTACAACAAGTGGTGAACGATTTCTGCGGGGTGGTAATTAGCAAGTTACAAATCCCGTTCAACGAATAACTTTTAAAAATTTTGCATAAATAGATTTTATTCTTCGGCACTCTAATGTTTAAAGGCAGGGCTTTTTTCCATGCTAGGCACAAGTTCCAGACATCATCATCATCAGATTAATCAAGCGGGAAAATTTTCGTAATTTATCGTAATATACAGGGTGATTCCCTCGCATATGCAAAAAAAAATTTGGGTGAAACTACATCAAAAATGAAGTAAAATTCCGCCAACTGCATATTTTTATCTCAATCCGTTCTCGAGATATGATTTTTTAAAGGTTTTTTCAGGAAAACCGTGTTTTTTTCCTTTTAAACTCATATTTCTCCACTTTACTTCATTCAAATTTAACTTTTGACCACATTTTCGGAATCAACATTAAATTTACTATAAGAATAGTGTACGTGGGCTCTTAAAAAGTACCATCCAAAGGCCCTCACATCAGCAAAAACATTGACGATTTTGAAAAAAGAATAGTTCTGAAAATCTTTAAAACTTTACTTCTCTTCCAAAACGAATCATGGAAACTGGAAAATCTCACGAAAACTGCTTCGTCTAATACTCTTTCCAACGGTATAATCAAGTTTACTTTTATTTTGTTATTTAGTGGAGAAAATTATATTTTAATGTTAAAAAATTTGGGTTTTTCAATGAAATTGTTGGTTTTCTCGAAAGATGACCCTCCATGAACCTACGAGTATGGAGTCGGTTTCTATGTATTTTTTCACGCTGTATCAAATGGTAACATTTGTAGATCTCTCCAACTCCGTTATAACCGAGTTTTACACTTAAAATCGCAAATGTTTAGTTTGTTTGTTACGATTAAATGTATGTGTGTTATGGGGTAAAACTAGTTAACTAAGGTGTAAACCTTGATTATAACGTAGTTGAGAGATCTGCAAGAGTTTCCATTCGATCCAGCGAGAAAAAATACATAGAAACCGACCCCATACTCGTTGGTTCATGGAGGGTCATCTTTCGAGAAAACCAACAATTTCATTGAAAACCCCACATTTTTTAACATTAAAACATTATTTTCTTCCCTAAATAACAACATAAAAGTAAAATTGATAATACCGTTGGAAAGCATATTAGATAAAGCAGTTTTCATGAGATTTGCCAGTTTCCAGGATTCTTTTTAAATGAATAGTAAAGTTTTAACGATTTTCAGAAATATTATTTTTTCAAAATCGTCAATGTTTGAGCTGATGTGAGGGTCTTCGGATGGTACTTTTTAAGAACCCAAGTACACTATTCTTATAGGAAATTTAATGCTGATACCGAAAATGAGGTTGAAAGTTAAAATTAAGTGAGGAAAAGTGGAGAAATCCGAGTTTAAAATAAAAAAACACGGTATTCCTGAAAAAACCTTTAAAAAATCATATCTCGAGTACGGATTGAGATAAAAATATGCGGTTGGTGGCATTTTACTCCATTTTTGATGCAGTTTCACCCAAATTTTTTTTTTTGCATCTGCGAGGGAATCACCCTGTATTATGTTACATTGTATTGTTTTGAAATTTGAACACGTTGAGTGTAAAGAAATCGTTAATACCAATTTTATGGCAAACAAACTTGTTCTAAATGATATTCTGCGATCAAAAAAGTTGGTGCGAATTCACCATTTTACCGATTTTTCTGCAAATTTTTTAATGTTTTAGTAGTTTATTGTTGATAAAATGCTTTTGACTGAAATTCTGATAGAAAAATATGAATTTAACAGTTCCTAGCCATTTTAATATTTTTGGGGCACGTTTTTGAAATGTGACAAATTTGGTGTGCTCAAAAAGCGCAGGCATTGAATTCATTAGGAAAGCTTGGTTTCTTGGCGCAAGAACGGAACTTTTATATCAATCCTAAGGAGAGTTATATTCTGGAATGACTTATATGAAAAGCTTTAAACTCCTCTAGGATTCGTTTCCGAACGCCTCAAAACGGATTTTAATGAAGAAAATATTCGAACATTTCTATTTTGACAAATTTGGAGCCATTGCGATGGCCTAATTTTTTACGCAAAGTCGCTAATTATGAATTAATGATAGGTAATAGATAATTTTAAACCTAGGCAGGTACACTCACCTCTATGGTAAAGACGATGAAGAACAAGTGAACTATTATTTCAAATCATCCGGTTTATAAACCTTTCCGCACTGCCTCTGTGTCAATTACCTGTTGACTAAGGTAATTACGCGCATTGTCAATCAATGATTCTTTGGTCGATAAATATGCAGATTAGCGGTACCCACGCACGTCTTAATGAGGGCATTGATAAACTTTCACACAACTGTGGGTTGTAATCATTTGATCCATAAAACAATACACTTCGTATAACGGAAACGTAAATATACAAATTATAGCACAATATACATAGTAGTGGGCCTCAATACAGTCATGTAACCTTGCTAACAACACGGTTGTTGTTTCACCACCAGTTCACGTGTCAGTACCAGTCACTTCTGGAAGAACTATAGTTATTCGCTAAAGGTATCATATCTGTTAGCTCTTATGATCTCCTCCAGCAGAATATCAGTATAATACGCTGCAAATTATTACACAAAGTTTTATTATTCCGTATAAGATAGTTCTCCAAGGTAGATCCATACTCCTCATTAGTTAATAATCTGTAGTACATTTTGTAAATTCGACGCTTTGCCTCTCGAAAAAGAGTTCGCCCTTTCATACCGCTAGGACCCTCAACTACGAGTATATACATATTCTTTTCAGTGAATTATAATAAACAAAACTCCTTGTGACAAAGTCATCTTTCAATCATGTAGAAGAGCTGCATAGACTGTTCACTGAGAGAGAGAGAGAGAGACAGAGAGATTTTATTTGCCATCACACATGTGCATAACAATTGTCAAATAATAACAAGCTTAATAACATATTAAAGATAATAAATACATCCGGCTAATAGCCTTTGTCATAGTATATTTGTTATGTTATAAATTTAAAAAAACATTGCCTGAGTACTTTTACAAATATTCCTTGTATAGGCAATCTATAAAAACTCTCTAAAAAGTAACAAGAAATACTCAAAAATAAATTACAAACAAGCTATTTAATGAGGCTCGCAGATTCAAAATAATCGTCAAAACTATAAGGAGCCAAGTTTAATTTAAAATTGCTTCAAGCTTCGCCTGAGATTTTGTGGGGGTATTTCACGTATTTCACGTTCAGTGGAAAAGCATTATAAAATTTAAGCACCCACCATTTCGTGGAGTTACGGGTTTTCATTACTCTGTGGAATGGCAGAGGAAGATTGTTCTTACTCCTGGTAGAGTACATGTGAGAGGGAAATTAATAATTCCGGAGATGCAAGTGAACATACAGGGCGCTCTCTAGAATGTACACCGCTGGCATAGTTAGAATTTGTTTTTTAATAAACTCATGCTTGCAATCATCACCATATTCTAGATTGGAAATCGCTCTGACAGCTTTTCTTTGATAGCCAAAGATTATGGTAGAAGCGGTTGAGTGACCCCAACAAAGAATTGAATAGGAAGCACGGCTTTGAAACACGGCATGAAAAGCTGTAAGTAGAGCAAATTCTAGAAGACTGTCAGCAAGTTTACGAAGAAGAAAGGTCACACTGTTCAAGGACTTGGCTAGTTGCTCACAATGGGATTTCCAATTCAATTTTGGATCAACATCGACTCCCAATATCTTTGAAGTGGGCAGATTCTCCCCTACACTTGTGAGATCAAGCAGTCCAAAAACCATGAGTTGGGTCTTTGAATCATTGACAGAGAGACCATTGCCGCTAAACCAACTGGTGACATCAGAAATAGCCTCAGTAATAGAAAACTTGAGTTCAATCAGAGAATTGTTGCTGGAAATAATGGTAGTATCATCTGCAAATAAAACAGTTGGATATGGGATTCTTTGTGGCAAATCATTAATAAAGATGTTGAATAGGATTGGTCCTAGGACAGATCCTTGTGGGACACCATAACGGACGGGTGAGAAAAGAGATAAAGACCCACTGATTCTAACAGCTTGCATTCTATTTTGGAGATAAGATTAAATAAGAGATACCGCAATACTTGAAAAGTTATAAAGTTTCAATTTTTCCACTGAAAAACTATGACCAACTGAACGAACAATTAGTTTCTCGCAGATATAAACCTCTAGTGCAAAAAACTATTCAGTTACGATTAGAAAAGCCTCAGAAGATTTTCAGCTGATTGTTTGTCCTCTATACTTTTTAAAATTGTTCACAAGGTATTCCAAAGGCGTTCTATTTCAAATTTCCATGCCCCATAGGTCGATTTTATTAAATAAATTAGCCCCAACGTCCCCTCCACTGATCAGTTCGCCTCCATACCTTGTAATTGTATGCTACGAGTTTCAGAAATTCCAAATGCCTTAACCGTAGGTAGATTAGGAAAGAAATTAGCCTCATAGGCAACTTTGTTAATCAGTTCGCCTCATTACCTCGTTATTGTTAACTAAGAGATGTCACAGAAGAGCTCCATCTTTAAGGTTGATTACAAAAAAATATCCTCAGGTTATCAAAACCCATCCATACATTACAATTTATTCTTGATATCCCAAAAGAGCTCCTGTTTTGAAAATTGTCTCCATTGAAATCCGGTTTGAGGCATTCTGAAACGAATCCTGTAGTAACTATCCTAATTACTTCAAGAAGTTCTGTCTAACGAACTCATCCTTGATTTTTTGAGCGTAACCTCTCATTATGCTGGAGGTTAACGTGGTTCAGCATGAAGAAATACCACAAAATCGATTATTACATCAGGGAATATAATAATATACATAATGGGAATATCATCCAGCGCTGGTTCAAATCCTGATGCTGCGCCAAGCTTCTTTCTTATACAGGATCGCAGAGTCGTAATCAACGTCAGGCTGGTCGTGTGGGCGCTGGATTTAAAAACGAATAGATCTACCAGGATTGGAGTGGTTCTCGGTTGTCCAGTGAGAGCGCAGCAACGCATGATTATTATTGATGTTGGTAGCTAGAAGATCTCGAGAAAAAGAACTATTCTGGGGTTTCGATGAGGCACGTAGCCAGGATTTTGCCTTGGGGGGGGGGGGGGGGTCCAGATCCTCCCCCCTTCGACCATCGGCTCTCTTCCCATTTCAATAAATTTTAAAATACGAATTTTAAGTCACAGGAGAAGAAATGTTTTACAAACATGATGAAATACTATCTTTAATAAGGCAAAAATATTTAATTGGTAGGTACATAATAAGGATTTTAGGTGACAGTTAAAACAATTTTGTACAATCATGATAAATCTTGATCTTTATACTACAACAAAAGTTCAATTTTTAGGTATTTAGTTGATCATAGAATGTTTATAGTAAGACTTTTCTTTTTGCTTTTAAAGGCATCAAATCCAGCACGTCATCTGCCGCGAACGACAGTGGATAATGAATTGACACATGGTCAAATGAGAAAGGCGTTCGTAACCCATCTTGGGATATTGTAAGGAGTGTGGGGCGGAATACAGAACCCTGTGACGCACATAGGATAGATAAATTTCCCCTACACAGCAAGATCCCATGAAGTAAATTTAAGAATTTTCTAATCTCGGAACGGATGGTGATGTGTTGTTGTGAATTTCCGCTCCGCAAGAAAATCGATTTTCGAAGTGTTAGATCGCGTTTTTTTTTTAAACCAAAAACCGATGGAAAACGTACCAGACGTACTTCTTCAAATTCCTACTTCGAAGTTGAGTGCCAAATTCTGTCTCATTTACTCATTCCAAAAATGTTTACTTAATTATTTTTATTGTTATGATTTCGTTGGAGCAACGTAATTATGTAGCTCAGTGACATGGATGATACCTTGGTGAATAGTCAAAGAGACAATGCAACCCAATGTCCCCATTGTTCTAGAGGCTTTACAAAAAGAGAACTCACTCTACATATACGCTCCAGACATCCAAATATTGCGAACCTGAATACCAACCGTGGTACTCAAAGTATAATATCAATACCAAATGCTGATCCTATTCAGAACTATTTCATAAGAGGCTTCGGGGACGGGATGTTAAATTCTCCAGGAGGCTGGACCACATTAAGATGGGACATGCTGAAGCAGAGAGCCATGTGTCTGCAAGGAAAGCAGTACGAGTTACCTCAGGGAGCAGTCCTTGCTGTTGAAGTGAAAGGGCTAGCCGAAGGGAATACGAGATTCGGAGAGAATTTTCTTCCTCTGTAGTACTGTCCTCCAGAGAGAGAAAGGAATCTCTTCAGGGGAAGATGTCAGAAGGCTTCTGAACACCATAATAAAAATGTGGAGTGCTGAAAGGTATGAAGAGTTGCTACACGGCAAGGCTTACACGGGTCGTTCAGGTATAGTGCTAGAGGCGTTGATCTGTCTTTAAGGTCGTATTTATGACCCATGTCCGTGTACCGACATATCTAACTTCTTATCTCAGGAATCTTACCTCTACGTATTGGAGCTATTAGCAGAACCTATGAGTATTATAAAAATAATTTCTGAAGAATTTCACATCAGACGAATATTCTCTGTTGGTAGTTCGTGCTAGTGAAATAATAGATACTACCCTAACCATGAATAATTTTTTAATTCATCAAAAAATTTCGGGAGGGGTCCGGACCCCATGGACCCCCCCTCTGGCTACGTGCCTGGTTTCGATATCAATGATGACTGAAAGTTCTAGTAATAAAGTGTTTAATTAGAATGAACAATACTGTGTAGATTATTAGGGTGCTGCATGAGGACAACCAGGATCTAAAATATACATACAAACGGAATTTTTATCTCAATTCTGAGGAGAGTTATCGTCTGGAACTACACATAAATAAATAAATATATATTTATTTATATATTTATGTGTAATTCCAGACGAAAACTATCCTCAGAATTAAGATAACAATTCCGTTCTTGCGCCAAAAAATCAAGCTTTCATCAAGAACTTTTTGAGCACATTAAATTGGTCAAAAATCACTAAAAATGTCTGAAAGCGGCTAAAAAGTCGTTAAATTTATATTACTTGGTAGAATATTGCTCAAATAAAGTTTATTATCTATCATTAGGGTTGGTAGCCTTTCCATGTTTATGGTGAAGGGGTTGTGAGGGGATGAGTGAACTTTAGGCTGCTATTCTCATCATTTATTCATTACTCCTAGCGCTTTCGCCCTAATGGGCCTCATCGGTTAGTTTAAGGTAATATGTTGTTATAATACTTCGTTTTTTCATTCTATGGCTATAGGATTACATTGGTATCCATTGCTTGGGGAATATGTCGCAAGGGCTTGTAGTATGGTAGGGTTTAAAATATTTAGTAATCATTACTGTATGGTAACTAGTCGGAGTTGTATGTACAAAATGAGTAAAATAAAACAGTTTATATTGGGAGAGCAGACCTCTTGAAAATGATTTTGCACTCAAAATTCAAAAAAGTACAAAATCATTTCCAAGAGGTCATCTCTCCCAATATAAACTGTTTTATTTTACTCATTTTATACATACAACTCCGACTAGTTAGATAGATGAAAAAATCATTAAAAATGGCTAAAAACGGTTGAAATTGTTACACTTAAATTTTTAGCAGAATGTGCTCAAATAATGTTTATTAACTATAAAATGGAACATTGAAAAATTCATGTACAAAATTATGCTGAAAAATTCAATTAAATTCTATTGAAATTTTGATTGAAAAATAATCCATAAAAAATTCCAGTGATGCAGCATGATCGTATGAGCGAATTTTCGTGAAAAACCGTATTGTATAACTACTGTTAAATTGTTTCGAAATTTGAGCTTTTTGTGTGTAAGGGAATTGTGAACTAATGATTGTATGGCAAAAAACGTCTTCTAAATAATAATCTCCTTTTCAAACAGAGGCTTTGAATTTTTAGCCATTTTTGCTCTTTAAGAAATTTTAATGAATTTTAATTACCTACATCTTTTAGCAAAATTTTCTAAATTAATTTATGATGGTTCTATTCCATATAATAATATAATATACTGGTGAAGGGGGTTGTGAGGGGATGAGTGAACTTTAGGCTGCTATTCTCATCATTTATTCATTACTCCTAGCGCTTTCGCCCTAATGGGCCTCATCGGGGAGTTTAAGGTAATATGTTGTTATAATACTTCGTTTTTTCATTCTATGGCTATAGGTTTACATTGGTATCCATTGCTTGGGGAATATGTCGCAAGGGCTTGTAGTATGGTAGGGTTTAAAATATTTAGTAATCATTACTGTATGGTAACTAGTCGGAGTTGTATGTACAAAATGAGTAAAATAAAACAGTTTATATTGGGAGAGCAGACCTCTTGAAAATGATTTTGCACTCAAAATGCAAAAAAGTACAAAATTATTTCCAAGAGGTCTGCTCTCCCAATAGAAACTGTTTTATTTTACTCATTTTATACATACAACTCCGACTAGTTACCATACAGTAATGATTACTAAATATTTTAAACCCTACCATACTACAAGCCCTTGCGACATATTCCCCAAGCAATGGATACCAATGTAAACCTATAGCCATAGAATGAAAAAACGAAGAATTATAACAACATATTATCTTAAACTCTCCGATGAGGCCCATTAGGGCGAAAGCGCTAGGAGTAATTGAATAAATGATGAGAATAGCAGCCTAAAGTTCACTCATCCCCTCACAACCCCCTTCACCAGTTTATTATCTATGAAATAGAACCTTCATAAATTATTTTACAAAATTATGCTAAAAGATGTAATTAATATTCATTAAAATTTCTTAAAGACTGCAAAAATGGCTAAAAATTCAAAGCCTGTTTGAAAAGGAGATTATTATTTAGAAGACGTTTTTTGCCATACAATCATTAGTTAACAATTTCCTTGCACACAAAAAGCTCAAATTTCGAAATAATTTAACAGTACTTATACAATTTGGTTTTTTACGAGAATTCGCTCATACGATCATGCTGCATGACTGGAATTTTTTATGGATTATTTTTCAATCAAAATTTCAATAGAATTTAATTGAATTTTTCAGCATAATGTCGTACATGAATTTTTCAATGTTATATTTTATAGTTAACCAACATTATTCGAGCACATTTTGCTAAAAATTTAAATGTAACAATTTCAATCGTTTTTAGCCATTTTTAGTGATTTTTTCAGCACATTTTTGAAATTAAACCAATTTAATTTGCTCAAAAAGTGCTGGCCAACAAACTCATCCTTTCGTCTGGAAAAGTTGATTTTTTTGGCGCAAGAAAGAAATTTTTATCACAATCCTAAAGAGATTACATATGTGTCTGGAATGACACATAATATGTAAATATATAAATAAATAAATATCTTACGTCCACTCGTGTCTTTGTATCTCGTATCTTACGTCTTCTGGTCCTTCTACGTCTTAAAATGCCTCAAAATGAATTTTAATGAAAAATAATTTTCGACAATTTTGGAGCCATTGCAATAGCTTAATTTTTTACGAAAATTCGCTAATCCGATTTCACTCATGAATTACATTTAAAAAAAGGGGGGTTACCATTTAAAGTTTTTTGATATCTTAAAAAATAAATAAACGGCTGGTACATCACATTTTAGACACCCTGTATATACATATTGTATAGTAAATATATACTTTAAATTTAATGATCTCTGTCCCACAACTAGTCATTAATTACTTGCTGTAGTGCCATTGACGGTTCCCTAGCGTCATTTGTGGCGCGAGGTGGCACCAACAATGTTAAAGCAAATTCACGGTGTATTACGAGTGTACCGTATCCACATGTCTAAAAAACATGCTATAAATTGCGAACTCTACCAACTTTTTGAAGAGTTAAGTGCAACTTTTAGCTCTTATTTGTCATGTCATTTTTTACTTCAGGATTGTCTGAAACGGGCTATACGTGGAAATTTGGCCAAAAAAACAAATATTTTTGAAGCCATTGCAATAACTTCTTTTGGCATTTTACCTATGTCTTTGCTATGGCACATAAACTAAAAAAACGTCACGGAAAATTGCTCACGAAAATATTTTGATGATTTCCGCTTACAACCGAGTAATTTTAGTTGAAAATTTATAACAACTTTATGTACTTAATTGTTGTATACAGAATTCACAAACACTTTTCTCAAACAAACGGTCAGTCTTTCTCTTGCAGAAACAGTCAGTCTCCAGAGTGAGTCTTTTTCTGTAATAAATTTCACGAGTTTCGGTGTTCTCCGCCGGATCGTCAATACCGCACGACGTATTGTGTTTTACGGATCTACTAGGAACTCTCTAACAAATGTTCTTGAGTGTTTTATAATGGAACATGATAAGCTCTCTGAAGAATGTTTAATTTCCATGGTCTCTTACTTTTCCATGGTTTTACTTACCCAAAGTTTCTTGGTAGGAGGAGGTTTCCTGCTTTGCAATATAATATATGATATCCATTCTCTTTCCTAGCATGAGTGAATAGAAAATATTATTTCCGTGGAGGAAGATTCTTTCATAATTCATGTTTTTGTTAGATTTTGAACCGTGAACGTAAATTGGGTTCAGTGACGCTCTCCGCCTTCAGTGCGTCCAAAGCTCCTGCCGGCCTCCACCACTAGTGCTAGCATTGATATGCACACGGCCAATAGCCTATAGTCGTTAGCTAATAGTCATATTATATCATATCATATCACCAATAGCCAATAGTCACTACCACCACTTTTATTGGTTTCCGTTAATTCACTACAGCTTGATATATGTTCTATTGTTCTGAAACTGTCTCCCAATCATTATTACGTCCACTGTGGTAAAATGGATCAGACTGCTGTGGGGGTCTGGATGCCCGCAAGCTCGCATCTAAAATATACATAACATCAAGCAGTCAATCCCTTAAGAAAAATTCATATTACTTGGCATAAATATCAAAATGAATGAATGGTAGTGAATTAACGGAATAGGTCCGGCTAGAAATCTGCATATAAGGGTTATCTAAAAGTCGAAAACGCCAGAACATAATTTTTTGTAAATTTGTTTCGTATCTTCTAAATAGTGGCATCACTTGAATGAATAAATCTGTAGAAATTCCTCCAAATTCCTTACTCTAGTACGTTGATTTAACCATAGATGATTGGTTGTGAGCTCATCACTAATTATACACTCAGATACACAGTTATCCGAATAGTAAGGATAATTATGATTCATGTTTATAAACTAGGAAACTGGGAGATAAGAGACGAATCCTTTATTACATCTTAGATTATTATTTTTTTTATTGAACATCCATATTTGTTGAGAATAGGATTTAGGTTGTTTTATAAAATTAATTAATCTATATTATAGTTTGATCGTAACTTCCTGTAAGTGAACACATCCCAAGTTGTGAATTACTTCTCAGCACAACGGATTCCAACGGGAGGAACTCCCTTGCACTGAAGTGGTGGCTTCCACATCGCACTCCTGCCTCCTCTAATGTTGACATTTTGCCACTTCCAGTTCCTAGCGCTGTTGGGATGGAGCCAAATCCATACGTTGGCACCTCCAGGTCCAACCATGTTTCCTCTAATGTTTCTCATGGTCAAGTTCTCGAGGACGAAGAAAGATGGCTCACCAAAGGGGAAAGTAGGACCTTCGTTTCCGTGAATGCTGATTCCATACTGGTGAATGTTTGTGAGTTCGATGTTGTCGAAGGTGACATCCCTGTGGAGGCCAACAGCGCCCGTCTCAGTCTTGATGTTCAGTCCCGTCAAACTGTTGATAACTCTGCTGTTTCTGATGGTCAAACGCTTGACGTCAGCGCCTCTTCCAAGAGATCCAACTCCGATTCCGTTACCTCCTTCGCAGGTCAAGTTATCGACAAGGATGTCTTCACCGCCTCCAGTAACGAAACAGTCGTCTTGGTTAAAGACGTAGCTGTTGAGAACTCTAACGTTCCTGACGTAACCCAAACCAATACCATCAGTGTTGAAAGCACGTCCAGCTCTGCCGTCCCCGGCAGCTTTGGCGTCAACTGTCAATTTGGAAATTTCGACGTTGTGGCACCAGTTGCAAACGAAGCAAGGTGCAGGAGGGTTCTTGAAGTACAGGCCATGGATCGTAGAATCGTCAACTATAGCTTCGAAGAACCTAGGTTTCAACAGTTTAGTGTTACGACCACCCTTCCAATACCTTTGGCCCTCGCCGTCCAATCTAGAATGAGGATGACCTATAATTTTTAACTTCTTTCCACATATCTTGACTAGAGGTCCTTTCCATTCTTTGTAACCGAATGTGACGCGTCCGTGAAATTAGACCGAAGTTCCATCTTTCAAGTTGGTCAAGTCCAATGTGACACCAGCTGGGACGTGGAGGTCTCTGATGTTAATTCTCATCATTTTTTTCGCTTGATTCAATTGGTTGATGTTAGTCAACTCAAAAGTTTTTGCGGATGCGGTTGCAACCACAATCAGCAAACATCCTAGGACAGCGTTCATCCTCGCCGTGTTATGTCCAACCTGCAACGAAACGGAACATTAATTCATAAAACGCATATTCTAACGTTCGTACGTTACATCGTATACAGGGTGTCTAAAAAGTATCCCTATGGCCTAAATTGTTTCCACAATTTTCGAAATATCGAAGTGTAACTTGGAGAGCCTTTTTAGGGTGCCTGACTCGGAGGTTAGAGAAAATAAATAAATAAATAAAAAATAAAATAAATACTCATAAATAAATAATTTGATGTTTCTATGACTAATGAGATTTCAGCTTCAGATTTTTTGAATGACCTGTTTGGTATTGAGTTTGATATATATATATATTTTTTTTTTTCGATGTTTCAACCCAGGATCCGAGTACTATTCATAATTTTATTTAAAATCTCAACTAAATTTGTTACCTTGAGTCAACAACTTTATTGTAAACATATATTATTGTCTGTTATATAAATAAATAGATTTTGTTCGTCGGCACCCTAATGTTTAATGGCAGGGCTTTTTTCCATTCTAGGAACAAGTTCCAGACATCATCAGCATAATCATACGGGAAAATTTTCGTAATTTATCGTAATATATTATGTTACATTGTATTGTTCTGAAATTTGAGCACGTTGAGTGTAAAGAAATCGTTGATACCAATTTTATGGCAAACAAACTTGTTCTAAATGATATTCTGCGATCAAAAATGTTGGTGCAACTTCACCTTTTTATCAATTTTTCTGCAAATTTTTTAATTTTTTGGTGGTTTATTGTTGATAAAATGCTTTTGACTGAAATTTTGATAGAAAAATATGAATTCAACAGTTTCTAGCCATTTTAATATTTTTGATTCACGTTTTTAAAATGTGACAAATTTAGTGTGCTCAAAAAGCGCTGGCATTGAATTCATTAGGAAAGCTTGATTTCTTGGCGCAAGAACGAAACTTTTATATCAATCCTAAGGAGAGTTAAATATTCTGGAATGATGATATGAAAAAGCGTTAAACTCCTCTAGGATTCGTTTCCGAATGCCTCAAAACGGATTTTGATGAAGAAAATATTCGAACATTTCTATTTTGACAATTTAAGAGCCATTGCAATGGCCTAATTTTTTACGAAAATTCGCTAATTATGAATGAATGATAGGTAATAGATAATTTTAAACCTAGGCAGGTACACTCACCTCTCTGGCAAAGACGATGAAGAACAAGTGATCTATTATTTCAAATCATCCGGTTTATAAACCTTTCCGCACTGCCACTGTGTCTATTACCTGTTGACTAAGGTAATTACGCGCATTGTCAATCAATGATTCTTTGGTCGATAAATATGCAGATTAGCGGTACCCACGCACATCTTAATGAGGGCATTGATAAACTTCCTCACAACTGTGGGTTGTAACCACTTGATCCATATAAAAAACAAAAACAATAGGACTCCGATGGATTTTCTAATTGAAACACACTTGTTACTGTGAATCAGAATCTATTGCGATAATTAGCGAATTACGCCACGAAACTGACACAAATTCAGGTCGTAAATTTTTCCTCATCCACGAGTTTCAGATCAAATTTTTGGTCTATTATCTGACTTCCTTACAAAACCTCGAATAACGGAAACCTAAATTTACAAATTATAGCATAATATACATATTAGTGGGTTGAACCCAGCCCACGACTAGCCTCCCACGCATGGTGAGGTTTTTGATTCGCCGCACAAGATTCGTGGGTAGTGCAGTGGGTCGGGTTTTTCTACAGTCAGAAAGAATATTGGAAAGTTCGCCATACGATACTTCACTACATTATAACTAATTCTGTACTGGTTTAACTTTATCTACTAGGTATATATAATTCACATTACAACTTTTACAACTTATCTCAAAATATCCTTTTTTGTAGAAAATGAAGCTATTGCAATGGCTCCAAATTATAAAAAATCTAAATGTTCGAAAATTGTATATTTATTGAAACTCGTCTTGGGACATTATGTCACAAATAGTAGAGTTTAACGATTTTTCGTATAATAAATAAATAAATATAATAGGTATATTGTTAAATAGTAAGTAGTTCATAAACTAAGTACGCGAAAAGGGGATGTGTTCGAAAGAGAAAGAAATATTATTAGTGGACTGTATCTACAGCAGAGGAAATGCGTACTTTTATGTATATTTAACACTGTAGAGGAAAACCGACCACCAGATCAATTTGTTAAATATATGTATTTGAAAAATGGGAAACAAGTACTGATGAAGCGTATTTACCGAAATAGACCAGCGAGTACAACATACATAAAACATGTAATTTAGAGGAAAGGAAGGTAGGCACCTTAGTCCAGACTGGGATGACTCTCGGAAAAGCAACGATGTCTCTTGCTGTCTGTAGGCCAAGCTGTTCCACTGATGCACCAGGATATTCAGTCGAAGAGGCTGAGACGTCCACGGCGTCGAATACGATCGGTACAGAGGCAATAAATCCGAGAAAGAGGCGCCGATAACCAAGAAATACCGCACGATAAGACTTCGGGGCTACTTGGCAGGCTAACTGAACTGATCGGAAATATTATTAAAAGTCAAATTCGCACAGCACGCGGATGAAATGATGGTGAGGCAAACGACGGGATAAAGAGGTTTCGGAGCGAGTGACGAAGGGGAACTGCTAGGATACATGGAATCAACAGGTAGACGGGCTTTCATATATATATATATATATATATATATATATATATATATATATATATATATATATATATATATATTATTTTGAGGTTACAGATGGTCGGTGGTGGTGGTTTTGGTTTTGTTACAGATGGTCGGAAAACATAGGAAACAAATAAATATAACAAACAAAGTTGAGAACATTATTTCGCCGTATCGGCGTCGTCAGCTCTAGTCTTGCTTTATCAAGTTTGTAACTTTAAAATAGAATATTAAAGAAATAATGTACCAAATTAGGCGGATAAGCGTACTAATATTTAGAAAAAAATCGATAAAAACTTCAGAAGCGCTGAAAATCCAAAATCCCCTCGTGAATAGCAGATTAGATTTAGAATAAGTTTGTTTACCATAAAATTAATAGTTACCAATTTCTTCGCACTCATGAAGCTCATATTTCCAACAATTTAACTATTGTAAATACCCCATTGCATGTTTGTTTCAATGTTGCAGACATGTGAATAAAACATGTGATGGGCAGTCTTAAAAAAATTTTCCGTGAAAATACGTTCTAAAAATATTGTGAAATATTGTGAATTTGAATACAAAATCTCTATATTCAAATTCACAATATTTCACAATATTTTTAGAACGAATTTTCACGGAATCTTTTTTTAATACTGCCCATCACGTGTTTTATTCACATGTCTGCAACATGGAAACAAACATGCAATGGGGTTTTTACAATACTCCCCCTCAAGCTTGGGGTTTGGTTTTCAATCCCAGGCTTATCATTATGTTAAGGTGTCGAGGTCCTGGAAGTGACTTCGCCAGGACGTCAGCCGTCATTTTTTCGGTTGGGATGTAATTTAAAATTATTTTTCCATCAGCCAATGCACCGCGGATAAAATGGTAGCGTATATCAATATGTTTTGTCCGTGGATGGTGCACGGGATTTCGGGCTAGTTCTTGCGCTCCGTGGTTGTCGTTCATCAGTACAACAGGTGCTTCATTTTCTGTGTACTGGAGTTCATTTAGCGATTTCCCCAAACAGATGCCTTCCTTTGTAGCTTCGGTTGTTGCCATATATTCAGCTTCTGTTCTACTTAGTGCGACTGTCTTCTGCTTCCTAGATCCCCAACTGACTGAACCACCAGCTAGCTTTAAAACATATCCCGTATACGATCTTCTGTCTTCTATGCAAGACCCACAATCAGCATGCTGAGCCAATTCAATTCTAATTACTCCAAAGAACACTGGTTGGCCGCGAAACGAGTTCTCAGATACCTCAAAGGAACTCAAAATTTGGGTCTGACGTTCTCTAAACATGGAGAATCAGATTTGATTGATTTTGTCGACGCTGACTGGGGGTCTTGCATAGAAGACAGAAGATTGTATACGGGATATGTTTTCAAGCTAGCTGGTGGTTCAGCCAGTTGGGGATCTAGGAAGCAGAAGACAGTCGCACTAAGTAGCACAGAAGCTGAATATATGGCAACAACCGAAGCTACAAAGGAAGCCATCTGTTTGGGGAAATGGCTAAAGGAACTCCAGTACACAGAAAAAGAAGCACCTGTTGTACTGATGAACGACAACCACGGAGCGCAAGAACTAGCCCGAAATCCCGTGCACCATCCACGGACAAAACATATTGATATACGCTACCATTTTATCCGAATGGAATGCTGATGGAAAAATAATTTTAAATTACATCCCAACCGAAAAAATGACGGCAGACGTCCTGACGAAGTCACTTCCAGGACCTCGACACCTTAACATAATGACAAGCCTGGGATTGAAAACCAAACCCCAAGCTTGAGGGGGAGTATTGTAAAAACCCCATTGCATGTTTGTTTCCATGTTGCAGACATGTGAATAAAACATGTGATGGGCAGTCTTAAAAAAAGTTTCCGTGAAAATAAGTTCTAAAAATATTGTGAATTTGAATATAGAGATTTTGTATTATTTTTCAAGTGTTTTGTTGTTTAATTTCAAAATTTTAAGATTAACAATATACAATACGATAATATCCCCCATACAATCATGCTGCATAACTGGAACTTAATTAGTTCATAAGCCTAACATTTTCTCTGAAATCCGGAACTTCCGAGAACACATTTTATTCTCCACATGTATTTCTGACGGCTAAATAAGAATTCCTCGCACTTTTCTTTCTTTTATCCACGAAAATAAAACAATCTGCTCCTCAGTCTCTGATTCTGAGTCCAAGTCCAGAATAAGAAGCTCCCGCGAAGATGACATTCGGGAATGTGGATGTGGAACTCAACTGGGTTCAATATGCTGTACCCGACCCAGGCCAAGTTCGTGGGCTGGGCGTACGCTGGGTCCCTTATCAGTTTCGTTGTTCCCAAATCTATACTTCACCCAGCGCATGCGCAAACATGCTCGTACATTCCATCATACATCATTTTCTCAAGCCCCCGTCGTCCAATCAACGCTAAACTTCGGAAAATAGGTCTTTTTACAAAATCCCTCAGTAAAGAGTACTGTTTTTTTATATGGTTCAAATGATGACAACCCACAATCGTGTAAAAGTATGTTGCCATGTATTTTTTTATCATAACTAAGTGAAACCGAATGAGTGAAAATAAAAATTCAAGGACCGTATTTGGAATAAAGACTTACTCCATTTGCCAAGGGCTCAATCGCAACCCGCAAGTGAGGGGTTGAATAATATTACACTTGGAAACTGGCCTGTTTTCTGATGATAATAAACGGAGATTCTTAATAACTGCAATGTTCCACGAGCAATATTTTTGTTTCCTCATCGTGACGATAATTATTATATATGTGAAAGAACATTGAATGGAATAGTCAGTTAGTTCAAACAAATCACCAATTGTTAAAATGCCCGAATTGAGATGTGCGTGGGTACCGCTAATCTGCATATTAATCGACAAAGAAATCATTGATTGGCAATGCACGTAATTACCGTCAGTCAACAATAACAGATGCCGTGCAGGTAGTTTATAAACCGGATGATTTGAAAATATTGTTCACTTGTTCTTCATCGTCTTTGCCATAGAGGTGAGTGTACCTGCCTAGGGTTGAATTATTACCGTTTATCATTCATTCATAATTAGCGAATTATCGTGAATAATTAAGGCACTGCAATGACTCCACGAATTACAAGAAAAAATTCGAAAATTTTCTTCATTAAAATCTGTTTTGAGGCATTCCTGAACAAATCCTAGAAGAGTTTAACGCTTTTTCATATGTAATAAGTCATTCCAAAAGATAACTCCCCTTTGCATTGAAATAAAAATTGAATTCCGTCTTTACTACAAGAAATCAAGCTTTCCAAATACGTTCGTTGGCCAGAACATTTTGAGCACATTAAATTGGCGACATTTCAAAAACGTGCCCAAAAAATCATTATCGTGATCGTGTTCATCGTGATAAAAGTTGTTGAATTGTTACTATTATTACTATTTTTTTTAATCTAAATTTTAGTGAAAATAATTTAAACAACAATAAGCGATAAAAAAGGTGAATATCCATAAAATTGTTTGATCGCGGAATTTTATTTAAAAGGAGTTTGGTATCCATCAGTTGGTTGTTAACGATTTCTCTGAACTCCAAGTTCTCAATTTTCATAATATTGTAACATATATAATACGATAATTTACGAAGCCAGTCTTCCATACAATATGCTTTTGGATTATATTTTTGACATCAGCTTCCAAGTGCACTTCAGTCGGATTTTTTGTTTCACTTAAATTTACAAGCCATCTTTACATCGCTATTATAAGTGTTAGAATGTTGGTTTTTTTTCTACTTTTCTTTTTTAAGGGCATATGCTATTACAGTAATCATCTACTTTTGACATGATACTTGGATCTGGGAGTATTGCTTCTATGCTGTGGTATTTACACTCTATGTTATGTTTGAATTCATCTGATCACCACCAAATCATTTTGATTTCTAGTTTTAGTATCTTTAAATTATTGCTAATACACAGACGAGATACGTTTTTTGAGGGAGCAGTTTTTATCTAGAGTTAATTTGTTGATCCCTTTGTTTAGATTGTTTACAGCATTCTAGAAACGTGTTGTCACATAGGAGGGTGCAAGTTTTCATCCTAAATTCAATCCACGCTTCTACAAACATAATGTATAACACATTGTAAAACTGGCATCCCGAAAAACCTGTGCGGTATATATATTCCTGCTGTGAAAATGAGTTATTCCACCAGACTTTGTAGTTCCAGAACATCAATATAATATATTTACACAAATAGGACTCAGGTAAAGGGTTTAAATATCGTGAAAAAAAAATCATCAAACTCACCAAACAGGTCTTTCAACGAATCTAAAGTTGTAACCCCACTATTCACAGAAACATCAAATTACATTTATCAATTTTTTTGCTTCTCTTAAACCACTAAGTGAGGCATCCTAAAAACGCTCTCCAAGTTTCACTTCGATATTTCAAAAATTGTGGAAACCAGTAAGTGGTGAGGGTTGGGGGGGGAGGGGGTGTCAATCTTAGGACACCTCTATGAGACAGAACATACCAACGTTAGAATCGGAGCTGGAATTTGAGCTCACGTTTTACAAATGAATGTTCCAATTCGTTGCAGGTTGGAAACATCACGGCAAGGATGAACGCTGTCCTAGGATGTTTGCTGATTGTGGTTGCAACCGCATCTGCGCAATATTTTGAATTGAAAAACGTCAACCAACTGAAGGAAGCGAAAAAATTCCAGAAAATTGTCATTAGAAACCTCCAAGTCCCAGCTGGTGTCACATTGGACTTGACCAATTTGAAAGATGGAACCACGGTCGAATTCGCCGGACGCGTCACATTCGGTTACAAAGAATGGAAAGGACCTCTGGTCAAGGTAAGTGGAAAGAGGTTAAACATTATAGCTCAACCTCAAGCTAGATTGGACGGCGAGGGCCAAAGGTATTGGAAGGGTGGTCGTAACACTAAAATGTTGAAACCTAGGTTCTTCGAAGCTATAGTTGACGATTCTACGATTCGTGGCCTGTACTTCAAGAACCCTCCAGCACCTTGCTTCCTTTGCAACTGGTGCCACAACGTCGAAATTTCCCAAATAACAGTTGACGCCAAAGATGCCGGGGACGGCAGAGCTGGACGTGCTTTCAACACTGATGGTATTAGTTTGGGTTACGTCAGGAACGTCAAAGTTCTCAACAGCTACGTCTTTAACCAAGACGACTGTTTCGTTACTGGGGGCGGTGAAGACATGCTTGTCGATAACTTGACCTGCGAAGGAGGTAACGGAATCGGAGTTGGATCTCTTGGAAAAGGCGCTAACGTCATCCGTTTGACCATCAGAAACAGCAAAGTTATCAACAGTTTGACGGGACTGAACATCAAGACTGAGGTGAACGCTGTTGGTCTCCACAGGGATGTCACCTTCGACAACATCGAACTCAGAAATATTCACCAGTTTGGAATCACCATTCACGGAAACGAACTTTCCCCTACTTACCCCCGTGGTGAGCCAACTCTCTTCGCCCTCGAGAACTTGACCATGAGAAACATCAGAGGAAACATGGTTGGACCTGGAGGTGCCAACGTTTGGATTTGGCTCCATCCCAACAGCGCTAGGAACTGGAAGTGGCAAAATGTCAACATTAGAGGAGGCAAGAGTTCGATGTGGAAGCCACCACTTCAGTGCAAGGGAGTTCCTCCAGTTGGAATCCGTTGTGCTGAGAAGTAATAAGCAACTTGGGATGTGTTCACATACAAGAAGCTATGATTAAACTATAATGAGGCCTAATTATTTTTTTTTTTAATCAACCTAAATCCTATTCTCACCAAATATGGGTAACTTTCGTTCGTTGTCTCCCTGTATTTGTGTATTTTTGTGTATGAGCGTGTCGGTCTAGTATCGGCAAATCCTTGTAACAAGCTTAATTTCCATATTTTTTACCAATTTTTATAAAATTTTGATGGAATGTGAGGGTCAGGTTGTAGATGTCCTCGATCAGTTCCGTTGTTCCCGAATCAATACTTCACCTAGCACATGTGCAAACATTCTCGTACATTCCATCATGCATGCTTTTCTCATGACCCCGTGTTTCGATCTCGTTCAAATCTGGAAGATAGGTTGAACAGATCAATTAGAGCATTCCCTAGCAATTTCAGCATAATCTTATCATTAGAAACTACTGCGCGTCCGCGAATGTGTGTATCTTTTAACGAGCCTAATTTAACAGTTTTCATCCAATTTTGATGAAATTTTCAGGGAATGTACGGGTTAGGCTGTAAATGATCCCCTATCAACTACATACTTCTCAAACCATTCTTTCATTCTGCGCATACGCATACATTAATTACTTCAAGGAAATTTTTTTACGCCCTAGTCGTACAAATCTTGCTCAACTTTAGTGCATAGTTGTGGGACAACAGTTTAATTGTTCCATGTAAATTTCAACATGATTGCATCGTTAGTAGGTCATGCGCTAAAGTTTAATCCCAAGAACTTGGCTAAATTCTTGTTTTCATAAGATTTTGATGACATTTTCTGGTAATGTGCAGGTTAGGCTGTAGATTGTTCCCCTACCCATTTCATTTTCCTCAAATCACTACTCCATTCTGCGCTTGATGGGCTAACGTAATTACTTCATGCTTAACTTTCCCGTTTCTCAAATGACCGATTTCGACGTTCAACGTTACCTATTTATCAATTGACTATTTGCTTTAGAGTTTTAAATGATTATCAAAACCGTTTCAATGTTATTTTTAGTTGCTAGGTACCTAATTACTTAAATATCGTTATGCAGAAAACAGGTGTGCTAGTATAGTGTAGATGCTTTAATTAATTGCATTAATATTCCCTCTGTGATAGTACCTATATCTCCGCAGGTATATTGATGTCAACCTACGGACCTGTTATTTGAAATGAACCTCCTTAGTAATATCAAAAATTCAATGAGTGCAGACTGATGAGCTGTGGGGTCTGAGCCTAATTTGATTCGACTTATGATGCTGGAACCTCAATTGTAGCTCCTATTCGGAGATCTAGAATACAATTATAAAGTATGAAGGGGCTTCAGAAGCTAAAACGCTCATTTCTTTCCTAGTCGACTCACATTGCTGTAATTTAGATGGAGCTCCTTCGAACAAGTACGAGTTTTTCACTCAGTTTTTCACGTGGTGTTTTCACTCAGCTGATTGGGAAAGAGCCAATCGTCTGTTAGCGTCTCAGAGAGTATCCCTATCAAATCTCAACTTCTTAGGATAAACAAGAGACGATTCAGCTCACTCAGTTGAGTAAGAATAAGCCAATCTTTTCAATTTATTCCTAATGTCCCGGGGAGTCTTCATATCAAATATCAACTTTCTAGGGTGAACTGGAGAGATTTTAGCTCACTCAGCAGATCAGGAAAGAACCAATAATTGCAATCGTCTGTACCTACTGCTCACAAGTACCTACTATGTACCTAGTGCCTCCTTTTCACATTATTAGTTCATCATGGTTATTTATCAATATTAGTTCATAACTTTACGTAATAAATCAGCTTTCCTTGACTCTAGAATGGCTTCTGGAAATCATGTGATGTTGTGATAAAATTAGAGCATTCCAAAAACGCTGCAAATTATTTCACAAAGGTTTATTATTTTTTCAATTGAGTTTGATCGTAGTTTTAGTTGGCTAGCGTACGTCATAAGGCCCGTCCAGACTCCTCGGCGTGTCCTATTTCGAGTTGCCACAACCTATACTTCTATAATTATATACGCATGTTTATATTTCTCGATTTGAGCTCCTATCTATTCAAATAGTCATTGCCTTAATAATATCATTATCTAAGTACGTACGAAAAGTCGAGAGGATATATGTTATTAAATATGCGTAGGAAAAACATTGGTATTAACACACAAATATGACCTAGAAAAAAACATATATTCATGCCTCGAAGGAACGCTGTACCTACCTCATGGTGCCACGGTAACACGTAAAAGTAATAAATATCCATTCTCCTACACCCCTCTGCTACCCCCCAGGTCACTCCAGCCACCACAAGGTGCTGTGAAAACTAAGGGAGTTACACATCGCTAGTAACGCATTGGTTGTAGGTAAAAATCAATAGAAATAGAAAAACCAAAGAATAAGGTAAAATAAGAACGAAAAAAAAAACCGCTTTTGGCCCATTTTCGGCTCATGGCATTGATGCTTGTGAAGCGGTCGGGCTGGCTAGATTCTAAGACCGAATAGACCCCAAGGGTCACATTTTTTTCATCAAGTTAAAGGTTTTTTATATCCTGGACGGCGGACGGACATTTTAGTTTTGGAATCTACGCACCTTGAAACGTAAAGTGACGAAGTTTGAGAGAAAACAAATTCAAAGGCATTCATTATTATTTGGTTTGTAAATAATAAACCTAAAAAGTAACAAACAAGATTTGAAGTAAACAAAGAATATCGTCAAATAAGGTGGTGATTAAAAGAAGGGCAGCTCGAATCGCACTTCTAAAGGAAGAAGTCGAAGAAGTGAACAGGTCCTGTTGTTCATTAGCTGACACATGATTGTAGTCCAGCTGCATATGGGTCAGGGGGTATTTCGAAGGTAATTTGATGGATGAGTCCTGACGAAAAAAGGCTCATTGAGTATGGTAGGGTAAGGTGAGGTGTAGAAATTGAGCGTTGATAACAGGAAGGAGCAATCCATTCCGCCAGTTATCAAACCGTGAAGAAACATCATGTCAGGCTCTCTTCGGAAATATATTAGATTACAGTGAATTCCAGTATACTTTATTCCCTCCCCCTCCTTCCTCCCCTAATAATTATATCTTAACAATTAGCCTTTGTAGATGTTGTAAGGGTAAGTACCTAAAATCCGTGCGCGGAACTTCGCGAAAATTGGACGAGGAATGAGAATTGATGCAAGCATATTTTTGTAATTCGTTGAGCGTTTGAGAGCTGGTGATTAATTACTGTCTTTGGAATATAGTGGTGAGGGAAGGTGGTATCTAAAGACCTATGTCAGAAGGAGCTTGAATAGATTGTCAAGCTTCCTTGTCACAGGGGCCTAAATACCTTGGCAACGCTTATGTGAATTTGAAAGCCCCATGAAAGGGGAACGGATTTCCCTTTTGGGAAGAAATCTCCGTTTCAAAATGGCACTTAGGCATGAGAAAATATTTATTTTGATTTCGCAAAATCCTGGCTTCAAGTTAAACGCACTTTCATGGGGAAAAAAAACTACAAATAAGTCTGCAAAGTTGGGTATGTCACATAGCTTCCTTGTATCCGTAACGTTTATGTGTAAAGAAAATGTGTTGCAACAAGTTTTGATGATTTCCGCTTACAACCGAGTCGTTGCTAGAGAAATGGTACTTCGTCGTTTTTCATCCCACAAAATTCGTTGATCATTCGTTCGAAAGCTCTCGATTTATCCAACCATATTATGTTGACTACTGCGAAGTGCGTGGCCAACAAACTGAGTTATGGGCATGGTTATTTGAATAATTGTGTACACTCAGGTGATCAATCTCAATAATTGATATTCTGTACATGATTGCAACCGCTTGATAATTTCTGATGATTTCATTGAGCTGGTGTTTAGATGATTTGATTCATGGCAGGTGATCCGAATATTGCGAGAACGGTTTGATTTGTGAAGCGGTGGTTAAAGGTGGTTAAATCATTTTAACAAGTAATTTTTATAATATTTACACTCTAGGAATCTGTAATTTTGTATGTTGCCTGTTTGGGACATTTACTTGACGATGCCCAGGGTCCGGATCAGATGAGTGGCTCTTAAAGCTAATTTCTATGCTTTACACTCTACGAAGCTGTAATTTCGTATGTAGCCTCTTTCGGACATTTACTTGACGATGCCCAGGGTCCGGATCAGATGAGTGGGTCTTAAAGCTAATTTCTATGCTTTACACTCTAGGAAGCTGTAATTTCATATGTAGCCTCTTTAGGACATTTACTTGATGATGCCCAGGGTCCGGATCAGATGAGTGGCTCTTAAAGCGAATTTCAATGCTTTACACTCTAGGAATCTGTAATTTCGTATGTAGCCTCTTTAGGACATTTACTTGACGATGCCCAGGGTCCGGATCAGCTGAGTGGCTCTTAGAGCTTGCATACGAGTCTGCAACCAAAGACATAAAATGTCCCAATGTGTTGAGACTCGTATGCAAGCGTTTCTTTAGATTCGAGCATCCAGAACACCAAACTTTTGTTATAATTTTTCAGCATTTCATCAACTGAGATTACTTTTAACGCTTTTTTTTGCACTGTTTCCTGCTACCAGACTCGGTTTATAACGCTTTCACGAGTTAGGTGATGGATGCACCTTTATTTTCAGTGAATTTACGTACTAGGTACGACCAATCAGTTACTGAGGAAGAGGAGAAAGATGACGCCATCAACTAATGTCATAGGTACCTAATAGTTGCTTGAGACGAGGAATAACTTAATTCCACAATGCACTCGATCTTCAGCGATTTGCCGCATGCCAATTTTCAAGACCATTAGTTATGTGCGTTTCGGATTTTGCCAAAAATCATTAGAGTCTGATGCCCAAACCCTTTATGTTTTTTTATGACAGTTTTTTGGGTTTTTGAGAATCGGTCAGAAAAAACCCAAAAAGCTGTCATAATTATCACCAAGCGGTCAATAAACTAAACCATATCATTATGTTTTTTCCCAACCCCATTGCATTTTCTAGCAATTTGCCCAATCTCAAAGCCGCCGAACAATTAAACTGTTGTCCCACAACTATGCACTAAAGTTGAGCAAGATTTTCCTTGAAGTAATTACTGTATGCGCATGCGCAGAATGAAAGAATGGTTTGAGAAGTATGTAGTTGATAGGGGATCATTTACAGCCTAACCCGTACATTCCCTGAAAATTTCATCAAAATTGGATGAAAACTGTTAAATTAGGCTCGTTAAAAGATACACACATTCGCGGACGCGCAGTAGTTTGTAATGATAAGATTATGCTGAAATTGCTAGGGAATGCTCCAATTAATCTGTTCAACCTATCTTCCAGATTTGAACGAGATCGAAACACGGGGTCATGAGAAAAGCATGCATGATGGAATGTACGAGAATGTTTGCACATGCTAGGTGAAATATTGATTTGGGAACAACGGAACTGATCGAGGACATCTACAACCTGACCCTCACATTCCATCGAAATTATCACAACATCACATGATTTCCAGAAGCCATTCTAGAGTCAAGGAAAGCTGATTTATTACGTAAAGTTATGAACTAATATTGATAAATAACCATGATGAACTAATAATGTGAAAAGGAGGCACTAGGTACATAGTAGGTACTTGTGAGCAGTAGGTACAGACGATTGCAATTATTGGTTCTTTCCTGATCTGCTGAGTGAGCTAAAATCTCTCCAGTTCACCCTAGAAAGTTGATATTTGATATGAAGACTCCCCGGGACATTAGGAATAAATTGAAAAGATTGGCTTATTCTTACTCAACTGAGTGAGCTGAATCGTCTCTTGTTTATCCTAAGAAGTTGAGATTTGATAGGGATACTCTCTGAGACGCTAACAGACGATTGGCTCTTTCCCAATCAGCTGAGTGAAAACACCACGTGAAAAACTGAGTGAAAAACTCGTACTTGTTCGAAGGAGCTCCATCTAAATTACAGCAATGTGAGTCGACTAGGAAAGAAATGAGCGTTTTAGCTTCTGAAGCCCCTTCATACTTTATAATTGTATTCTAGATCTCCGAATAGGAGCTACAATTGAGGTTCCAGCATCATAAGTCGAATCAAATTAGGCTCAGACCCCACAGCTCATCAGTCTGCACTCATTGAATTTTTGATATTACTAAGGAGGTTCATTTCAAATAACAGGTCCGTAGGTTGACATCAATATACCTGCGGAGATATAGGTACTATCACAGAGGGAATATTAATGCAATTAATTAAAGCATCTACACTATACTAGCACACCTGTTTTCTGCATAACGATATTTAAGTAATTAGGTACCTAGCAACTAAAAATAACATTGAAACGGTTTTGATAATCATTTAAAACTCTAAAGCAAATAGTCAATTGATAAATAGGTAACGTTGAACGTCGAAATCGGTCATTTGAGAAACGGGAAAGTTAAGCATGAAGTAATTACGTTAGCCCATCAAGCGCAGAATGGAGTAGTGATTTGAGGAAAATGAAATGGGTAGGGGAACAATCTACAGCCTAACCTGCACATTACCAGAAAATGTCATCAAAATCTTATGAAAACAAGAATTTAGCCAAGTTCTTGGGATTAAACTTTAGCGCATGACCTACTAACGATGCAATCATGTTGAAATTTACATGGAACAATTAAACTGTTGTCCCACAACTATGCACTAAAGTTGAGCAAGATTTGTACGACTAGGGCGTAAAAAAATTTCCTTGAAGTAATTAATGTATGCGTATGCGCAGAATGAAAGAATGGTTTGAGAAGTATGTAGTTGATAGGGGATCATTTACAGCCTAACCCGTACATTCCCTGAAAATTTCATCAAAATTGGATGAAAACTGTTAAATTAGGCTCGTTAAAAGATACACACATTCGCGGACGCGCAGTAGTTTCTAATGATAAGATTATGCTGAAATTGCTAGGGAATGCTCTAATTGATCTGTTCAACCTATCTTCCAGATTTGAACGAGATCGAAACACGGGGTCATGAGAAAAGCATGCATGATGGAATGTACGAGAATGTTTGCACATGTGCTAGGTGAAGTATTGATTCGGGAACAACGGAACTGATCGAGGACATCTACAACCTGACCCTCACATTCCATCAAAATTTTATAAAAATTGGTAAAAAATATGGAAATTAAGCTTGTTACAAGGATTTGCCGATACTAGACCGACACGCTCATACACAAAAATACACAAATACAGGGAGACAACGAACGAAAGTTACCCATATTTGGTGAGAATAGGATTTAGGTTGATTAAAAAAAAAAATAATTAGGCCTCATTATAGTTTAATCATAGCTTCTTGTATGTGAACACATCCCAAGTTGCTTATTACTTCTCAGCACAACGGATTCCAACTGGAGGAACTCCCTTGCACTGAAGTGGTGGCTTCCACATCGAACTCTTGCCTCCTCTAATGTTGACATTTTGCCACTTCCAGTTCCTAGCGCTGTTGGGATGGAGCCAAATCCAAACGTTGGCACCTCCAGGTCCAACCATGTTTCCTCTGATGTTTCTCATGGTCAAGTTCTCGAGGGCGAAGAGAGTTGGCTCACCACGGGGGTAAGTAGGGGAAAGTTCGTTTCCGTGAATGGTGATTCCAAACTGGTGAATATTTCTGAGTTCGATGTTGTCGAAGGTGACATCCCTGTGGAGACCAACAGCGTTCACCTCAGTCTTGATGTTCAGTCCCGTCAAACTGTTGATAACTTTGCTGTTTCTGATGGTCAAACGGATGACGTTAGCGCCTTTTCCAAGAGATCCAACTCCGATTCCGTTACCTCCTTCGCAGGTCAAGTTATCGACAAGCATGTCTTCACCGCCCCCAGTAACGAAACAGTCGTCTTGGTTAAAGACGTAGCTGTTGAGAACTTTGACGTTCCTGACGTAACCCAAACTAATACCATCAGTGTTGAAAGCACGTCCAGCTCTGCCGTCCCCGGCATCTTTGGCGTCAACTGTTATTTGGGAAATTTCGACGTTGTGGCACCAGTTGCAAAGGAAGCAAGGTGCTGGAGGGTTCTTGAAGTACAGGCCACGAATCGTAGAATCGTCAACTATAGCTTCGAAGAACCTAGGTTTCAACATTTTAGTGTTACGACCACCCTTCCAATACCTTTGGCCCTCGCCGTCCAATCTAGCTTGAGGTTGAGCTATAATGTTTAACCTCTTTCCACTTACCTTGACCAGAGGTCCTTTCCATTCTTTGTAACCGAATGTGACGCGTCCGGCGAATTCGACCGTGGTTCCATCTTTCAAATTGGTCAAGTCCAATGTGACACCAGCTGGGACTTGGAGGTTTCTAATGACAATTTTCTGGAATTTTTTCGCTTCCTTCAGTTGGTTGACGTTTTTCAATTCAAAATATTGCGCAGATGCGGTTGCAACCACAATCAGCAAACATCCTAGGACAGCGTTCATCCTTGCCGTGATATTTCCAACCTGCAACGAATTGGAACATTCATTTGTAAAACGTGAGCACTATATTCTAACCGTTATATGTGTATTTTTACAAGGTGTCATAAGAGTGACCCCCAACCCCCCCACCAACTGGCTCCATAATTTTCGAAATATCGAAGAAGAAATTGGAAAGTGGTTTTAGGATCCCTCACTTTGAGGGTTAAGAGAAAAAAATAAGTTTGTTTCTGAGACTAGTGAGATTACAGCTTCAAATTCGTTGAATGACCTGTTTGGTATTAATTTTTTTTTCCTATGGTATTTAAACCCTTTACCTGAGTCCTTTTTGCGTAAATAAATTATATTGATGTTCTGGAACTTCAAAGTCTGGTGGAATTACTCATTTTCACAACAGGAATATATTATACAGCACAGGTGTTTCGGGATGCCATTCTTATAATGTACTATACATGAAACGTGGAAGAAAGTGTCACCCTCCAATGTGACAACACGTTTCTAGAAGGCTGTAAACGGTCTAACCAAAGGGATCAACAATAACTGTAGATAAAAAGTGCCCCCTCAAAAAACTTTTCTGTGTATTAGGAATAATTTAAAGATACTAAAACTTGAAATTAAAATGATTTGGTGGTAATCTAATAACTCAAACATAACATAGAATGTAAATATCACAGCATAGAAACTATACTCCCAGATCCAAGTATCATGTCAAAAGTAGATGATTACTGTAATAGCATATGCCCTTCAAAAAGAAAAGGTGAAAATAAACCAACATTCTAACACTGATAATAGCAAAGTAGAGATGGCTTGTAAATCAAAGTGACAAACAATCCGACTGAAGTCCACAAAGTCATCAGCCTTGGTGAACAATTTTGCAACTGTAACACTACTATTCCCATTAGGAACTTCGTAGCTAATGTCGAAAATACAATTCAAAAGCATATTATATGTAAGACAGGCTTCCTATATTATCGTATTATATATGTTACATTATTATGAAATTTGAGCACTTGGAGCACAGAGAAATCGTTAACTTCCAATTTTATGTATAACATACTCTTTCTAAATAATACTGTTCGATCAAAAAAGTTGTGATTTTACCTTTTTTATCGCTTATTCAGCAAAAGATTCAATTTCCTAGTAGTTCATTGTTGATTAAATTCGTTTTACTGAGATTCTGATTTAATAAAATGAAATAATTCAACAACTTAAAGCCTTTTCTAGTGATTTTTTGGGCACGTTTTTGAAATGTCACCAATGTAATGTGCCCAAAAAGTGCAGGCGAATGAACTTATTAGACAAGCTTGATTTCTTGGCGTAAGAACGGAATTTAATTTTTATGTCGATCCAAAGGGGAGTTATCTTTTGGAATGACTTTTTACATATGAAAACGCGTTCAACTCTTCTAGGATTTGTTCAGGAATGCCTCAAAACGGATTTTGATGAAGAAAATATTCGATTTTTTTTTCTCCAATTTGTGGAGCCACTGCAATGCCTTAATTTCTCACGATAATTTGCTAATCATGAATGAATGATAAAAGATAATAATTTAACCCTAGGCAGGTACACTCACCTCTGGCGAAGACGATGAAGAACAAGTGAACGATATTTTCAAACCATCCGGTATATAAACCTTTCCGCACTGCATCTGTTATTGTTGACTGACGGTAATTACGTGCATTGCCAATCAATGATTTCTTTGTCGATTAATATGCAGATTAGCGGTACCCACGCACATCTCAATTTGGGCATTTTAACAATTGGTGGTTTGTTTGAACTAACTGTTTGTTTCTGCTGTCCGTGTGACGGTTCTGTTTCGTTTTATTATTATTTTTATTTTATTTTTTTTTTTTCACATAATGCTAGATTATCTTCTATACTGTCAATTCTTTTATTAATTTTTTGTATGAGCAAGATAGTTTCATTGCTGTTAGCAATTTCTTGCACCTGTGAACTCAAAAACATTTGTAAGTTCCTTCAAAATGCAGTCGCAGTTTTGAATTTTGGTTGTGATTACGTCAAGGCATTGAATTACCTGATGAATTTCGGAGATCGACATTCTCGTAGTTGCAATTATTCTACGCGATACAGGTCGGCTATTAGAGTACTGCTGACTAAGGAATACGGTATTCGGTCGAGTAGATAGCCCTTTCCCTTCGGTAAACATCAAATCACCAACCAAACTCGCAAAAATTACCTTTTTCCAGAAATCTACCCGTTAAAAATTAATGAAACTGAATTCACAATACAACCCAGCTAAATCAATACTTGACACGGAGCTCGCAAAAAACACGCGTGCTCAGATCGGCTACCTAACTGGAACTGATCTGATCCAACTGTGATATCTAATCTGTGATATATATTTTCACAGTGTTATATATCATATATATATATTCTTTATATATAATTGTGAACGGTCTTTGAAATTGTGAAGAACTTCGCGGTCCGATTTCAGTGTTAGACGGCTCATTCGAATCAGCACGGCCCCAAGTTTGTTGCAGAAGTGTCGCCGTTCGTCTCTATACCCGCCTTGATCGTGTTCTAGGCGGTCCTTATCAACGAGAGTTGTTTATTAGGCTGTGGCGGTAACAACGGTTGCCATCAATTCATGGTCAGTAAGAAACGTAAGTGTAGTTACTAACATTAGGAGAGTAATTTCTGAGACTTTATATATATATAATTCCGAACGGTCTTTATATATAATTCCGAATCAGCACGGCCCCAAGTTTGTTGCAAAAGTGTCGGTAAATAAGAAACGTAGTGATGGGGTCTTTTCTGATCATCTGAGTGAGCTAAATTCTTCCCTGTTCAGTGTAGGAAGTTGAAATTTGATAGGGAGACTCTCTGGGACATTAAGAGACGAGTGAAGTGATGGGGTCTTTTCTGATCAGCTGAGTGGCGAGGACCACCTCAACTGGTGGTATTTATTTTATTATATTACTTACATTTTGATCGTTATTTCTTCTTTTTTAATCATTTATCAACATCGCCTTAGCTTTGCACCAGGTCACATAACGCCGCGAATAGGTAGGACTTATATCGTTACTATAATGTTCTGGGTTCCTGTTAGGTACTACTGTTATACGGACTAGATTAGGGCTTTCCAAGCCCTAACAGGCCTCTAGTATATATACTCGTATAATATAGTCAGGCTGGGTTATCTCGACCACTGAATTAAATTTAAGATGTTTCGGGTTTCTTAAGGGTTGGTCAATGAAAAGTCTATATTTCAGGACGACGTTTCGAAATATTTATATTTCTTCTTCAGGGCTTGGTTCGGTGGTTCGTCCACGTTGCTGTCACATACCTTACCTTGTATATATAATTTTCTAATGTTTTCTCTTTCTCTGTGTATACCAAAAGATGTGTTTAAATAGATAGCTATCTATCATAAAGCTCTATTATGACGAGGATATGAAATAAGCAATACAGTTTCCAAGCCCTGAAGAAGAAATATAAATATTTCGAAACGTCGGCCTGAACTATAGACTTTTCATTGGCCAACCCTCAAGAAACCCGAAATATCTTAAATATTATATAGTGACATATCTTTTTATTATTAGCCTATTGTTGATTTAGTCTTAGTTGTATCTTTTTCTTTTTGAGGACTTCTATCTGCTTTATGGGCAAAGCAGTGGCCATCACTGTACCCCTCATTTTTTCTCCATCCGATTCGCCAGTGGAGTCCGTGATGACACGCTCTTAGAAATGAAGAAACTTAGTAGTTTCGAGTGTGTAAGGCAAAATGGTGCTACGGAGGGGAGTAAAATCGCCTAGTCAACGAAACGGAAATGTAGATACTGCAAACTGAAATCAAGTCGTTCCCCTCTACCTTCTTGGGCTAGACCATATGCGCTTTTTCCCTAGAAAAATATCCATTGTTCAGTAGGTATCCACCAGAATTCCCCTACGAACTTCCCTACGTTTCACTACCTACTCGATCAAGCTTGGTTGTTCGACCCAAACATTATTTTATCATTTCCTGTTGGATGGTAGATCGTTTTTCATGATACTTGAATAAAAATCTCGGTTAAAATAAAGCAAAAGTACAACATGAACCAACAGTCTTCGTCTAAACGACTTTGCTACTGCCACTGGTTACCACAATATACCATCGAGACCTTCCGTGATGTTTTTCAATAGGGTCAAATACAAAGTTCATACGTTTCGAAGGAATAGGAAGAGCGGTAGCTCAAAAATGAACGTATTCGTCTGCATTTTCGTTCAGTTTACAATCGGAAAGCACAATTTCAGGCCTCAGAATGGGACCAAATCGGAACTCCAATGAACATTTTAAGACCAACACGAGCAAAAGCTGTCAACATTGACTGGGTCTACTAGGCGCAAACAAACATTAATTCTTTTCATCTTTCTTCTTCATGTTTTTGGCCTAATCCCCGATCACCAGCTCGGTTTCAGGGAAAAACACTCTACCATAGATCAAGTGCATCGTATCACTGATATAATTGAAAATTGTATAGAAAGAAAAAAAGTTTGCGCAGGCACCTTCCTAGATGTTTCCCAAGCTTTTGATAAAGTCTGGCACCAAGGCCTTGAATGCAAACTTGAGAGAGATCTACTAAAGCAATTCTACTTAATTCTGAAATCTTATCTCTCTGAGGGACACTTTAGAGTGAAACACGAAGGAGAGTATTCCAGTCTCAAGAAAATAAAGGCAGGCGTTCCGCAAGGTAGCGTACTTGGGCCCTTGCTCTATCTTCTGTTTACACGTGTTGTACCCAGCGATGACGACACAACAATTGCAACTTTTGCTGATGATACTGCCCTATTAGCTGTTGGCGATACGGTAGAGGAAG
This sequence comes from Adelphocoris suturalis, assembly GCA_030762985.1. Taxonomy (NCBI): domain Eukaryota; kingdom Metazoa; phylum Arthropoda; class Insecta; order Hemiptera; family Miridae; genus Adelphocoris; species Adelphocoris suturalis. Next base: position 40,862,074 of record CM061049.1, read on the forward strand.
TAACTAGGAAATTACAAGTATTTGTTAACAATGTCAGTACATGAACAAAAAAATGGCGGCTCAAACTCAATGAACAGAAAACTACACATATTAACTTTACAAACAAAAACGTAACAAAAATACCAGTCATGCTGAATGGGCGTGACATCCCTTACGCCAATACAGCAAAGTATTTAGGAATGACTCTTGATGCAAAACTGAGATGAAAGGAGCATGTCATTAAAAAAAGTCCAGTCATGCAGCATGATCCCATGAGCGAATTTTTGAAGAAATCTTCGACATTTCAGTCGATATTGATCGTGTAGAGAAATTTTAGTTTATGATTTTGAGAGACAAACATGGAATCAAATTATTAAAAATAATTAGGAGGTACTCTTACTTCCATGCGAGTAGTTCAATCTGAATTTGGACAATGTTTCATGCAAATATTACCGATTTTTACAGCTAGCGAACGGTATTATTTCGATTTTTGACTGATTTTTCAACTTTGAAAATTTTGAAAACTTGATACATATTCTTATAGGAAACTTTACGCTAATTCCGAGTATACCACATGTTAGTATGCTGAAAAAATTATTTCGCACAACAAATCGCAAAAAACATTTTATTTTGAAGTTTTTGACTACATTTTTGAAAATTTCAACCCGAAGTAATCCGATCATGCTGGCCAGCAAACTTGAACTTTCGTTTTGTGTCCTTAACATTTTAAAATTTGTTTGAAGTTTCTAGCACAATTCTACGGACAGTTATCGTCTGAAATGACACATACATATATACATACATACATTAGGGTGGTTCAAAAAAAAAAAAAAGTTCTGGGATTTCTGGTCCCCATTGTGTTTTTGCTTCCTCGGTATGTCAGGATGACCCTCCTAAATTTTTAGCAAAAAATATTAATCCTAACCACTTTACCTGGGTCGATTTTTGCCAGTTATCGACCGCTATCGTAAACCAACCTCTAAATTGGTGCCGACGTGATGATTTGAAGGACGGATTTCAATTTTTTTGGGTCTATTTATGGGTTTTCGCATGCGCTGAACACGATGAACGTATTTATTTTACGCTCCGTCCACTAGTTATCCGGTAAACTGGCAGAGGGCACTGCTTGAAGATAAGTAAAAATCGAAAATTTCACCGAAAATGCTGTCGCCCGGTTAAGAATTGTACTAGAAACATGCTATTATGGTCGGATAATATGCTTTGGCATGTTCTGAACATGATCCCGTTTTTTACTATACTTTTCCACCGATGATTGCTTCTTTTATCGGCCATAAACCTCAAATTAACTGTAGGGTAATAGACAAATTCACCCTAATTTCACCGGAAATTATGTCGCATTGATAATTTAAGGTTCCGAAATACCTTGTGCCGATAAAATTGGGTATTTTCCAGGATACTCGGTACAAAGCCGTTGGTAATTTGGCAAGGACTTGAACCGGCATTGTACTTATTCGCCAAATATAGCGGCAAAATGGTGGAACTAGCTAAAAAATTTCCCATTTTTCTGTAAAATTCCTTAGTCTCATTGGTGTTCCTGGGTCGAATTCATAGTTCTGAATTGTCTGAACTGTGATTGGATCGTTAAATAAAAAATTATGTAATATAATTGAAAGTAATGTAATATAATTTCAGTTGCACTTGCTCGAGGGAAAATCTGTAATTTGGTCTAAGCTGAAAGAATCCATGATCGTGGAATATAAAACATAACATTTTAACGAGAATAACATATGATAGAAATAAACAAAAATAATAATTAACCTCGATAAAATATTGAAACATAAAAAAAAGTATTTCAAACAGTCTTCAAAGTTTCAATTATATCCCGTTTACGGCAAGTTTTAGGAAATTTTTCCTTCTGGTGTTGTACAGATATCAATAAGGCTTGGTAGTCAGGCTGACTACCATCCAATCACAGTTCAGACAATTCAGAACTACGAATTTTACCCCGGAAAACCGATGGTAACTAAGGAATTTTACAGAAAATGGGAAAATTTTAGCTATTTTATCCATTTTGCCGCTATATTTGGCTAATAAGTACAATGCCGGTTCAAGTCCTTGCCAAATTACCAACGGCCTTGTACCAAGTATCCTGGAAAGTACCCAATTTTATCGGCACAAGGTATTTCGGGACCTTAAATTACCAACGCGACATAATTTCCGGTGAAATTAGGGTGAATTTGTCTATTACCCTACAGTTAATTTGATGTTTATGGCCGATAAACGAAGCAATCACCGGCGGAAAAGTATAGTAAAAAACGGGATCATGTTCAGAACATGCCAAAGCATATTATTCGACCATAATAGCATGTTTCTAGTACAATTCTTAACCGGGCGACAGCATTTTCGGTAAAATTTTCGATTTTTACTCATCTTCAAGCAGTGCCCTCTGCCAGTTTACCGGATAACTAGTGGACGGAGCGTAAAATAAATAAGTTCATCGTGTTCAGCGCATGCAAAAACCCATAAATTGACCCCAAAAAAATTGAAATCCGTTCTTCAAATCATCACGTCGGCACCAATTTAGAGGTTGGTTTACAATAGCTGTCGATAACTGGCAAAAATCGACCCAGGTAAAGTGGTTAGGATTAATATTTTTTGCTAAAAATTTAGGAGGGTCATCCTGACATACCGAGGAAGCAAAAACACAATGGGGACCAGAAATCCCAGAACTTTTTTTTTTTTTTTTTTGAACCACCCTAACATACATACATACATAAATGCGTTAAACTTTAGAATGTAATTCAGAATAGTCTGAAACGGATTTCTGCTTAAATTTTTTACAAAAATTCACATTCTACAAATTTTGAGGCGAGAACAATAGCTTAATTTTCTTCAAAAACTCGCTAAAAGAGATCAATTAAATATCAAGTTCAAAAAAATGTACTGGCTGCTCGGCAGGTACTCCGATCTATCCCTACACAACAAATTGCTTATATACAAGCAAATTCTAAGGCCCGCTTGGACGTATGGCATCCAGCTCTGGGGCTGCACGAAAAAGTCAAACATAAAGATCATACAAACTTTTCAGAACAAGGTACTAAGGAGTATTGTTAACGCTCCCTGGTACATACGAAATGATGACCTCCACCGGGATCTCAAGATGGAAACATTTAGCGAAGTGGTTAAGGACTTTGCTATTAAACACGAGCAGCGGCTTCATGAACACATGAACCCAGAAGTTCTTCGTCTATTACAGACAACAGCAACGTCATCCGGAGTCTTGACAGAACGAAACCTCTCGACCTTGTAACGTGATGTGACAAGACTTATGAGAAAGTGATCCTGTAGAGTAGTTGCCACTGGGCTATGAACTCTACACAATGTCGAATACAGTATTAAAGTAAACTAACTTGATGGGCCAAGCTCAGTTGTTATGTTATGTTTCTAATGAAGAAATTTTGGACAAAAAAAATAATAATAATAATAATAAAATAAAAAAATTCTGTGTTAGGAGAAAGAGTCGATAGGTAAGGAAAGAATTTAGCCTCAGTGGCCCCTCAGCTGATCAGTATACCTCCGTACTTCTTCGAAGGAGCTCCATCTAAATTACAGCAATGTGAGTCGATTAGGAAAGGAATAAGCGTCTGTGGTTCCGAAACCATTTTAGATATCACTAAGGAGGTCCATTTCGAATTTCAGATCCCTAGGATGGTTTTAATAATCATTAAAAACTCTAGAGCAGAAAATGGTCAGTCGATAAGTAGGTAACGTTGAAAATCGGTCATTTGAGCATGAAGTAATTTACGTTAGCCCATTGCGCACAGAATGGAGAAATGAGTTGAGAAAAATTAAATTGGTAGGGGGAAAATCTACAGCATAACCTGCACATTCCCAGACAATGTCATCAAAATCTTATGAAAACTAGAAATAAGTCATGTTCCTGGGATTAAACTTTAGCGCATGCGCATGATCTACTAACGATGCAATCATGTTGAAATTTACATGGAACAATTGAGCGTACTGAGTTTGGGCAAAATGAGAAAGAAAGGTCGACAAAAACGCAATGGAATAGGGCAAAACTGAGCCATATGCTTGTGCACTTATTTCCTCACGAAGAGATTACGAAATCGAATCAGCTTGCCGGTGCATTCCGTTTGAGATGAATGTGGTAATAGGAAGCAAATTACCAAATGTACACTGTACACGTCAAAGGATTGCATATTCCTGTGCTCTATGCTTTTCTCCCAAGAAAAAGTAAAGATGTGTAAGTGAAATTCTGGCTTCGTCGTTGGCACACAAATGGTCAACATGTCGACATATCGCTTGGACTTCGAAAAGGCAGTATGCAACGCAATAACGGAATGTTTCCCTGATGCAACCATTTACCTATAGGTGGTAATTTCATTCTTGCCAAGCTTGGTATCGCAGGACAAAAGAACATAAAGGATCGCACACTCTCTACAGAAAAAAAAAAACTATTTAAATACCTACTTCGAATGAAATGATTGAAACACAGAACGTGGTTTAGCTCACGCGTTTCACATAAACCCGTGAAACCCGCATAATTGCGGTGTATCTTATCAGATTGCGGTGTAGGTATCTTATCACTACTGTCAAGTTGTTTTATTCATTTATCACCATCGCAACGACTCACCACCAGCTCAATGAAATCATTAGAAATTAACAAGCGGTTGCAATCCTGTTCACAATATCAGTTATTGAGAGTGATCACCAGTGTGTACACAATTAATCAAATAACCGTGCTCATACCTCTGCCTGTTGGCCACGCACTTCGTAGTAGTTAACATAATATAGTTGGATAAATCGAAAGCTTTCGAACGAATGGTCAACGAATTTTGTGGGATGAAAAATGACGAAGTACCATTTCCCTAGCAACGACACAGTTGTAAGCGGAAATCATCAAAAATTGTTGCAACACATTTTCTTTACACATAAACGTTCTTTACAAGTTCTTTACACATTTTCTTTACACATTGAAACCGTATCTACCGGACACACTGCTTCTTATAATGGTCTCTTATCTTAGCAATCGTACATTCTCTGCCAAGTATGAAGATGCTGAATCACGATCTCACATAATTAGAGCTGGTGTTCCTCAGGGCAGTGTATTGGGGCTTTTCTTATACCTCATCTATGTGCACGATTACCCGGACCGACACTCTGCGAAGATTGCTCACTACGCGGATGATGTGGCTGCTTTAGTCAAAGGAAAAACAAACTAAGAAGCTCACTACAAGCTGCAGGAATATGTTGATCTGGTCGATCAATGGTGTTCAGACTGGAGAGTTAGGGTCAATAGGTCAAAATCGCACTTGGTCCAGTTCACTTACCGAAGGAATGTGGCACAATCGCAGCTAACCATTGGAGGTTGTGTGGTACCATACACTTCTGACACTCGATATCTGGGTTTGCTGCTGGACTCAAGGCTGACCTGGAACGCCCACATTTTGGCGTCAGTTCCAAAAACCAGAGCTCGTATGTACGCTCTTAAACACCTGCTAATTAGCCCGTCGCTAAATCTTCAATCGAAAAAATTGATATACCTCCTACTTCTTCGGCCTGTCTGGCAATATGGGTGTGTAATTTGGGGATCAGCTTCTGATTCACAAATAAAAAGAATCCAAACGATCCAAAACAGGATTCTTAGGCTAATAACGGGAGCACCCTGGTATGTTAAAAACAGCAGCATACACAATGATCTGGGTATACCCGAGGTGAAAGAGGTCTTACAGAATAATTACAAAGGCCATCACGAACGATTGAGAAACCACTCCAACGAGCTTCTATTAACCATAATCGAAAACCCTCCCCCTCCTCGCAGCGAACGACGTCTCAAGAGGAAACGGCAATCTGACCTGGCTCCTACCTGACATAATCAAAATGATTTTTCAGTTACCAATTTAAAATGTTGATGATTAAAATAACCTAATTAGGCTTGCATGCTAACGAACGTTTGTTCAAGTGGACCACCACTGGGTGGGGATCACTACACATGTTACCTGTTATTTTGTATATACACTCCAGCACAACTGTAGTGGTTTTTTGAGGGTTGAGAATTATTAGTAGGCTTCTCAAGTTTTTAAATTTCTTTTACTGAGCGCTTTCGCCATATCCGGCCTCGTCAGAGCTTAGATTAATGGTGCTGTACTTCATATTCATAGTTGTTTTGGGACTCCTCAACATCTCAGAAAGTACTTTGTATCGTCGTATTTGTTAGGGTAAAATTTGGGAATCTGGTGGTTTTATCACTCATTGTCCTGTTGTTGTTTCCTTATGTATGTAAGGGTGTCAGTATTGTAGAAATTTCAGCATTAAATTGAGAAATGGAGGGAGGAAAAGCATTTATTATTATTAAGATTGGTAAAAGACGACTAGAGCGTAAAAAAATTTCCTTGAAGCAATTAACGTTTGCGTATGCGCAGAATGAAGTAATTGTTTGAGAAATATGAAGTCGATAGGGGGTCATTTACAGCCTAACCCATACACTCCCTGAACATTTCATCAAAATAGGATGAAAACTGATAAATTAGGTTCGTTAAAAAGTACACACATTCGAACACGCGCAGTACTTTCTAATGATAAGATTATGTTGAAATTGATAGGAAATGCTCTAATTAATCAGTTCAACTTATCATCCAAACTTGAGCGAGATAGGAACACTGGGGCATGTGAAAATTATGCATGATGAAATGTACGAGTATGTTTGCACATGTGCTGGGTGAAGTATTGATTTGGGAACAACGAAACTGATCGAGGACATCTACAACCTGACCCTCACATTCCATCGAAATCTTATAAAAATCGGTAAAAAATATGAAAATTAAGCTTGTTACAAGGATTTGCCGTTACTCAATCGACTCGCTCATTCACAAAAACACACAAACACAGGGAGACAGTGAACGAAAGTTACCCATAATTGGCGAGAATAGGATTTAGGTTGATTAAAAAAAAATAATTAGGCTTCATTATAGTTTATTCATAGCTTCTTGTATGTGAACACATCCCAAGTTGCTTATTACTTCTCAGCACAACGGATTCCAAGTGGAGGAACTCCCTTGCACTCAAGTGGTGGCTTCCACATCGAACTCTTGCCTCCTCTAATGTTGACATTTTGCCACTTCCAGTTCCTAGCGCTGTTGGGATGGAGCCAAATCCAAACGTTGGCACCTCCAGGTCCAACCATGTTTCCTCTGATGTTTCTCATGGTCAAGTTCTCGAGGGCGAAGAGAGTTGGCTCACCACGGGGGTAAGTAGGGGAAAGTTCGTTTCCGTGAATGGTGATTCCATACTGGTGAATATCTTTGAGTTCGATGTTGTCGAAGGTGACATCCCTGTGGAGACCAACAGCGTTCACCTCAGTCTTGATGTTCAGTCCCGTCAAACTGTTGATAACTTTGCTATTTCTGATGGTCAAACGCTTGACGTCAGCGCCTTTTCCAAGAGATCCAACTCCGATTCCGTTACCTCCTTCGCAGGTCAAGTTATCGACAAGCATGTCTTCACCGCCCCCAGTAACGAAACAGTCGTCTTGGTTAAAGACGTAGCTGTTGAGAACTTTGACGTTCCTGACGTAACCCAAACTAATACCATCAGTGTTGAAAGCACGTCCAGCTCTGCCGTCCCCGGCATCTTTGGCGTCAACTGTTATTTGGGAAATTTCGACGTTGTGGCACCAGTTGCAAAGGAAGCAAGGTGCAGGAGGGTTCTTGAAGTACAGGCCACGAATCGTAGAATCGTCAACTATAGCTTCGAAGAACCTAGGTTTCAACATTTTAGTGTTACGACCACCCTTCCAATACCTTTGGCCCTCGCCGTCCAATCTAGCTTGAGGTTGAGCTATAATGTTTAACCTCTTTCCACTTACCTTGACCAGAGGTCCTTTCCATTCTTTGTAACCGAATGTGACGCGTCCGGCGAATTCGACCGTGGTTCCATCTTTCAAATTGGTCAAGTCCAATGTGACACCAGCTGGGACTTGGAGGTTTCTAATGACAATTTTCTGGAATTTTTTGGCTTCATTCAGTTGGTTGACGTTTTTCAATTCAAAATATTGCGCAGATGCAGTTGCAACCACAATCAGCAAACATCCTAGGACAGCGTTCATCCTTGCCGTGATATCTCCAACCTGCAACGAATTGGAACATTAATTTGTAAAACGTGAGCACTATATTCTAACGTTTGTATGTGTATCTTTTACAGGGTGTCTTAAGAGTGACCCCCCCAATAACTGACTCCACAATTTTCGAAATATCGAAGAAAAACTTGGAAAGTGGTTTTAGGATGCCTCACTTTGAGGGTTAAGAGAAATAATTGAGTAGATGAATATAATTTGAAGTTTCTGAAAATAGTGAGATTACAGCTTCAGATTCGTTGAATTACCTGTCTGGTATTGATTTTTTCTTTCCACGATATTTTAACCCTCGATCTGAGTTCAATTTGTGTAAATAAATTATATTGATGTTCTGGAACTTCAAAGTCTGGTGGAATAACTCGTTTTCACAACAGGAATATATTATACAGCACAGGTAGTTCGGGATGCCAGTCTTACAATGTGTTATACATTGTGTGTGTTGAAACGTGGAGGAAGAAAGCTTACACCCTCCAATGTGACAACACGTTTCTAGAAGGCTGTAAACGGTCTAACCAAAGGGATCAACAATAACTTTAGATGGAAACTGCCCCCTCTAAAAACTTGTCTGTGTATTAGCAATAATTTAAAGATACTAAAACTAGAAATTAAAATGATTTGGTGGTAATCTAATAACTCAAACATAACATAGAATGTAAATATCACAGCATAGAAACTATATTCCCAGATCCAAGTATCATGTCAAAAGTAGATGATTACTGTAATAGCATCTGCCCTTCAAAAAGAAGAGGTGAAAAAAAACCAACATTCTAACACTGGTAATAGCAAAGTAGAGATGGCTTGTAAATGAAAGTGACAAACAATCCGACTGATGTCCACAAAGTCATCAGCCTTGGTGAACAATTTAGCAACTGTAACACTACTATTCCCATTAGGAACTTCGTAGCTAATGTCGAAAATATAATTCAAAAGCATATTATATGTAAGACAGGCTTCCTATATTATCGTATTATATATGTTACATTATTATGAAATTTGAGCACTTGGAGTACAGAGAAATCGTTAACTTCCAATTTTATGTATAACATACTCTTTCTAAATAATATTGTTCGACCAAAAAAGTTGAGATTTTACCTTTTTTATCGCATATTCAGCAAAAGTTTCAATTTCCTAGTAGTTCATTATTGATTTAATTTGTTTTACTGAGATTCTGATTTAATTAAATAAAATAATTCACCAAGTTTCAGCCTTTTCTAGTGATGTTTTGGGCACGTTTGTGAAATGTCACCAATTTAATGTGCCCGAAAAGTGCAGGCGAACGAACTTATTAGGCAAGCATGATTTCTTGGCGTAAGAACGGAATTCAATTTTTATGTCAATCCAAAGGGGAGTTATGTTTTGGAATGACTTATTACGAGTACATTTGAAAACGCGTTCAACTCTTCTAGGATTTGTTCAGGAATGCCTCAAAACGGATTTTAATGAAGAAAATATTCGAATTTTTTTTTTTTTTTTTTTTTTTTTTTTTTTTTCAATTTGTGGAGCGAGTGCAGTGTCTTAATTGTTCACGATAATTCGCTAATTATGAATGAATGATAAAAGATAATGATTTAACCCTAGGAAGGTACACTCACCTCTGGTGAAGACGATGGGGAAAAAGAGAACGATATTTTCAAACCATCCGGCTTATAAACTATCTACACGCCATCTGTTATTGTTGACTGATGGTAATTACGTGCATTGCCAATCAATGATTCTTTTGTCGATTAATATGCAGATTAGCGGTACCCACGCATATTGCAATGAGGGCATTCAAACAATTGGTGATTTGTTCGAACTAACTGACTATTCCGTTCAATGTTCTTCCATGTAACGATGAGAAAAAATAGTAATTCAACAACTTTTGGCCTATTCTAGTGATTTTTTGGGCACGTTTTTGAAATGTCACCAATTTAATGTGCCCAAAAAGTGCAGGCGAACGAACTTATTAGGCAAGCTTGATTTCTTGGCGTAAGAAGGGGATTTAATTTTTATGTCAATCCAAAGGGGAGTTATGTTTTGGAATGACTTATTACATTGGAAAACGCGTTCAACTCTACTAGGATTTGTTCAGGAATGCCTCAAAACGGATTTTGATGAAGAAAATATTCGATTTTTTTTTTTTTTTTTTTTTTTTTTTTTTTTTTTCAATTTGTGGAGCGAGTGCAGTGTCTTAATTGTTCACGATAATTCGCTAATTATGAATGAATGATAAAAGATAATGATTTAACCCTAGGAAGGTACACTCACCTCTGGTGAAGACGATGGGGAAAAAGAGAACGATATTTTCAAACCATCCGGCTTATAAACTATCTACACGCCATCTGTTATTGTTGACTGATGGTAATTACGTGCATTGCCAATCAATGATTCTTTTGTCGATTAATATGCAGATTAGCGGTACCCACGCATATTGCAATGAGGGCATTCAAACAATTGGTGATTTGTTCGAACTAACTGACTATTCCGTTCAATGTTCTTCCATGTAACGATGAGAAAAAATAGTAATTCAACAACTTTTGGCCTATTCTAGTGATTTTTTGGGCACGTTTTTGAAATGTCACCAATTTAATGTGCCCAAAAAGTGCAGGCGAACGAACTTATTAGGCAAGCTTGATTTCTTGGCGTAAGAAGGGGATTTAATTTTTATGTCAATCCAAAGGGGAGTTATGTTTTGGAATGACTTATTACATTGGAAAACGCGTTCAACTCTTCTAGGATTTGTTCAGGAATGCCTCAAAACGGATTTTGATGAAGAAAATATTCGATTTTTTTTTTTTTTTTTTTTTTTTTTTTTTTTCAATTTGTGGAGCGAGTGCAGTGTCTTAATTGTTCACGATAATTCGCTAATTATGAATGAATGATAAAAGATAATGATTTAACCCTAGGCAGGTACACTCACCTCTGGCGAAGACGATGAAGAACAAGTGAACAATATTTTCAAACCATCCGGTATATAAACCTTTCCGCACTGCATCTGTTATTGTTGACTAAGGTAATTACGTGCATTGCCAATCAATGATTCCTTTGTCCATTAATATGCAGATTAGCGGTACCCACGCACATCTCAATTTGGGCATTTTAACAATTGGTGATTTGTTTGAACTAATTGACTATTCCATTCAATGTTCTTTCACATATAGGTATAATAATTATCATCACGACGAGGAAACAAAAATATTTGGTACTTTTACGTTATCCCCCCCCCCCCCCATCTGTTGCACGCCCGCCAGATGTTTCTAGACACCGGTAATGATCCCTTTCCACATTTTAATTAATGTTCGCTCAGTTTGAGGGAGTAAAGAGGCATTGGTGAATTCTTGGAAAGACAAGAGGGTAACGTCATTGACCACGGGCGCTGCGCGCTTGCTTGGGTCCAATGTCTTCCCGATGAACCGGTTGGTTTACTAAATAATCTCTTCACAAAGGTCAGGCGATAGATAAGACAAAGCAAATGCGGAACGGTTAATTCGTTACTCGATACTTATTTGTGCGAATTCATGTGGAGGCAATCAAACCACAACCACGCCAATTGGTTTCAACAATTCCTCACCGACATCGGCAACTTCTGAAAACACGGTAATTCGTTTTTGACATGGATATGTCTTTGCTCTGGGGGGTCAACCAAAAATTTTCGTCACGCAAAAAATATGTCACAATTTCTAATGATAAATGTTTTATGTGATAAATGTTTTATGTGATAAATGTTTTATGTGATAAATGTTTTATGTGATAAATGTTTTATGTGATAAATGTTTTATGTGATAAATGTTTTATGTGATAAATGTTTTATGTGATAAATGTTCACATCTCAAGCTACCAATTTCCCCCTCCTTACGTACCTGGCTACATTCCTAAACTAAGTTGATTGGACTATAAACAATTTTAATAAGCCGGTTACAATATTCTTAACGTAAAGCAATAGCATCATTTACTCCACTCCATAGGAAACATTTTCATTCTCTTGACAACAGTCGAGGACAACCGTCATGAAATCCCCAATCAATGACATATCCATGTAACATGGTATCTGATTGTAAAGCAGATAGTGGACCACGTTTAAGATTTAAATAATGTAATTTCTTCCCACAGCTTGAAATTGTCACCAACTCTACGTAAATATGTAATCTAAGAAAGAAGGAATACCTAGAAACATCGGGCGTGGATGAAACAGTCGCGAAAGTCGTGAAACAGATGAGGGGTGTATAACGGAAAAGTACCAAATATTTCTCATGGAACATTGCTGTTAATATTTAGAATCTCCGTTCATTATTATCAGAAAAGTTGTCAATTTCCGAGAGTAGAATTATTAAACTCCTCACTCCCGGGTTGAGAATGAGCCCTTGGCAAACGGAGTAAGTCTTTATTCCAAATACGGTCCTTAAATTTTTATTTTCACAGATTCGGTTTCACTTAGTTATGATAAAATTTCTACGTGGAAAAATACGTTGTCACGATTGTGGGTTGTCATCATTTGAACCATATAAAAAAACATTACTCTTTCAGAGGGATTTTGTAAAAAGACCTATTTTCCGAAGTTGAGCGTTGATCGGACAACGGGGGCTTGAGAAAATTATGTATGATGGAATGTACGAGCATGTTTGCGCATGCGCTGGGTGAAGTATAGATTTGGGAACAACGAAACTGATAAGGGACCCAGCACACGCCCAGCCCACGGGCGAACCTCTCCATCCTACGAACTGGGGGTGGGTCGGATACAGCATATTGAACCCAGTTTTGTCCACACTCACATTCCCGGATGTCATCTACGCGGTAGCTTCTTCTTCTGGACTTGGACTCAGAATCGGAGACTGGGGAGCAGATTCTTTTATTTTCGTTGGTTAAAAGAAAGAAAAGTGCAAGGCATTCTTATTTAGCCTGGAGAAATACATAAGGAGAATACAATGTGTTCTCGGAAGTTCCAGATAACGTTTTCAGAGAAAGTGTTAGGCTAATGAACTAATGAAGTTCCGATCATGCAGCATGATTGTATGTGTGAATATTATCGTATTGCATAATGTATAAAACTATAAGTAATAATTTGTAATAATGCATAAATTGTTGGAAATATGGGCTTTATGAGTGCAAATAAATTGGTAACTATTAATTTTATGGCAAACAAACTTATTCTAAATTATAATCTGCTATTCAATCGGGGATTTTGAATTTTTAGCGTTTTTGAATTTTTTATCGATTTTTCAGCACGTCTTTATTAAATATATGTAAGCTTATCTGCACAATTTTGTACTTTCGTATAATACTTTAATGTTCTATTTTATAGCTAATAAACTTAATAAAGCAATTTTCTGCTAGAAAAAATAAAGAAATAAATTTAACAATTTTAGCCGTTTTCAGCTTTTTTTTTTTTTTTTTTTTTCTTCGAAATTGTGCGTAAAAAATGCTGACCAACGATCTCATCCTTTCGTTTGGAAAGTTTGATTTTTGGTGCATGGATGGAATTTTTAGCTCGATCGTAATGAGAAATATCGTCTGGAAGGACACACACACACACATATATATATATATATATATATATATATATATATATATATATATATATATATATATATATATATATATATATGAAATATACGAAAAATCATTATTTGTAACAGAATGATTCAAGACGGTTTTCAATGAATATACCATTTTCGAACATTTTGATTTTAAAACTTTTGGAGCCATTGCAATAGCTTCATTTAGTACGAAAAACGATATTTTGAGATAAGTCCAGTTAGTAAAGTTATAAAAGTTGCAATGTAAATAATATATACCTAGTAGATAAAGTTAAAAAAATACAGAATTACTTATAATGTAGTGTGGCGAACTTTCTAATATTCTTTCTGAATGTAGAAAAAAACCGACCCAATACCCACGAAACCTGTGCGGCGAATTAAAAACCTCCCCACGAGTGGGAGGCTACTGCATGGGCTAGTCGTGGGCTTCTATCTGCGGTCTCTAATGCAATACTGTTTCCCAATCCCCCCCCCCCCCCCCCCGCCATATTATTGATGAAATTTAAAACTTGATTGTCTAATCAATAGATTTGCAAGCAGCGCATGATTTCTTCGCATGAATTTTTTGCACTTAGAAAGCTGTTAGTGTTTTTTCGAAGTTTTTCGAAGTCTGGCTCTTGGGGGAAGTGAACGGGTCAAACGTACTCGATTCTTCGGGATTATTTCACCATTGACAAGTAAAAAATCATTACTGTTACCTTGAAAGTTTTCGGGATCTCGAATTTTGAATGTGCAAGCTCTTTGATGGTTTAGCCCCATTAGAATTGATAAAAATCGATGCCAAGCCTATACGATCATATAGGCCCCAAATGTGATTTTTTCGAGTAGCCTCGTAGAAAAGCTCTAGACGGCGGACGGACTTTTTTTCCGATTTTTGGATTCTACTATTCTTGAAACGTAAACCAACAAGTTTTGATGGGAGGTTCAAAAATGTTCATCTTGGTCTATTACAAAGGATCATTATTGAAAATCATAAACCAAATTGGGCGGTTATTGTAGTGTAGTTGGTTTCCCGGTCGATCTGATGATCCAGTGTATGACATCACGTGTGGTAGGTATCTTCGATCGGACACAGAATGTTTACCGAATAAAGTAAGTCTAACAAAATTCACATTTCGCACAAAAATTCACATCAAAACGTCAAATCATTCACGAAATTTGGAGCTATCCATTACTAAATAAACCAGGTTATTGACTTTTATGATTACAACAAAGAAAAGTACCTCTTCCTACTTAGGTACGTTCCATTAGTTTCTTCTAGATACCTTGAAATTATACGATAAATAATGAACTCATGTTAGTCAATGTGCAAGGTAGTTCAGTATTAGGTTAGATAATGTATTGTATCTTTGATGGCTTCATTTACGCAAAACAGAACCAACTGCAGTCATTTCCTTACCATCGATCGTGTACCCCTTTCTTGGTAAAATACCACACGACCAGCGTCCAATAACTGTTTTCCATTTACCTTTTCTTTCTCTGAACAAAACTCTGGTAATGGAATCGGGAAAAAACGCTTCTCTTATTTTCACAGACATATTGCCAATGTCTTGTAAACTTATTTTAACCACAATTTTGTTAGCATTCTTCTTTTCCACATTCTTTGGGTCTGAAAAACTAAAAGAATACTTTCTGTAAACTTGAAGAAGTTTAACTATAGGGAGTTAGCTAGTGAGACTGACGGGGGGGGGGGTTGTAATTCTTGTTTCTCTTCTTTATTCTTCTTTGTTATTAAATACTCAACATTCTTAATATACAAAAAATCTCAACTCTTTTTTCCTCGCATCAACAACATTTTTATATTTTTTCCAACTCGAAACCTAGCTTCATTTCAGTCTGACATAATTAATTATGACAATAATAATTTCTGGAGTAGTTATTACATACATACATATAGATTGACTCGTATGCCAAACAAGAATGTTGAATCAAAATAAATCCAGATTCGCGCATTCGCGACAGGGGTGCTGGTCTTTATGAGTAGATAGCTACCGTTACGCCTCGCTTACTAGTGCTCTGAATTTTGGCCTATAGATAAAATTATTTTAGAAAATCTAGAGTGACCACCAAAATAGTACTACGTAGACGTCGTGGAAAAAAAAAACGTGCGCAATAGGCTGTTTTCTTTGTTTTTCCTAAGTAATGAGGCGAATTGATCAACCAAGTTGCCATTGAGGCTGATTTATTTTCTAATCTACTTACGGTGATGACATTGGAAATTGCTGGAACTCGTAGCATTCAATTACAAGGTATGGAGGCGAACTGATCAGCGGAGGGGACGTTGAGGCTAATTTATTTCATAATCGACCTGTGGGGCTTAGAAATTTGAAATAGAACGCCATTGGAATACCTTGTGAACAATTGTACGAAGTATGGAGGACCACTCACCAGCTGAAAATCGTCTGATGCTGATTGCTTTTCTAATCGTAACTGACTAGCTTATTGCACTAGAGGATTTTATCTGCAAGAAGCTAATAGTTTGTTCAGTAGTTCATAGTTTTTCAGTGAAGAGTCTATGCAGCTCTTCTACATGGTTGAAAGATGACTTTGTCATGAAGAGTTTTATTATAATTTACTGAAAAGCATATATAGGCTTGGGGGTCTTAGCGATATGAAGGTATGAACTCTCTTGCGAGAGGCAAAGCGTCAAGTTTTCATAATGTACTAGGTACAGATTGTTAGCTAATGGGGGATTATTGATCTACGTGGGGGTACTATCTTATACGGAAACAATAAACCTTTGTGTAATAATTTGCAGCGTATTATACTGATATTCTGCTGGAGGAGATCATAAGAGCTTCCTCCATAAGTGACTGGTACTGACACGTCAAACTGGTGGTGAAAGAACACGCGTGTTGTTAATAAGATTACATGACTGTATTGAGGCCCTCTAATATGTATATTATGCTATAATTTGTATATTTACGTTTCCGTTGTAAGGAAGTGTTTTACGAAGTGTTGTAAGAAAGTCATGTAATAGACCAAAAATTTGATCTGAAACTCGAGGATGAGGAAATATTTTGTCAGTTTCGCGGCGTAATTCACTAATAATCGCAATACATTCTGACTCACACACAGTTGTGTTGAAAATTTTTCAATGCCCTCATTAAGATGTGCGTGGGTACCGCTAATCTGCATATTTATCGATCGAAGAATCATTGATTGACAATGCGCGTAATTACCTTAGTCAACAATAACAGAGGCAGTGCGGAAAGGTATATAAACCGGATGATTTGAAGTAATAGTTCTCTTTTTCTTCATCGTCATTGCCTGAAGTGAGTGTACCTGCCTAGGGTTAAATTATTATCTTTCATCATTCATTCATAATTAGGCCATCGAAATGGATCCGCAATTTTCCAAATAAAAATGTTCGAATATTTTTCTCATTAAAATCCGTTTTGAGGCATTCTGAAACGAATCCTAGAGGTGTTTAACTCTTTTTCATATATATAAGCCATTCCAGAATATAACTCTCCTTAGGATTGACATAAAAATTAAATTCCGTTCTTACGCCAAGAAATCTAGCTTTCCTAATGAGTCCGTTGCCCAGCACTTTTTGAGCTCACTAAATTTGTCGCATTTCAAAACTGTGTCCCACAAATGACTAAAAATGGCTATATTCTGTTAAATTCATATTTTTCTATCAGAATTTCTTTGAAAAGAATCTTATCAACAATAAATAAACAACTTGAATATTAAAAAATTTGCAATAGAATAGCAATTAGAATCGATAAAAAAGGTGAATATGCATCTTTTTTTTTTTTTTGCAAGTTTTTACAAGTTTAACAAGTTTGTTTGCCATAAAATTGTAACGATTTCTTTACACCCAACGTGCTCAAATTTCAAAACAATACAATGTAACATAATATAATATGATAAATTACGAAAATTTGTTCGAATGATTATGCTGCATGACTGGAACTTATTCCTAGCATGCCACTTGGTCTCACACATCCTCATTCTGCGACATTTCCTGTAACAAGTCTTTTCAGGAGCGTTGCTTTTCTAGCAAGACCCTTCGATTGGAAAATTGCATGGAGCTTAATCCAAACTTCTTGGGACGTCCCACAATATTTAATTATTTTCACTTGACTAATGGCCAAAATCAAATCAGATCATGCCTTCAGATCAGCATTTTTCCATTCCTCGGCTTGAGCGGAATCATTGGTTTTTACCTTCTTTCCATTCACATGATTCCATACATCCTTCTTCACCAGAATGGCTTGTATTTTTAGTTTCCAAGTAACAAAATTGTTTCTGCCTAACTGTTTGATCCTCGATTGTTCCATTTCACAGCACCTGTCACACCACACTCCTAATGCCAAATCCTAACGGTGTACCAGATTTTGATCACAGTGTTCAGCGAATTCGGAGGCCCGAACCATTTATATTTACGTGAATGTAAAATAAACTTTTGCTTTGTTTACGCAAAACATACAATAATATATTTTCATAATAAAGTTGTTGACTCAAGGTAACATATTTAGTTGAGATGGTTAAATAGAATTATGGATTGGCAATTTTCAACAATTATAATAAATTTACATGGATAGGACTCGGATCCTGGGTCTAAACATCGAGAAAAAAAAAATCAAACTCAATACCAGTCAGGTCATTCAAAATATCTGAAGCTGTAATGGCACTAGTCACAGAAACATCAAATTATATGTATATAAGTATTTATTTATTTTATTTTATTTTATTTATTATCTTAAACCTACGAGTCAGGCACACTAAAAAGGCCCTCCAAGTTACACTGCGATATTTCGAAAATTATGGAAACAATTTAGGCCGGGGGGAGATTGGTACTTTTGAGACATCCTGTATACGATGTAACATACAACGTTAGAATATGGTATTGCCGTTTTATAAATTAATGTTCCAATTCGTTGCAGGTTGGAGATATCACGGCAAAGATGAATATTGTTCTTGGTTGTTTATTATTCGTGGTTGCAACCGCATCCGCAAAAACTTTTGAATTGAATAATGTCAACCAATTGAATCAAGCGAAAAAAATGATGAGAATTATCATTAGAAACCTCCATGTCCCAGCTGGTGTCACATTGGACTTGACCAACTTGAAAGATGGAACCACGGTCGAATTCGACGGACGCGTCACATTCGGTTATAAAGAATGGAAAGGACCTCTGGTCAAGATTAGTGGAAAGAAGTTAAAAATTATAGGTCATCCTCATGCTAGATTGGACGGCGAGGGCCAAAGGTATTGGAAGGGTGGTCGTAACACTAAAATGTTGAAACCTAGGTTCTTCGAAGCTATAGTTGACGATTCTACCATCCATGGCCTGTACTTCAAGAACCCTCCTGCACCTTGCTTCGTTTGTAACTGGTGCCACAACGTCGAAATTTCCAAAATAACAGTTGACGCCAAAGATGGCGGAGACGGTAGAGCTGGACGTGCTTTCAACACTGATGGTATTAGTTTGGGTTACGTCAGGAACGTTAGAGTTCTCAACAGCTACGTCTTTAACCAAGACGACTGTTTCGTTACTGGAGGCGGTGAAGACATGCTTGTCGATAACTTGACCTGCGAAGGAGGTAACGGAATCTCAGTTGGATCTCTTGGAAAAGGCGCTGACGTCAAGCGTTTGACCATCAGAAACAGCAGAGTTATCAACAGTTTGACGGGACTGAACATTAAGACTGAGACGGGCGCTGTTGGTCTCCACAGGGATGTCACCTTCGACAACATCGAACTCACAAACATTCACCAGTATGGAATCAGCATCCACGGAAACGAAGGTCCTACTTTCCCCTTTGGTGAGCCATCTTTCTTCGTCCTCGAGAACTTGACCATGAGAAACATCAGAGGAAACATGGTTGGAGCTGGAGGCGCCAACGTATGGATTTGGCTCCATCCCAACAGCGCTAGAAACTGGAAGTGGATAAATGTCAACGTTAGAGGAGGCAGGAGTGCAATGTGGAAGCCACCACTTCAGTGCAAGGGAGTTCCTCCCGTTGGAATCCGTTGTGCTGAGAAGTAATTCGCTACTTGGGATGTGTTTACATACATGATGCTATGAACTATGGAACTTTTAAACTATAATATGGATCAATTAAATTTTTAAAACAACCTGAATCCTATTTTCACCAAATATGGGTGTTTAATGAAAAAATTAATCTAAGATGTAACAAAGGATTCGTCTCTTATCTCCCAGTTTCCTATTTTATAAACATGAATCATAATTATCGTTACTATTCGGTTGACTGTGTATCTGAGTGTATAATTGGTAATGAGCTCACAATCAATCATCTGTGGTCAAATCAGCGTACCAGAGTAAGGAATTTGGAGGAATACCTTCAGATTTCAGTCATTTAAGAGATGCCACTATTTAGAAGATACAAAACAAATTTACAAGAAATTATGTTCTGGCGTTTTCGACTTTTAGATAACCCTTATATGCAGATCACTAGCCGAACTTCTTCCGTTAATTCACTACCTACCATTCATTCATTCTGACCTGAATGTCATACTAATCTGTATTTTTACGAAGAGACTGACTACTTGATGTAATATATCTTTGAGATGCAAGCTTGTTGGCATCCAGACTACAAAACTATACACAGCAGTCTGATCTATTTTATCACAGTGGACGTAAAAATGATTGGGGAACAGTTTTTAGAACAATAGAACATATATTAAGCGGTAATGAATGGGAGGAAACGAATAAAAGGGGATGGTAGTGAATTAACGGATATTGTCCTACTAGAGTATTGGCTTTGTGCTTATCGACACTAGTGCTAGCGGCGGCGGCAGGCGGAAGCTTTGACGGTCTGAAGGCGGAGAGCGTCACTGAACCAAACCTACATTAACGGTTCAAAATCTAACACAAACTTAAATTACAAAAGAATCTTAATCCGGGGAAATAATATTTTCTATTAACTCTTGCTAAAAAACAGAATGGATATAATTTATTGCAAATCAGCAAACCTCTTCCCACCAAGAAACTTCGGGTAAGTAAAACCATGGAAAAGTAAGAGACCATGGAAATAAAACATTCTTCAGAGAGATTATCATCTTTCATTATAAAACATTCAAGAACTTTGCATTTATTGAAGGCACACAATGAAGAAAACCATGAAAAACTAAGGCCACACGACGACAGCTGATCATGGCTCAGAGGGAGATAGAGAAAGAGAGAGAGAGAGAGAGAGAGAGAGAGAGAGAGAGAGAGAGAGAGAGAGAGAGAGAGAGAGACTATAATTTACGAAAATTCGCTCATACGATCATGCTGCATGACTGGAACTTTTGATTATCACGCGCCATAGTGGTGCTAAAACTGCTAACTAGCATTTTCCAAATAGGAACGCCACAACAACTACCTTCCGAATCCGCCTGCGATAAGGAAACATATCAGCGGCGACATCATGGAAGCACTGAACTGCACTGAGCGTCACTTATCGTCACTTTGCAGGACATGTGGGAATGAGCGCCGTGTTTTACCTTTAGTTTACCTGGACTTTCGTCTCGCCGATGTATATATATAAATGTATATATTTCCACTGGTCATCACTGTACGGGCACGTCCCATCATGTCACGGATAGGTGTGAATCGACCCTTACAGTTCCAGAACCGTGCGATTTTAAGCTTTACAGTAATTTTACAAAAATAGGTCGAAAGATAAGCAAAGAATTTAACCTCAGAGATTCCTCAGCTGATCAGTGCGCCTCCATACCTATCCCAAAGGAGCTCCATCTAAATTACACCATTTTGAAGCGATTAGGAAAGAAATAAGCATCTGAGGTTCGGAAGTTGATCTAAGTCCTTTCATACATTGTAATTGTATTCCGGATCTTCAAAAAGTAGCTACATTAGAGGTTTCAGCACCATAAGTCGATTAAGAAACAAAATAAGTTCAGAAGCCACACAGCTACTCATACTGAATTTTTTGATATTAAGTACTAAGGAGGTCCATTTCAGATCCGTAGATTCCCCCTTTCGGAAAAATCCAAGAAGATCCCCCCCACTCGTGGACTCCCCACACTCAGTCGTTTGGCCGTGCAATAGCATGGACAGACAGACAAAGACACGGAGTTCATTCATATAAAATAGTATAGAGATAGAGAATTAGCTTTCCGTTGTTTGAAGTGTGGTAAGGAGGTCATGTAGTAGACCAAAACTTTGATCTGGAACTCGTGAATGAGGAAAAATTTACGACCTAAATATTTTGTCAGCAATCGTGCGTAATTCGATAATAATCGCAATACATTCTGATTTACAATTAGAAGTATGTTTCTTTCTATGAAATCCCTAACGCAGGAATACCTAACAACTGAGGATAAACCTAAGGGAATAAACATCCACAGATATGATTTTTCAGGCAAGGTTAGTACAATACGATAATACTATAACAGGCCTAGTGCTCCCCAGTTCATCGCTACCTATTCATATTTATCGTAGTTTTTAACGTTTTAGTTAACTGTCTAATATATTTTTCTAAATAGTATTATGTTTTCATAAACAATACCATGTAAGCTATTGAATGAATATGCAGCTTAGGTGATTTAAAATCATGACTAAAAGCCATTGAATATGTATAAAGCGTTTGACAGTTTATTACAGTCTTTGTATTTATGTTCAACAACATGAACTAGGAATTAATACTAAAACTATAAAATAAAATAAAATCCTTGACTGTAGCCCCTCCATAAGAAATTACTTAGCTACGCCACTGGGTATACCCTATAACATGCATAGCTTTACTACCAACAATATGGTTGCCGAAATTCAAACGTTCGTCGCAACAAAAACCCAATTCCATCAACTCCGCAGATCTAGGTAGTGTTTGGTCACCCAACAAATACTCAAAATCAATCCCTAGTTCGGTTTTCCGTTGCTTCTGATAAAGTCACGCGGGGCACTTCAAAGGGTTCATAAACCTAACCTTATAAATTAGGAAGATCAAACCAGCTTATATAATTTCGTTGAAACTGTATTTTCAAGAGATCGAGTTTATTTAAATTTTTTCTTTTCAAGCCGATGAACGCGTAGCTAGTGTTTTATCAGTTTTCTTCTGGTGGTTGCTTACGTGAATTTATTTATTCATTATTAGTACGGGCAAGCCCAATTTACAAGGAAAAACATAATACAGAGTTGAAAAAAAAAAAAATACAGAAATTCAAGAAAAAACAGTGTGGCAAGTGAATGAAAAATGGAAGAAAAATATATATATACTATTGAAATTTGATAAAAATTTAAAATCAAAATAAAACAGGGGATGATAATACAAGGGATCTAAGTTGGGATACAGAACTACTGAAAAAGTCAAAATCGGGATGAAGGTGGAGAAGTAAATTGGCTGATTTAGTTCTACTTATGTAACGATGTGGCACCGCGCTCATTTAATAATCTTAGTAGGCCAGAGATCGGCGCAGATAGGCTATCTAATACAGAAATAGCAAACCCATTTGTAATAACTTGTTGCTTTTTTTCCAGTTTATTCGTTGAAATCGGCCCAACTCATTTCACATGCTTGTTTGTTTACATTTATTTTATGGCAAACAATTTTATCAGCAGAACACTAAACAGAGTTAGAGAATCTCTAGTACCTATTCTGTGTTCAATGTCAACAATATCGAATGGATTCCCATATCGCCACAAGTTCACTTTCCGTACGAAGTGTCAAGTAACTTTCTTATGCGTCGGATAAATGTAAGATGATTTTTTTTTTTTTTTTAGCATGAATATGCTTTAGCCGTGACCTAACTACCGAAAAATGTCCCACGAGAGTGCAACGAAAGTAGCGCCAATAATTGTGATGATTTCCGCTTACAACCGAGTCGTTGCTAGGGATATGATACTTCGTCGTTTTTCATCCCACAAAATTCGTTGACCATTCGTTCGAAAGCTCTCGATTTATCCAACCATACTATATTAACTACTGCGAAGTGCGTGGCCAACAAGCTGAGTTATGAGCATGGTTATATGAATAATTGTTTACACACAGGTGATCATTCTCAATTATTGATATTGTGAACATGATTGCAACCGCTTGTTAATTTCTGATGATTTCATTGAGCTGGTGTTTCGATTATGTGATTCATAGCAGGTGATCCGAATATTGCGAGAACGGTTAGATTTGTGAAGCGGTGGTTAAATTATTTTAATAGGTAATTTCTATACTTTACACTATAGGAAGCTGTAATTTCGTATGTAGCCTCTTTAGCCTCTTTCTATAATAAAGTGAATGTTTACTCGCGAGTTTCTATTAGGAGATCATCATCTCACAAGAGCTCAATCGTCGTGATCATTTCTATAATAAAGTGAATGTTTACTCGCGAGTTTCTATTAGGAGATCATCATCTCACAAGAGCTCAATGGTCGTGATCATTTCTATAATAAAGTGAGGGCGAGTAGCTAAAACATGATTCCATGTTTTAGGATTGATGGCAGAATGATAAACAGAGTTCAGAGGCCGATGGGGGGTCGGGTTCAGAGAATCGACGAGGAGTGAGTCGTGTACGGCTAAAGCATATTCATGTTTTTTAATTTTAGCCGTCAGGCTCAAAGGAACTGTGGCTTTTTTTTTTTTTTTTTTTTTTTTTTTTTTTTTTTTTTTTTTTTTTTTTTTTTTTTTTTTGTTCGAGTCCACCTATAGGTAGCGGAAGCATTGTTTTCACTTTCGGGAGAAAAGTCTGCCAAGTTAGATGTGGCTTGCTCGTTTACCTGCCATGAATGTATAGATCAGTGACTAGTTTTAAATGATCTTGAAAAATTCCATAGCGGAAGAAAGTAAACCAAGAAGTAGCATGAAACGTCATAATTGGTCAATTAAGAAATCGAAAAATGGTAATGTAACTTACGTTTGCACATGTGCGGAATGAATTAATGAGTTGAGAACAATGGAATAGGTACGGGACCATCTGCAACCTAACCCTCGTATTCTCCGAAAATTTCATAGAAAACAGGAAATTATGGTCGGTACAAGGATTTCACATTGGCGCATGCGCAGTAGCTATTAATGATAAAATCATGAGGAAATTGATATGGGATGATCAAATCGTCATCCCCCAGCTATCATCCAAACTTGAGCGAGATCGGACGTCTAGGGCGTGAAAAAATGATGTGAGTATGAAGGAGTAGATGAACGAGAGTTTGCTCGCAGACTACGGTGACAGAAGGGAAATCCCACTGCTGCCACCAACTGCAGTATGCGTCAATATGAACGATATGGTTCATCTATGTCATTCCGCAAGGCTCAGAAGCGACTCCACTACGTATATAGGTAAAGATGGATTTTGGTAAAGATGAATGAAGTTAAAAATGAACTAAAGATGATATGAACGATTTTGCGTATAATGACACAGTCGAGGCCATGACCTTGATGTTATCGGTTGCCACTCCTTTTAGCTCAGATATCGCTTGCCGCAGTTCATTCCTATCATATTCACTTATCTTAGCCCGCAAGGTCTGCTCCATGTACACGCTGCCACTGACAACCTGGACATCCAGGATTATGGCAGATCCATCAGGCTTGATCGCAACGATATCTGGCTTCTTGCCCCGGTCACTCGGCATGTGATATAGTCTCTCCCTTTCGACATACCAACCGCAAGATGATGAAGCACCTGCTATCTGATTGGCAACCGCATCGTGACGTAAAATGTGGCCACCCTGAGTACGAGGACATTGCTGCACCACATGCAGATGATGGTAAAGATTCTCATTTTTACCCTGACAGGCACGGCAAAGTTTGTCTACTGTCCGGCGACTACTCCTTGAACACTTTTCCTTTTGTGAAAATGGCGACAGTCACGGGCCCCAATGCCCTCTGAAGCCCTTATCATGTACTGAATCATGCAGTGCAGCAGCGAACTCAGCACCACAACAACTGCTGCCGGACAAATTCCAGGTCAGCAGCAGTCCGGGCGACCTCCAAGTTCGAGCCCCTAAGGGCAATCAGGCGCTGGTGGTGTAATGATGGGATGCTGGCTAGAGAGAGACAATATTGAGCCCACGGGCCTTGACCGGTGCATGAGTATAGCACTCGGGACACCATGTGGAAGCCAAGAGCCAAGTTCGCTCTTCTGTGCAGCGAACTTCACGATCTAACTCATAGCAGCCTCCCCGCAGTAAGCCTACCAAAGACTAACCCGTAGGTTAACTTTGGCAGTAGGTACGTACGAAGGAGGCGCAACTTCTACTGTGGCTTCAATGGAGCCTTGGTGACACGAGCTAGAGATCCGCCAAGGTCCACACGGCTCGCGGCAATGGTGGCGACACCCATGAAGTCAACTCCAAGGTACCGCCAAACCTCTAGCACGGATCGGCTGGGGACGGGTGACGCGCGCACACACACTTTTTTTTTTTAGAAAACTCCCCTCAAAGACGGAGGGGGCTCGCCATTAAGAAAAAGAAACGAAAAAACTAAATTAAAAAGTGGGGAGGACGCCCAGGTTTACCCGACGCCAGCCCTAGGGATTAGGGAAGTTGAGGATGATGGAGGAGGGAGAGATGGATGAGAGGAAGTGAAAATGACCACCAGTTAAGGTAAGAGCCCCGAAGTACGCGGGTGGTGATACCACGGAGCACTCCTGCCGAAATGCCCAACTCTAGAAGCTCCGTGGCACTTTTCCCGCACCACACCCCGCGCCATGACACGGTCGCGGCCATGACCTTGATGTTATTAGACGCCACTCCTTTTAGCTCAGATATCGCTTGCCGCAGGTCGCTCCTATCATAATATTTACTTATTTTAGCCCTCCAGGTCTGCTTCATGTCCATGAACATACACACACACACACACACACACACACACACGGAACCAAAGTTGTTCATAATGGTCTAAAACGAAATACGAGTGGAAATTCAGATTTTGGATACCAAAAAGCCTCAATTTTTAAGTTCAAGTGTTTCTAGCCGCTTGAAAATCGCATCACTTTCTTTTGATTGTTTCGATTTGTTAGAATAACCTCGTGTGACGGCCGCGTTCTCCGATAATTTTAAACAAAAAAATGATCCCCTCTCGGGTCTCGTGAACAAGAAAAAAAAATCGGTATTCCCGAGGAACGCTCATATTTCACTGTGTACCGTCACCGCGCTTGCACAGGCCGTGTTTGGTTATGCGCATGCGAAACAAGGCTAGGCGATAAAAGGCCCCAGATTTCCACTCACAACACGTCAACGGACGGATGAGGTATCAGCGAGGCTGTTTGTTCACGCGGCGGGCGGTCGATCAGATTCGGAGCCCTCCCACGGCCCAGCGGTTTTGATCCCGTTTCCCGGGAAGAACCAACTTGGCCTCAATCATTATTGTCTTCCGAAAAGTCGTTTTTCCCGTAATCCCCCGAAACCGGTGGGTCGAACAAGCAACCCTTTCCAAACATATAGATCCTATCACACCATTAAAGTCATGCCCAATATTTCGTTCATATATTAAGCATATTTGTGAAGAAATTTTTAATCATGTTTTGTAAATGTATATATAAAGGGAAGATAGATAGATAGAGAGGGAGAGAGAGTTTATTGGCGAAAAAATGACATTTTTTTACATATAGTTGTATGAAATACATTTGAGCTTATGATACAATAAAATAAATAACGCACTGCCGCCTACCGGAGAATAGGTAAAAATCACTTGTGCTCTCCGGTAGAGTCATCATCCAAAACCCATCAATAGATCATAATCATACGAGTATGTGAATTAATCAATACAACATAATCATATAAAAAAACATCAAGTAATATACAGAAGACAATGCGAATAACTAATAAAGAGAGAGAGAGAGAGAAAAAAAAAACTTTTAAGTGAATCTTTAGTATGAAGAGGAAGATGAATTGCCCAAAATCTGTTCAATTAAAGTTCGTTTGAACAATTTACGGCTCGAAAAATTAAAAATATTGATTTTGTGATTATACAAAAAGGTAACAGCCTGGATATGCGCTGTACGCTTAAAGAGTTCAGTTCTCACCACAGGTAATCTCAAATTTGAATCGGTAGCTGTACGAGTATGACACGCTCTGCTGAAGAATTCCTCACCAACACCCTTCTTAAAAACATGGAGACAAGCCTCTAAATAAAAAATTTCCTTGACTCTAAGCTACTTGGATTCATTATATAATGCTGTAGTGGAATTTCTCCTCGGTTTATTTAACCTAATTTTAATTAAACAGTTCTGAGCCGTTTGCAAACATTTAAGATTTGTTTTACAGGCTCCTCCCCATGCCAGCACTCCATACTTCAGTATAGAATAAGCAAACCCAAAGTAAACAATCCTTAGTTGTTTCAAAAATTTTCTGATAACTTTTCTGAGAGAGAGATTAGGTACAGGATACAAGATATTCATGAATGTAAACAAGCAAATTAATAAAGTAATTAACAAATGAAGACCAAAGGGTTAAATTCCTCAAAACTTATCAGCCTGATTGTAAGTTTTGTAAGGTCTGGTCACGTCCGTCTGATTTCTTTGAAGATAGAAATGTCAACAAGTAGTATGATATTCTATCACTACCAATTGGATCTTTCATCATTTCATTCTGAATTTCTCCCATAGGATATCGTAAAATTTAGATATCACGGAAAGAAATATCCACGACCTATTGTTTCTCCCATTAGAGGAGAAATTTTCACTTTTTTTCTTTTAGCAAATTTCCATAGGCTCCAAAAAATTTAAAATCAATTTTTTCGAAAAACTTCTTCAGTGAAATACGTTTTAGGGCATTCTACAACGAATCCAAGAGTTTAATACATATATATTAGACTAATGCTGAGGACGCCGATACGGCAAAATATTCTCGATTTTGTAAGTTATATTTATTTGTTTCCTTTATTTTCCGACCATCTGTAACACCTCAAAACAATATTACACGCGAGTGTTTTCATCCTTCACCAAAACTATATATATATGCATATATGTGTCATTCCAGACGATAAATCTTAGGATTGAGATAAAAATTCTGTTCTAGCGCCAAAAAATCAAGTTTTTCCAACGAAAGGATGAGTTCATTGACCAACACTTTTTGGGCCCATAATTGGTCAAATTTCAAAAATTGTGCTTAAAAAAATCACAAAAAGTGACTAAAAACGGATAAAAATTGTTAAATTTTAGATTTTTAGAAGAATTTTATTCACAAAGAAAATAAAAACGATGAACTAGAACATTAAAAAATTTATTCACAAAATTATGGTGAATAATGTACTTAAATGTCATTAATATTTGCTGAAAAATCGATTTAAAAACTGAAAAATTGCTAAATATTCAAAATCTGTTTTGTTTCGAAGAATATGATTTAGCATGTGTTTATTTGCATAACATTGGTGGTTAACGATTTCGTTGCTCTCAAAGTGCTCAAATTTCAAAGCAGAGTAACATAATTGAATACCATAATATTTACTAAAATTCGCTCACACGATCACGCTGCATGACTGGAACTTTTTTTATGGCGTTGGGAAAGCAAGATCATATAAAACGGTTAATGAATAAAATAATTAACCCTATCCTAACATGGCATTTACTTGACATTAGTGTGTTGAACTTCATATATATATATATATATATATATATTTTTTTTTTATTATTTTTTTTTTTAAGCAATTGGTCTTTGTAAGAGCCTTATTTTCTTATTGCTCAACGATTGTCCGATTTTGACGTTTTACGCAACATCTCGACTTACTGTTAGCTACAGATCCAAGGACATTGCAGTTAATGATTAGAGATCTTGAGGCATAGGTACTGCCGTGTCAACAACCTGTTCATAAATTTAGCTAAATCCTAAGTTCTCGTAATAAAAAACAGAGGAAAAAGAATGGCTAATGAGAAATAGACACAATAAAGATGCAGTCAACTCTTACTAATATCTAAGAATGACCATTTCCAGCTCTCTATCCTTGGAACAGCGTTTTCAGACATGGCTTCTGGCTACAAATTTTGCGATCTCCACTTGGCGGCCTTTCTTTACGATAATGCAGTGTGCGGCAGAAACAGCTCCCCGATAAGGAATTCTAACTAAAAAAAAAAATAATAATAATAAGACACAATTTTTTTTTTTTTTTTTGTAAATTCTAATTTCCACATACGATGCAGTTTTTATTTTACGAGGTTTTAAAAATTATGTCACTTGAATGCTGCCCTCCACTTGTGTTGCACTAATTTAGTCTTTTACAAAAGTTTGCAATAGCCCTTTGGGTCATGTCAGGCAGAATAGCGGCCACTTCAAGGGTTATCGCAGCCTTCAATTCCTTTAGTGTTCTGGAATTATGTTGGTAAACTTTGGTCTTCAAATGATCCCATAAAAAATCACATGGGATCATATCTGGTAAGCGTGGCGATTACCCGATGTCCCCTCGCATGGACGTGGGATGCCAAGAAAATGACGTGAGGCATAGGCTTGCCGGTGGAGGGCAGCATTCAAGTGACATAATTTTTAAAACCACGTAAAATAAAGCTGCATTATATGCATAATCTAGAAATTACAAAAAGATTGTGTATCTAGCTTCATTTATTTTGCTTCCAAGTCTACCTATAGATAGCGGAAGCATTGTTTTCACTTTCGAGGGAAAAAATTATTGGTCTCCAAAATCAAAATTTCCACTCGCATTTTACTTTATAGACCATGCTGATTGATAGTGTGTGTCTGTCGTGTGTCCCTTGTAACAAGCTTATTTTTATCCGATTTTGATGATATTCCAGGGAATGTGTGGGTTAGCGTGTAGACGTCCCCCTATCAGTTTCGTTGTTCCTGAATCAATACTGCACTCTGCGCATGCGCAAACAAAATCTACCAAGCATCATTTTCTCACGCTCTAGTCGTCCGATCTCGCTCAAATTCGGATGTTAGTTGAGGGGCATGATGATTTGATCATCCCATATAAATTTCAACATGATTGTATCGTTAATGACTACTGCGCATGCTCCAGTTTGAAATCGTTGTAACAAGTTTATTTTCCACAGTTTTCGTCCGATTTTGATGAAATTTTCAGGATATGTGCGGGTTAGGGTGTAGAAAGGTCCCCTGTCATTTTCATCATTCCTGACTCAATTCTTCACACTGCGCATGCGCAAACGTAAACCTTACCAATCATAATTTTTACATGCCCTAGTCGTTCGATCTCGCTCAAATTCAGATGGTAGTTGGGGGATGACGATTTGATCATGATTGTATCATGAATAGCTACTGCACATGCAGCATTGTGAAATCCTTATAACGACCTTAATTTCTACCGTTTTCTTCCAATTTTGATGAAATTGTCTGTGAATGCGCGGGTTAGGTTGTAGATGGTCCCGCACCTATTTTTTTGTTCTCAACTTATCAGTACATTCTGTGCATACGCAATCGTAAATTACGTTACCATTTTTTCGTTTCTTAATTGATCAATTATGACGTTTCACGCTTCATCTTTATTTACTATTTTCCGCTATGAAATTGTTCAAGCTTTTCAATTTATTTATTTTTATTTTTCATGATACGTAAACGAGGATGCTATGTGTCATACTCAACTTGGCAGACTTTTTTTTTTTTTTTAATTATTGTGGTGACTTGAATATTATTACCTTGCTAGGTATTAACTATGCCAACAGTTGATAGTGATCATATAGACATTCAAATTATTGTTTCCGTGATGACTGTTCGATTTAAACCAGTAATTTGGCTCGTCTTTTCCTTTTGTATTAATTCTCACGTTTAAAATAAAGTTTAATAATTGTTGATGTGCGTGCCTCCTTCAACTACGTGCAGAAAAGACATTTTAGTTGGCGACGAGGATGGTGACTTGAATATTATTACCTTGCTAGGTATCAACTGTGGGCATAGTTAATACCTAGCAAGGTAATAATATTCAAGTCATCACAATTATCATTCCTTATCCTGTCTGCGGCACCCTGTGTATAACGCGTGGCAGAATATTACAATACCGTATGGAGAAGTTTTATCTAAACCACTCATTCCAATCCATTAACACTATTTTTCCCATTGTCGTGTTTTATCCCTAAAATACTTTCGGATTTACCCTTAAAAGATAGGGAAAAAAAGTACTAGAGAGAGTCGAGACTCGAAAAAAAAACTTATGTGATGCGGCGGTGTTAAAAACCGTGTTTTCCGAAGAGGGATTTGCGACCTACTGGGAGAAAAGCGCATTTTGTTTAGACCCCGTTTTTCCCGGTCTTCGGCTCGAAGGGTAGTTGAGGGGCGTTCACTTGATTTACTGACGACTGTGTTGCTGCTCTGGAGCCCAAATAGCGACTCCCATCAACGGGGAAAAGATCCCACTTACCTTTTTTTTTTCCCCCTCGCGGGGAAACTTTTCAACAAATCTTTTCCCTTCGCCTCTATCACCATCAGCCTATCTAACGATCTGTAGTGCCGCCGGTGTTATAGTGACTGAATGCGGCGATGGACCACAAATAGAAAATCACCTCGAAAACCTTTTCGGTCGCTCGTTTCAGCGTTAAATCCGGAGCCCGGCTCTATAAATTCAGATAACGGGTCGAATAACAAACTGTATTCTCTTCGACTTAACAACAATCTAGATTTTAAGGTAGGTAGATGTTCTGTTCAAATACTCAGAGTGAATTCTGTTAAAGTAAGAAAAATTATATACAGAAGAATTTGACTTGGTGAACTTGGAACATTATTAGAATGAATTCAAAACTCAGCGCTCCTCGCCTCGCCAGGGGGGAAGCCCCCTGGACCCCCGGTTACCTTTATTTACATACTTCGGACGAAATTATTGAAACACAGAATGTGTTTTAGCTCACGCGTTTCACATTAACCCGTCTTCAATCTTCGGTTGAAGATTGGTTAACTTCCTCCCCTAAATCAAAATTTCGCTACTTTCACCTGTGAATTAATGGCCTATTATACATTCGTTTCAAGGAACTCCAACGATTTTCGTATATAAAATGACTCACAAACGGGTCTGTCGCGACTACTATAAATGGATGTAAAGACCAGGCGTTCAAGGTCGAGTAATGATTCACTAATACCGGTGATGATTTACTAATCAAAAGTGATATGTAACAAAATATCGCATAGGTTACACCAGGTTACACGATCCTTAGTTCCGTATCATCAAAACATATGATCAACGGTGTCATTGGTTAACTTCCTCCCACTAAATCAGAATTTCGCTACTTTCTCCTACTAAATCAGAATCTTATATAATCACCGCGTCATAACAAAATATCGCATAGGTTACACCAGGTTACACGATCCTAAGTTCCGTATCATCGGTATCCATGTTGTCGTCCCAGATTTTGTTACGAAATTTCGTTAGCTTTTCTGGCTAGTTAGTCCATGGCTAAAACACATTCTGTGTTAAAACAATCAAATGTAGGGATTAAACATTCGGGAAAATTGGAAATGTAGTTTTCTCTTCATAAAAATTTATTCACCTGGTAAGTAGGTAGTAACAATGAAATGAAGACTCCAAAACTTCAATACCTTCCCTCATTGTTATTTTGTTACACGGTGACTGTTGAAAAACCAAGCTTCGATCTTAACAATTGAAGTTTACTTTGGTATTTGATAGGGACCACCATCATTGGCCTACTGTACTTAGCCAATCCGAGAAAACTCTATAATGTTAAAGTGACGCTGATCATGGTGGAAACTTTGTGCTTCCACACCGCCCAGTTACTCTTGACATTTAAAAGTCCCACTTTCACTTTAGCAAAATTCATAGCAGTTCACGAACCGTACCAAAAAATGTGTGCCTACCTATCTGTGAATTGTACCTAACGTACTGCACTCATAACTTGTTAAAGTAAGAAAAATTATGTACCTACACAAGAACCAAGAACTTGACTTGATGAACTTGGAACATCTATAATGAATTTAAAAAAAAAAAACAGTCATATGTGGGGAATTAACAATCGGGAAACTTGGAAACATAGTTTTCTCTTTATAAAATTTTAATCAACTTGTAAGTGATAGTAACAATGAAATGAAGCCTCCAAAACTTCAATAGACTCATCAAGTTTATAATAGTTTGTTTATAATTTGCTTATGTTATCATGTATAAATTGTAAATAAATGCATTGAAAAAAAAAAAAAATTAAATACTAAATAGATTTGCCAAGCGAGGTATAGCACATTAGCTTCCTCGTATAAGAATCATGAGTAGACAATTGAAAAGTTTTAAATAATCATGACGGTTCTCATATTCCTGGGGTTCCTTGGTTCCGATGGTTGAAGGAAACATTAAATTAAGATGGATTGTAAAATAAGTCTGGTAGATGATTTATTTTCTATGCTAAAAATTAGCCTAAAATTTCGAATCATGGATATGTCGGCATAAAGGATATTTAATATCACAAGAAAGGCCACATGGCAAATTACAGCTTCGTACGACAAATAGCATAAAAATTAATTTTAGATACCACTCTCAGCTGATTCCTTCCCTATGCATCTTCAAGTATAAGTCGAGGCTACATGCCAAACATTATAGCTTCGTGCGATAAATAGTATAGAAATTAGCTTAAGGAGCCACTCAGCTGATCCCAGCCTTATCCTGCTTCAATATAAGTCCTGAGGAGTCTACACGCCAAATTACAGCTTCGTATGATAAATAGCATAGTGACAAACGTGTGAAAAATAAATGTTGTGACAAGATTTTCTGTCGCGAATTTCTGACAGACTGCTGCCGAAAGACGTAATATTGGAGAGTTTTTGGATTTCTCGTAAACACAAAAACAAGCTGTTAGAGCGAGCACGGTGAATGCTAACCTTTTCGCATTGATTTTTCGTAGCGTTTTCGTAAGCACGGGAGAAAGAGAAATCTTGTAGAGACGTTAACGTGACTCTTGTAGTGAATCACTGCTCAAAACTCAATTGTCACAGTAGACAATTTCCAAAATATAACATGAAGTAAGAAACAACGACCACTTACCTCTTCATCATACAAAAAAGATTCAGCCGTGAAGAACACGAATCTTTAAAACGTGTAAAATGAACTTTGAAACGAAATCTTGCTGAAATTATCGATAAAACGTCGGAAGCTAGAACAAAATGCCGCTAATAATGACCTTTCTGGTTGAGATGCCGGGGAAAAACACGAAAGAAAGACAAACACAAAGGTTAAACCAACAACAAAAGACGGCACGGGGAAAAGTCAAGCGATTTTGTCGGGTGTGTGTGTGTGTGTCCATGCCAACTGCATGATAGTTGCTAAGTTATTCTAGAGTTTTATCCTACAGAAAGATCAAGTTGTTGTCTCGTAATTACGATTCCGAAAAAGCTGAGCACGAGTAGAGCTGACTCTTCACGTTCCGAAAAGCGTTTCCACGTAGCGAAAACCTCTTCTCGTTTCGGAAAGGCCATTTTCGTATACGAGAAAATGAATACGAGAAGTAAGAAAACTCTCTAGTATCCATGTAACATTTGCGCTTGCGCGAAATTTACCGGTGTCTTGGGAGTAAGAAGTTTGCTCAGGATTACTTGCAGGCGAAGCAGTTCAATATTCGAGAGTTTTACTGAAATTGAATAATGTAGAAGTATCTTGAAACGAAAACAAAAAATGTTTCTCTGGTCAATTACAAAGGGTAATAATTGAAAATAATAAACCAACAGATGATCGGATCTAAGGTATAACTCCATTCTGTTTGGTTTCCCTCTAGAGTACCAGAAAAATGTCTCTAAATTATATTTTATTTTTCAAGAAATACCTACATATACCAAGTGTATACAATCGATACACACTCAAAATTTCCAATTCACCAAAAAGTCATATAATGGTTATGTCTTTTTGCAACCTACTTACCTTCATATTTGTTTATGAATTACAAATGAAAGTTCCTATCCTGTATATGTATACGACTCAAGTTGTATACATATTTTTTCCCTGTAAACACAACTTTATAACCTTTCTCAATCTTCACTGCGAAGATCGAATCGGGCCAGAAACCATCATCCCGCTCACGATCCTCTAAGCTTAGAAATATTTGACCTCAGAAGAAATCTAAGCTTATCCCTAAGTAGCAGCTCATTGTTCCCGCGGACTTGATTTTTTCCATCGTCTTCCTCCTTTTTTCGTGTACTCTATGGCGTCATCAAACGTTTTCATCCTCCCCTAAACATTATTTACTTTTTTGTAAAGATTAGAACTCTCCCCGGATCTCTTCTCTTTTCTGTTTTTTTGCGGCTTAAAGCGTAAAAAGCACAGAGAAAATGGGTCGAGCGAAAAGGAAATGAATAGCAGTTTTTATTCCGTCCTCACTTTTTTTCATGAAACTCTATCGACTGATTGCTTTTCCTCTAAACGCTGGATGCCGTGGGTTGGATGAATACAGGGAATAGCAAAATTTGATGACTTCGATTCTACCGATAGGAAACGAACTAATCTAGGAGACGTTCTTGAATAGTATATAACTTTTTTCATATCTACATACAATAGTGGATTCTTTGATACATTACCACTAGATACTCAAACATGGTCATCCAATATTGATCACTACTTCTTCGTTACCATAGACCAGTGTTTCTTAAAGTGGGGTACATGTAGCCCTAGGGGTACATGGACGAAATCCAGGGGGTACTTATGAAACTCTATGTATTGCGGGATTTTAAATCTACAATGCATCGCAAAAAAAAATTAAATTAAAGAAAATAATAATATAATAGTGAAAAATAAATAAATAGGAAATAAAATAAAATGCGTCAGCCGTGGTTTTTTAAAGATATAGATGTTGAGGTTGTTAATCCGCGAACAATGAACCAACAACCACTCTTTCTGAGAATAAATTTCAATCCATGAGTTTCAAGATGATTCCAATATAATTCGTTGGTTTCTTGTCTTCGAGCTCATAAAAACTGACTACTTTCCAATTATCATCGTTTCATCAATTTTCAAATCTAAAATTTCTCAATACAAAAAGTGCAATATTTTCAACAGTAGGAACAAATTCCTCGCGTTCTGTGGGGCTGTTCATTAGATTTTTTTTTAAATTAGACCTTGCCATTCGACACATAATGTGGTTCGCTCCTTTCTTTAACCTTTTATTTTCAAAGTTATTTTTTCGAAGATTGATTCTGTATTTAAAGACTTTTTACTATTAACGAAATGCACGTATGCTTACGGCCTTCTTTTTGAATAAAGTACCTCATAGAAAGGAGTTCGTCATATTAAAAATATTTCATCTTACATAAGGATGAATGTTAATATCAATTTGCATTCACCAAATACAGTTCATAAATATAAAAAGTCTTATTTTATCACCGATACTCCCTGAGCACGGGAAAAATTTTTTGAATCTTATTATTAATTCAGTACCTGTATGTGTTATTAATTTTTTTCTTGATGATGGGTGTAGGACTGTAGGGGGTACATGGCCATTTTCGTTTCTGCTTGGAGGGTACATGGGAAAAAAAGTTTAAGAAACACTGACTTAGACAATAACTAAAGAGTATAAGTAAGGTACCTCAATACATTACACATCATAACAACAAATACTAAAGAGAATAAGTAAGGTATAAGGTAACTCAATACATTACAAATCCATTTGAAATTTTGTGACATTAATGATTGGGACTATGATCGGGGAAGGGATCTATAACAATTTATTACAAAACCTTTAGTTAGCGAATTTTCAAAGAAAAAAATGAGCTACTTATGTAAAGATGGCTTCAAAATTGAAAAAGTGGGACAGAGGGAATTGGCTTGGACCGAATTCAGCTCAAAAGTCATACATTGGCCGGGGATGTGCCAGTAATATCGGCGACGTTTATCAACTCCAAAAGGTAATATCGGACAAGGAAGGCCAGTAATGAGAATATACGAGCCCAGATGTACGTCGGGTGATAAAGTTTTATTACACAAGCGTTCGTAGCTCAGTGGATAGAGCGTCCGAATGTGGACCGCGCCGGACGTGTAACTGTCTAGGGTTCGTATCCCAGCCTTTACAACAGAAATTAACTCCTTCTTCTTGATCACTTTTAAAGTTTTTTTTTTTTTTTTCTTTTTCATTTGGTAGGTGATATTGTCCTGCTATATTTCGATAATGCACCATAGACTCAGTTTGATGGGTAGTTTGTCAACGATCAGTGTTCTTACAGAAATAATAAACCTTTGTGTAATAATCTGCGGCGTTTTAGCTTTCCACCCTAAACCTGGAAGTTTGCTTTTGTACGCCCTCTCTGTTGCGCAGGGTTTTACAGTGGAAAGAGTTCGGTAGAACGAAAATATTGGTTTTAATATTATTTCACACAGAACAAACTGTTGATGCGTTAAAGACAACAATACAACATGCTAAGAATATAAATAGTGGTGTCGCCACTAGAACAGTAAACAATGATGCTGAACTTGGGAGATTCAAAGTTACTTTTGTTCAACACATCCTCCTAATTTTGAAATTTTACAAATTGAACACATCAAATCAAATTATGCTGAACAACATTTTAAAATATCAACTACCCAACCATCTTCATGGAACGTTTCTCATATATTCCTCGGACTAGAAGTTTTGTCAAAAGATCGGCTGTGTGATCTTCAGTCGGTAGATATTTGAGAGTGATGAGGCCTTCTTCAACTTTCTTCTTGGTGTAGTCATTTTGGTAACGTGCTATACCATTCGATCGGATTTTACGGTTATATGACCGACATGATAATGATTTTTTGTAATGATTTTAATAAATTTATCAACCTACCAAATGAATTATAGCTATCATCAGATTGCACTTTATTGTGTTATAGGTCAGCTGACGCATCCAGGTCTCCTTTTCTTCGGTAAGCTCAACGACACGATCACAAAATACGAGGTGTTCGAACTCCCGATTTTCATCTTGATGGGCGTGATAGGTGGCCTTTTGGGCGCCGTCTTCGTTGCCATCAACATGAGACTGATGGTCTTCAGAATGAAGTAAGTGAGCTCCCAACATTCCAAACATAGATTTTCAAATTTTCACGAATATGACACGTATGTGCTGGTTTTTAAAGCTTTTATTGCACCGAGTAGTCTCATTAACAATACAAATCTGACTTATATTACTACAATACACTATTCAGGACCTAAGATGCATAACTTTGTCCCTAGTCTCTCGAACATATCACATTCACTTCCTACAGAAGCTCATGCGGTTTCAAACGCTTAAGGCGTCGAGTTAGATCTTACACATCCAGGAGCTTTACAGCTTCCTCATTCACATGATCTTTTAATCTGGCAAGATGAACCGTTGCTCGCTTTTTGATCACCTCATCCATACTGTCAACTTGAAGTTCACGGTGGAGTTCCTCATTTTGGAAGTACCACGGCGCATCAGTGATACATTGTAGTACAGAATTCTGGAAACGTTGAATGATCTGTCTATTGGTTGGAGCTGTGCAGCCCCACAACTGCGCTCCATACATCCAAACTGGCTCGAGTACTTGATTGACTTATAAAAAATTTCTACGTTCCATACGAAAACCTGTGTGCTCTACGCTTTACAATGGCGGCCCTCATGTGCTACAGTCCAATGGCAGTCCAGTGGCTTCTAGCGACTAACTCAGCTCCCATGTTTTATTTGAGAAACCTACACAACTTAGGGCCGGTTTCATCAAAGTTTTTAATCAATGTTCACTCATGAAACCGAAGACCGCAGCTGTTGAACAATGATATTCGGTTTCACCATCTTCGGTTCAGGTAAATCAACGATCAAACGCGCTAAATCAACTATTAAAACCAATCAGCCGAATTTGGGTGGTTAGCGTTCAAAACAGTGATTAACTAGTGATTAAATAGTTCTTTTCACCTTTGTTTACATGACTAAAATTCGTTTTTGCTACGTTTTCCCATCTTTTATGTAACGTTTTCCTATTACCTACGCATTCCTACACGCACGAAAATGAGCCACTGAGGATTAATTAGAGAATTGGTTTTTAAGGACGAATTTGACGCTGATGATGAAGACTTTGCTATTCGCCGTCCACGGTGGGTTAGAGAGAGTACGGTGGATTTCAATCTCAATTAACTATATTTTCTGTTGAGGTGCCTACTTTCAAAAACTACAGTTTTGACAGTCCCCGAACCAATTGATGATAGCGTCGAATACACAAGTGAGATGTAAGGATATAGGTATGTACATGGAATGTACAAATACAGTTGTAAAATAGTGTTATGAAATACCCTACTGCTCATTACAATTTGAAATGGAACAATGTGCCTAGATAGCCTAATGTGTCTTAGGCTATCATCATTGAAATGATAGGAAATACATTAATAAAAATACCTAGTCGTTCTACTTGACCATAATATATTATGAGGAAATTGTGACTTGTTTCCTGCGCTTTCTGAGTAAACATTGGAATCTCGGATTTTGCAGTGGCTACAGTTATAAAATCCATCAAATGCCTACCACTGATTTTTAGGAGACTGACTCCAGAAATTCTCAATGAGTGCGAATCAAAGTCGTGTTACGAGTATTCCATTGGTTCGAAATTTTCCATTTTTGACACCAATTTCAAATCCCCCCCCCCTCCCAAATTCCTTGCGTTTTGCAAATCCGAAGGGTCTT
The DNA here is from genome assembly GCA_030762985.1 of Adelphocoris suturalis. NCBI lineage: Eukaryota > Metazoa > Arthropoda > Insecta > Hemiptera > Miridae > Adelphocoris > Adelphocoris suturalis. The sequence continues at coordinate 40,902,120 of CM061049.1, forward strand.
TACTCCCTTTGCGTTTTTACTCCTGCGGGCTCAAACCCGAATCCCCAAAAACATTGATCTAGAAGCTAATCGACACAATTCCTGAAAATTATATCAAAATCCGATTGAATATTAGTATATTTTTGGGCTTGACAAGGAATGAGCACAGACACACACTGTTCCGAAATTTATTAGGAAGCTGTAAACGCAAAAAGCAAGTGGACACTTTTATCTTGGAGGGCTAATTTTCTTGCAAGATTACAAACCTTCCGTAGCTTCTGTAGTTAGGAAGCAAAATACGTAAACCTTCCCTTCTATAACAAAAAATCAAACATAAATATCATCATTTGACTCTTTATTCAAATATACATTTTTTTTAAATCATCACCGCTCTTGAAATTTTGCTTATTTGGCTTCTGAATAGCTGCCAAACAAACATAGTTAACGCAATTCAACGCTTCAAGTTTCTTCTCGCGTAAACCTGTGTGAACATCTGGCACCAATTATTGGTCCTTTTGTCACTAATACGTTAATTTATAGAGTAGAAGTATGGGTGGATGGCAAACGGAATGCCATCTGATTAAACAAGCTTTAACGCAAACGCGATCCGAATGAAATATTCATCAGATACCACGAAGAGAATCTCAACAACTACTTCAGATTCTGAAATAACTTGCTGTTACTTGATTGTTATGATTACATTCAGGTACTAGAGTGCCTTGTCATGACCTATTTAACAGGTGATTTTTTGACAACATCAGGTTTCACTATGAAATACTTTGAGGTCTTAAAATACGCTTTGCTCGATCCAACTAAGGCGATGATCGTTGAACGATATTCGTTGATTTTTATGAATCTATGGAACTGGCATTCTTGGAATGATTAAAGGTTGGATCAGCAACAATTTTATCGTAAGGAGTGGACAGTCGTCCAACAGATGAGTGAATATAATTTAATATATAAGTTGATACTCTTCCAAGTTTGCTTGCTTAACAGACACACGCCAATTCACAAAACTTTTTATTTTTTTATTTTTGTTTTATTTTTATTTTTATTTTTTTATTTTTTTATTTTTTTTTTTTAATCAGCTTTTGATACAACCTTTTATTACGTTTCAACACAAATATAATATGTATCTTGGCCCTCAGAATGACATACTTAGTTCTTAGTTCATCGTCATCCTCTTTTTCTTCGTTTACTCGATAAACTCACTTCACTATCAGGTATTCAGCTCGACTCTACCACCTCTCCATAAATTGTGACAGTTCCTGTGAGATCCAAGAGAATGCGCGTCCGTCGCTCACGCGCTGGGCGTCATTCTCAAGTTCTTGAAATGCTGTGGTTGGCGATAGATGAGTATCCGAGAACCGGAAAATAATCTTCTCCGAACAGCACATATGCTAAAGTAAGAGTTGTATCTCTTATGGTACTGTCACAGCCCCCTCTCTCTGTGAGTGCGGATTTAGGCCCATTGCACCTCTGGGGCCGATACAAGACCGTTACAAATGAAGACCACCAAACGAACGGGAAACAAAAATAAATTATGTTAAAAACTAACAGATTCGACAGTATTAAAAGTTCCTAGCAAAATTACAACCAACGATTATCATTCAACGATTATCGCAATAGTCGTCCAGACCGAAACGTGCCTTTATATGTTATACGTTCGCGTTGTATTAAACTGTGCCGCACGCATGCCGTTTCGTGATTCAGTACACTGCAGCCTGGAACTACATAGGTACATCCTTTGGCATTTCTGTGATATATTAACGAGTGCACGAAACTATCAAACTACTGTCCCACTCATAATTTGTACTAAATGTAGTAAGTGTTATGTGGAGAGAATTCCTAGTTCCAAATTGTTTCTTGGCCTCATTTTCCCCAAAGAGAATCATGAATATTTCAAAGGACGGGCTCCGTTTAAGATGTAGGACAACGTTAGAGGAAGGAAAACTTGGGTTGGGGAAATGTAACGTACTGGCGTGTGTAGGTGTATAAGCTCTGCGTAGTCAAGGAAGGTACTTGATTTCCATTATAACCTCCCAGCGGGATTTCCTCCGCTCCAGACCGAAGAAAACGAACGTCTCAAGGCTTATTATGCCCCAGAAAGTTTCTCTGATCGCTTCAACTTGTAAAGCCGTCTATCCCGGATTCCGTTCGTAGTAGCAGAGGGAATCCTTTTCGTCAGTTCGTAAATGTTATTAACACCTGAGGATGACGTAAGTAAAGACCCATTCTTCTCGTCGGAATCAGCTTGCTCAACCAAAGATTTGATGTTTCAAGAATGTACAGTTGGTGCTTCTACTCACTGACTTGAACGTGCGTAATGCTGAATGAATTGTGCAGATTCTTCGACAGAAAAATGCGTAGGACCTTACATGTCGTTTTGAAGCCGGCAATTCAGTAAAAAATTCCTTCTTAAACTAATATTACTACAGAATGATTGCACTTGCGCGTAATTACTCAAGGAAATACATCCATTGCTTGGCGCGAGAACGGAAATTTATCAAGGATCTAGGTAGCCCCCCAGAGGTGCAATGGGGTCCTAAATCCTCGACAAAGAGGTAGAGGAAGATGACAGTATCCCGTCAGAGAGATACCACTCCTACTAATAGCATTAATGAGCTATGTTCGGAGTAGATTGGATTTCCAGGACCTGGATCACCCATCCAACGCCAAACTCAGTTTCTCAAGAACACGAGCAGAGGCGTGCAACGCCCGTTGTTTTCTCTGGGATTCTGACGGGTACTCTGTCACACTCCCCCCCTTAAAAACATACTTGATTGAAGAGCAAGTATGTTAACCAGGTGGAATAGTTTACTGGCTGAGAACTGATGCTCATTAATAAATAGCTGCATTGGCGATTGAGGATGGGAAAAGAGAAATTAAAACAGGATGGATTGTCAATGAATCTTCATATGAAGTATTCATTAGGTAATTAACCCCCAATCAAAGATTGGAACAATCGGGAATAAACGGTGGCTCAACTATGGAGACTTATACCTTAAGGAAAATAAAATAGATATAAATTAATATGCCCACATTGGGGACTTAAATTGGGAACTAAGCCCTGGAAATTGGGAACAATGCCCTTGAATAATTGGGAACCATGTCCGGGTATAAAGAATAATAAAAATGGCAAAGGCCAGGTATACCATAGGTATACCATAGGTATACTATAGGTATACCATAGGAATAAAAGAGAAATTATAAGTCAAAGACCAATGAAATTATTTATATACCAAAGGGTGATAATGGGAATTCCTTCTGGAACCTCGGGACATGTTTCTTCTGAAACATTAACGCCCCAAAAATAGTGGATTGGATTACTGGGCATTAGCCGTGCATAATCCAACCACGCTCTGCTACCATATCAAGGATCTAGGTAGCCCCCCAGAGGTGCAATGGGATCCTAAATCCTCGACAAAGAGGTAGAGGACGATGACAGTATCCCGTCAGAGAGATACCACTCCTACTAATAGCATTAATGAGCTATGTTCAGAGTAGATTGCATTTCCAGGACCTGGATCACCCATCCAACGCCAAACTCAGCTTCTCAAGAACACGAGGTGATGCGTGCGACGCTCGTTGCTTTCCAACGGAGCGACGGCAGCGCTTTCTCTGGGATTCTGACGGGAACTCTGTCACAAATTTTATCTTTCATGGAAGGACATATATTTACATAAATATGTGAAAAAATATTAAACTCTAGAATTCGTTTCAGAATATCCCAGAACGGATTTTAATGAAGAAAATTTCAAAAATTTTTATTTGATTTCAAAATCTTCCGAGCCATTGCAATAGTTTCATTTTTTACAAAAATTCGCTGTAAAAAAAAAAAAAACCTTTTTGTCTGTTTTTTTATTTTTTTAATATTATTGATCTCCTTCGTTCTTGGGGCGAAACGCTGGAGATCAATAAAAAAAATAGTAATTTGAGGACCCATTATAATTGAAGCTTCAGCCCTCATAACCGGGCTAAGAGGAGACCTAGCATGCAGGGGAGTCTGGGATCCACTGAGGGAAGCATTGTTTGATATCCGTGTCACAGGCACTGATGCTCCCTCCCATAACCTGTAGAAGCCGTCCTATCATCTGTAAAACAGGAAGATAAACGGAAAAACCTTGTAGCCTGTGAGCAGCGTCATTCCTCATTCACGCCCCTAGTATGCAAGGCCGATGCGCACCTGGCACCAATTATAAAATTGCTGGCAGAACGACTAGCAGACAAGTGGAATTGTCCTCAAGCATTCATTCGAGGGTCGTTAAAGGCTCGTGTGGGGTCCTACCTACAGCGAAATCTTTCAGTTATTATTTTATTCTTCTGTTTTTGATTTTACAGGGTGCGGCAGAGAGGACAAATGGTTTTCAAAAAATCATGAAATAGTTAATTTTTACTCAAAAGCAAATTTATTGATGCAATCAGGTTGTCAAGGAAATAGCGTTTGAGACAGTCGAGTGTGAAAAATCACATCAGGCATGTGGTGGCCGAAATTGTTGATGCAGTGCTGGAGGCGTTCTTGGAAGTTCGCGTAGACTCTCTCCAACATAACGCTACGTCGTAATGATCACCAACTTCTTTTTCCCTGAATTACGATGGTGACGTGATCCAACTCGACGTGTGTGGTTCCAGCAGGATGAGGCGACCGCCCACACAGCCAGAGCACCAATGGACGATATTCGCCCTCTCTTCCCTGGTCGCCTTATTTCCAGGTTTAGTGACGTTCATTGGCCTCCTCGGTCCCCAGATTTATCCATATGCGATTTTTTCTTATGGGGACACCTCAAGGCTTAGAGTATACGAGAACAAGCCCCGAACTCTGGACGAATTGAAGGACGCAATTCGTGTGGAAGTCGCCCAAGTTGAGAGAGTATGTTGGATATAACGCCCAAGAACGCCTCCAGCACTGCATCAACAATTTCGGCCACCACATGCCTGATGTGATTTTTCACACTTGACTGTCCCAAATGCTATTTCCTTGCGAACCTGATTGCATCAATAAATTTGTTATTGAGTAAAAATTAACTGTTTTATGATTTTTTTTTAAAACCGTCCGTCCTCTCTGCCGCACCCTGTATAATTAATTTCAACCAGTGACCATGCAGTCATACTGGTAACTTGGGAGATTTAAACGGTATAAATTTCATTCGCTTCTGAGATCTCGTACGAGTAATTTGTCATAATTTAAAAATCTATTTTATTCCAATTTAATATTATTCTACTTTTTCCTCAATTTTAATAGTTCGGCGTTCTGAATCGAATTCAAATCTTTGAGGTATATTTCCACAAGACTTACTGGAGAGATACCCTACATTTGGTGATAGCTGTGGGGACCATGCAGTCATACTGGTAACTAGGGAGATTTGAACAATAAAAAAATTGGTGCTTCCTTGACAGTGGGTTTATTAAGACTCTAGCATACAACACAGAACACACATCCACCTTATGCTGCCATAAATCTCCCTTAGACACATGCAGAAATCACTACGTTCTACCCCCGAATTATTCAATAAAACTGTTATATTTGAGGACAGAAAGGCCTTTTTTTTTAGTCTTGTTATGATTTGAACTGTCCAAATAAAGTTGTAACAAACGTTGCAACATAATTATGATCCGGATTAAACAATGAGGCTACTAATATTGTGCTACTTTGTTTTTAGCTTTAATTAACGTTATTCTTTGATTTTCAGGCACATCAAGAAGAAGTGGGTAAAGCTCCTTGAAGCCCTCAGCGTGGGGTTTCTAACTGCCTCCTGTGGAATGCTCTCCATCTACACACTTGACTACTGTAGAGACTATACCGAAGCCAGCCCCAAGTTTGCCGTCCAGGTAATTTTATGTTATACATCTTTGAATTACTACGTTAAACGTTGGTTGAATTGATTCAACTGGCACCAATGTTTAATACACTTGAAATAGTCTAAACTAAATTTTTGTTTCAAAATCTTCAAAAACAATTTTCAATAAATACTTTTTCAGAATTGATGTTCTGTATTCTTGAGGGTTGGTCTGAATGCAATTTTCTTGTCTATGCCAATGTTTCGATAAATTTATTTATCTTCTTCAGGGCTACGGAAGAACAGAGAGATATCAAAGGTTTTAGTACTTAACATTTATGGTGTATAGGTAGCAACAAACATAATGCAGACCAGGTACATAACTTAGATTCGGTGGTAACCTCATAATCACATCAGGTCACACTTCTTATTCATTCACCCACTTTCTATGTAGATAAAATTAAAAAATTAAATCTTTAATATATTTAAATACTATGAATTATACAGAATTTTGGATAATCCAGAGTAAAAGATGTGCAATGAGTTTTTGAGTTTTAGCACTGTGGTTTTGTGTCATGGCGGACATTGATTTTGTTTTTCCATGACGCACAAGTCTTCTTTGTAGTTTTACCCAACTTTTTGTAGAAAAGGGGGTATTACAGCCGTCGGCGCGGCGGCACTTGGGATGCATTTTCTTTACGTTTCAGAGGAAGATCTCCTCCTCAGGAGGTAGAACACGATTATAATAGTCATTCATTTTTAGATTTCTTTATATATATATATATATATATATATATATATATATATATATAATATACAGATAGAATTTTGCTCACTACTCCTTCGAAACCACTGGTCCGATTTGGACCAAATTTTGATATGATGTATTACCATGTCGGAACTTGTGCCTCGCTGGCATGGGTGATGATCAGCTGACCACGAGCCGTACTAATATCAGTCAAAATGATGGCAAAATTGTGCTCAAATCTCTCTTATTCAGCGTAGGACGTCGAAATTTGATAGGGAGCCTCTCTGGAACAACAAGAAAGGAGCAAATTGAGGAGCGCCATCCTGATCAGCTGAGTGAGCTAAAATCTCTCCTGTTCACCGTAGGTCGTTGAAAATTGATAGGAAGCCTCCCTGAGATATCAAGAGACGAATGACCTTACAGGCTCCATCCTAATCAGCTGAGTGTGCTAAAAGTTATGTTGTCTGCTGATTACAACGAAATATGAGAGGGAGCCACACACGCACACATCTCTCGCACATCAAAGGACGAATGAAATGACGGGCTCCACCCAGAGCTGGTAGATTCGAAAAGTTGGTTATTGCACTACAACAACAGGAGATCCACGACACATTGCATTTTAAACAACTTACAACATGGTACGAAACTAAATATTTAATCACTTTTTTCTTACGTGTTTACAGCCTAGGTAAGTAGGTACACGGTGTCTAATCTGCTTGGTAACGATTTGCAGCACTTGATATTTAAAACATTTAAATATATGAGGGCATTTTTTAATGATCGAATTTGATTCGAAACGACCTTTGAATGACCTGAATTTTTTAATGGTCGAGGAATTAACCAATCTTTTTCAGAATTTTAAAGCAATTTTCAAAAGTGAAATGCGCACTTTTTAGGGAAATCATCGATGTAAATAAATTCTTGGATGTTACAACCGATATACTTGATGCGGTAATTTACGTTTCTGGTTATGGTGAGGTGCCTACCCGCTGGACCTGCTGAAATGAATATTTCTGATTCATTTATTTTATTTATTTTTTACAATATGGGCAGCGCTCAATTACATTGAAGAAATTATTACTTACCAATAAATATCAGACAATAGATGATGAATACAAATCGATGTATGAAATTATTATGAAACATTGAAAGAGAAGAATCAGAGTAGAATGAATATCACAAAGTGATTTCCTCTACATCCCTGTTATAATATTTAACGGAAAAAATTTCGTTCGGGTATACTTTCATTTTTACGGTAATGCGGGTAATAACGATCGCTCTTCAGGTAGGTAATACTAATTGTAATGAACAAGGAATATTTCCATTATTCACGTCGTTTTCCTGGCAATTAGCGTTTCTCGTGAACCGCATACAAGCGCTTTACGCGAATTAAAATTGTTTTCACATTCAATACCAAGAAGGGACTATGAGAAAAAAGAGATATCCGTGAATGTGCATTCGGGGATGTGTAGAGATGGGTTAGAGTTAAGCCCCCTCTGGGAAATTCATTTGTTTGGTTCGCTCAGCAAACAAGCCTCGGAATGAATCGATTAATTTCTTTTCGTTGTCAGTTGGCTGGTCGTATGGGAAAGTGAATGTTATAAATATAATGGTATAAAATATCCAACATTTCTAATTGAGTGTTGTTATTTTGGTTATAATTTAAAAAATTTATAAGTAAAAAAAGTGTTCTAATAGAGAAATTTTTTATCAAAAACGGATTTGTGACTCAATAGCTTGCAATTACATCAAACATAGTGAAATTATGTGAAATAGATGATAGTTGAATAATCTTTTAATTTTTTAATATTTTAGATTAGGTCAAGAACGGGTTCGAGAAAGTAGGAATAAAATTTCAAGCTAGTCTTTTTCCATCTTTTTTAGAAATTCACTTTTGAAGTTGAGAAAAGAGTCAAAACTTCGGAAAATCGTTTGTTTCAATACTGGTCATTAACGAGGACTAGTCCCATTACAATAAAAATATTTTATAATCTTTATTGAGTTATATAGCTTTGCTCATATTGGTAGAAAACGAATGTTTACCCCGATTCATGGTTCTTACACGATGGATACACTGGGAGTGAAACGGTAGTATGCAGTATGTTTATGTCTTAGGCCAAAAGACCTGTGGACAGACCTCGAAATTCGCTTCTCAGGTATCCAATCACAACTTGTGGGGGCATGGAATCTATTTAATTGGACTTAAGGACTACCTATCTAGTGATATATTGTTGCCTTCATTTCTAGAAAATTCAATTTTGATTTTTCGACTTTTTTCACATACCTAATCGGCGCGGCGCGGCGTGCGGACTGAGGGCCTGGCAGTACGATAACGATTCCTGCAAATTTTGACGAATAACATTACTGCAGGTATTGGGAAAATTGAAAGGAGAATGTGTAGACAGCCCTCCCACGGACGTGGGATTGATGGCTACCCGTGATGTCACGCACGACGTCATACATGATGTATCCAGACCACTGATCTGTCAAAACTAATTAAGCTAGTCTCTAACCATTCTTGGAGATATTTTACACATATCAGTAATTTGCTTAGCTCAGTGGTCTGGATGTGATATCAAGTAGTCAATCCCTTAGTAAAAATTCAAATTACTCCATTAGGCCTGGTGGGACGAAAACGGAAAAGGTCCTCAGTAGGTCGGCCCCCCCCCAAATTTTGCTGACACGACCAACTAGATCCCACAATTTTTGAAATTCAACGTTTTCCTTTCTATAAAAAAAGAGATCAATTAAGATAATTACAATGATTAAATTATTATTTGGAGTGAAATATTCGAGAAAGTGCTAGATAAGAATCATGAAGTCGATCATATAACTTTCCTGCAGATATTAAGATGACCCTTGATGTCACGCACGACGTCATACTTGATGTAGCCACTGATCTTTCAAAATCAATGTAAGCTAGTCTGTAACCACTCTTGGAGAGATTTTACACAGATCAGTTATTTGCTTAGGTCAGTGGTCTGGATGTGATATCAAGTGGTTAATCCCTTAGTAAAAATTCTTAAAAAAATTACTCCATTAGGCCTGGAGGGGACAATAACGGCAAAGGCCCTGGTCAGCCCGTCCAAATTTTGCTGACCCGACCAACTAGATCCCAAAATTTTTGAAATTCAACGTTTTCATTTTTATAAAAAAAGGTTGGTATTAATTGAGATAATTACCATGATTAACTTATTATTTGAAGTGAAACATTCGAGGAAGTGCTATTAAGAATCATGTGGTCGATCATATAACTTTCCTGCAGGTATTGGGAAAATTGAAAGTGAGAAAGTGTAGGCAGCCCTCCCAAGGACGTGGGATTGATGGCTACCCTTGATGTCACGCGCGACGTCATACTTGATGTATCCAGATCACTGATCCCTCAAAACTAATGTACGCTAGTCTCTAACCGTTCTTGGAGAGATTTTACACAGATCACTTATTTGCTTAGGTCAGTGGTCTGGATGTAATATCAAGTAGTCAATCCCTTAGTAAAAATTACATTAAAAAAAAATTACTCCATTAGGCCTGGAGAGGACAATAACGGAAAAGGTCCTGGTCAGCCCGTCCAAATTTTGCTGACACTACCGACTAGATCCCAAAATATTTGAAATTCAGCGTTTTCCTTTTAATAGAAAAAGAGATTAATTGAGATAATGACCATGATTATTTATTATTTGGAGTGAGATATTCGATAAAGTGCTAGATACGAATCATGAGATGGATCATATAACTTTCCTGAAGATATTAAGAAAGTTGAAAGGGAGAAAGTGTAGGCTGCTCTCCAACGGACGAGGGATTGATGGCTACCCTTGATGTCACGCACGACGTCATACTTGATGTATCCAGACACTGATCTGTCAAAACTAATGTAAGCTAGTCTGTAATCACTCTTGGAGAGATTTTACACAGATCAGTAATTTGCTTAGGTCAGTGGTCTGGATGTGATATCAAGTAGTCAATCCCTTAGTAAAATTCCAGATTACTCCTTAAGGCCTGGCGGGACAATATCAGAAAAGGTTCTCAGTAGGTCAGCCCCTGCAAATTTTGCTGTCATGACCGACTAGATCCCAAAATATTTGAAATTCAACGTTTTCCTTCTTATAAAAAAAGAGATTAATTGAGATAATTACCATGATTAAATTATTATTTGGAGCGAAATATTCGAGAAAGCGCTAGATAAGAATCCATCTTGTAACTTTCCTGCAGATATTAGGAAAGTTGAAAGGGAGAAAGTGTAGGCAGCCCTCCCATGGACGTGGGATTGATGGCTACCCTTGATGTCACGCGCGACGTCATACTTGATGTATCCAGATCACTGATCCCTCAAAACTAATGTACGCTAGTCTCTAACCGTTCTTGGAGAGATTTTACACAGATCACTTATTTGCTTAGGTCAGTGGTCTGGATGTAATATCAAGTAGTCAACCCCTTAGTGAAAATTCAGATTACTCCATTAGGCCTGGCGGGACAATATCGGAAAAGGTTCTCAATAGGTCAGCCCCTCCAAATTTTGCTGACATGACCGACTAGATCCCAAAATTTTTGAAATTCAACGTTTTCCCTTTTACAAAAGATAGATTAATTTAGATAATGGCCATGATTAAATTATCATTTAGAGTGAAATATTCGAGAAAGTGTGAATAAGAATGATGAGGTCGATCATGTAACTTTCCTGCAGATATTAGGAAAGTTGAGAGGGAAAAAGTGTAGGCAGCCCCTCCTCCCCCCCCTCCCCCATGGACGTGGGAATGATGGCTACCCGTGATGTCACGCACGACGTCATATTTGATGTATCGAGACCACTGATCTGTCAAAACTAATTCAAGCTAGTCTGTAATCACTCTTGGAGAGATTTTACACAGTTCAGTTTGCTTAGGTCAGTGGTCAGGATGTGATATCAAGTAGTTAATTCCTTAGTAAAAATTCTTCTTAAAAAAATTACTCCATTAGGCCTGGAGGGGACAATAACGGAAAAGGCCCTGGTCAGCCCGTCCAAATTTTGCTGACCCGACCGACTAGATCCCAAAATATTTGAAATTCATTGTTTTCCTTTTTATAGAAAAAGAGATTAATTGAGATAATAACCATGATTAAATTTAGAGTGATTAAATGATTATTTATTTATTTGGAATGAAATATTCGAGAAAGTGCTTGATACGAATCATGAGGTCGATCATATTAGGTCGATATGAGGTCGATCATATTCGGCCGATATGAGGTCGATCATATTTGGTCGATATGAGGTCGATCATACTTCCCTGCAGATATTGGTAAAGTTGAGGAGAAAGTGTAGGGATCCCTCCCACGGACGTGGGATTGATGGCTACCCGTGACGTCACGCTTGGCTCACGTGAAGTCTCACCCCCCCCCCCCCCCCCCCCCCCTGCTGAGACACTCGAGATCATCAAATAGGTCAAGAACAATAACTTCGGTTCTTGAATGCTTTCTGGGTCCCTGCGCTTCCTCCCGGCTCCTCGGAAAAGCCGTTTAATTCCTATTAACTGCCGAAGGGGAGGGGGAGAGAGGAGAAATTGCCATATCGCGATTCCCGGGAACTCCGGGAGGGAGAGGGTTCACGCTAAATCCCTCAGGATCCGAGAAGCTTTCCCCATTATGTTTATAATGAAAAGGCGAATAATTACCAATTCAAATTGAATCCCGTCGATCTCGGGGATGAAGAGAACTTTGTACGGAGGTTTTCCAAGAAAAGGTCCATTTGTGATGAGGGTCAAAAGGTCATAATCACATTTCTCCTGTCTATTCTTCACTGGTTTATCAATTAATGTAAAAAAAAAATAATAATAAAAAAAAAAAATAGAAAACTGCAAACTTCTTCACAAAGGTCCACAATTCTGAAGAGATAAGCCTTCTGTGCAGATGATTAAACATTTCTATTCATAGACCTACTCTAATTAATACAGACTTGTCTAATGTTGCCCAGAATATTTTGATGTCATTGCAGCTTGTATCTGGATTATCGTTAAAATAAATGGCTAATTGTTCATTGGCTTGAGTAGAACTTTTTTTTAAATATTTTATCCGTTTTAAATTGATTACAAAATTCAAAAGTACAAGAAAATAAATAATGCAGTTTTTCTATTAGTAGGTATTTCAACAAAATTCCTAAGTACAATTTCCAATTTATAAGGCAATGTGTGCGAACCTTCTGAGTAAAAACGCGTGCTAAGGAGAGGAATAAATTATTGATGCCTACTCTTATAAAAAAAATACGGATCATTAATTATACATGGGAATCTATCAAATAGTATGGAAACCTACAAAATATAAAATAATACTGTCAGGGCAAAAATGTTCTACGACAAAAAAAAAAAAATATTAAGCATACCTATATTTGTATGTATGTAGAAAATGACACTTTTGTCTACGTTTAAAAACACTCAATGAGGGACAACTCTTCAATTCAGTTGGGAGATTATTAAATAAAGCTACACCTCTGAACATTAAAGAGCGCTCACCCATTGCGGTTTTTTAAATTTTACTATTTAACCCTGGAATGCCCCGTGGGGTTTGTCAAACCCCAATCGCGATTTAAAGTCAGTTTATCATGTTGAATCCCGCACGTCTGGCTCTTCTCTATAGCGTTAGAGTTATTTTTGTGGGCTTTCTATAGCGTTAGAGTTATTTTTGTGGGCTTTCCCGCAGTTTTGTTATTGGCTCATCGTTAGAAATGGCTGAAAAACGCAAGTTTTTGGATCCTGAAGACATTAGATTTATTTTAGAACAGTTGGAGGAAGAAGATGTAGATTTTGGCGGAGAAAATTCAAACACGGGAGATAATGTCGAGTTAAAAGAAGTTGCCTCCAATGAAGAAGCGTCAAAAGTGACAGTCTTGGAGAAACTAGCTCGATGTTCCTTCAGTGAACATCATAGATCTTCAAAGTGTTGAGAATGTTGATCCTATTGCTTGGTGCCAATTTTATGTTACCTTTTCATGCTAATTCTTGGGTTTTGTAAGTGGTATCAAACTAATCTCAAAAAATTGTTTTGTAGATTTTATTTATTTATTTATTTTTGTTTTTAAATGAAAATGTGCTAATTTTATATTGAAATTTTGTTACAACGAGGTACCTTTCTGCTATTATTTTTTTTCTTCAGAGCGTGAGGTTTGCCTTACTATTACTTTTTTCTTCATGAGCTTAGGTACCTACTTCATGTTTCTTTACACTCTTGATAACAGAAAAAAAAAAAAAATTTTATTCAAGTGTAACTTATTTTAGAATTTTCTAACATTTTTCAAAGTTGAGGTTTGACACACCCCACCGGGGAGTTAAGCGTTGGAAATTTAGCCGGGACATTCCAGGGTTAAGACCGCTTAAGCAGCGTTTATTGGACACTTGGACAATGCATGCGGATTGAAAACATTTATATATGAGAATGATTGTGGTTTTGTCTATTATGTCTTGTAATGTCAATACTTGGAATATTCTGAATAGTTCCGAAGAGAAACGTTTCTCTTTTTTCAATAGTAATTTAATTAATAATTTTTGGGTAACGTAAATGCGCACCAAATGCGTTCCATACGCTGAACCCCAGATAGCAGCACCGTATTGAATTACTGATTGTATCAGCCCAAAATAAAGGATCCTAGCCGTAGGTATATTCAAGGAATTCCTCACCTCCAGACCAATGTGGATCAATTTTCCGAGGTGCTCTACTGTATTCATAATATGAGGTCTTCATGTCAAGCATTCGTCCATGATGACGCCGAAATGTCTAATTTGCAATACCTGACAGATTACTTGACAAATGCACTTCTCTAGTAAGCTACAATCAGGATTGTGACATACTGTATGTCGCAAGTTAGGAACACCATTTCGTCTTAGTGAAAAAGCAATGAATTGTGTTTTGTGATAATTAAGGACTAATGACTCGTTACCATATCAATCACACTTTCCCAACTTTTCGTCCTAAGAAATAGTGCTTGGTCATCTGCAAAGGCACTCAACTCACTCAAACTCACATATAAATACCTACGTATAACGCTTCGGCATTGGTTTCAATCTATTCAGTGTATAAAATATAAGTAAAACTATAACGACCCTCGTTTTCTATTCCATGCTACCTAGATTGACCCTTTATACAACTGTTAGATCTAGTTTTGCTTCATTAACGAGAAATATGCAATTAATGTAATTGGCTTTTCAACCACAAAATCGGATTTTTCGCGCTTAAAAACCTATACATATGTACGTTTCAGCTCGAAATGTTAGAACATTAGCGAAATTCGATTGAAGAAAAATCGTGTGAGATCGTCCCTTGTTTAGCAGCACATAGGTACATACTAAAGATCGTCACCGTCGTTTTTACCAGCTTACCCCATCTAATTGTATATTTTTGAAAAGCTTTTCTCCTCTATCTTGTTGAAGAAGAAAAAATGAGAAAACAAACGCCTATTTCTCATTTCTGTGCACCATAGCGGACCAATATGACAAATATGCCCATCAGAAATACATACTATATGAGTAATATAGAATTCACTCATATAGATGAGTACATTGATTAATTACTCATATATTCTCATTAAACACTCATATTGTATTTGGGTAATGATGATTATTGTACCTATGCAACTTTCTACTATTCTATCCGTTTTCAGCTTTCTGCAGTATTCCGCCGGTAGAAAGAAGTGCGTGCGTACCTCGTGAAAAACTTGGGGAATTGGTAATTACCATGACAACTGATGAATACCCAAGAACCACCTAATTCTGCTCACAACACGATGTTTGCACAGTGGCCATTTTATCAATGTTATAGCACAATTCAAAATGCACAGTTGAAATCGCACTACACACGTCACACCGAATATCCCAGTTATATCTAATGTTATATCACAATGCAATCATACACATAGGTACGTAAGCTGTGATGTAAGCAAACATTCACATTCCACTCTTTCACTGTACCTTTGAAGGAATAATTTGATACTTTATCTCATCATGTTGATTGGGAATCAACACTTCACGCTAGTATTGGTTCCGGAGATGGTGAAATTGTTAGTATAGAGTCATGCAGGACTTTCGTTCACCGAGACAGACAAAGCGTAAATAATAAAAAATCGCCTGGATGATGAAAGACGCTGAACAGTGGGCCAGAAACCGATTCTAGGTGGATTCAATTATTTTATTAGCTGTTACTCTAAAAACATTTGAGCTGATTGCGAATATACACCATGTCCCTATACCTAAAATAGCTTCTTCGACCCAAGAAATAGATTTTGGCAATTATTCTCACTTTTTAACGTTTGAAACTAGTTTTTAACCTAAGTTTTAACCTTTAAAACTTTGACTTTTTTTTTTTTTTTTTAATTAGTAGAGGAAGACATTTTGATTTCTATAGAAGTGGGTAGTGAGTGGTAGGTCACGAGAACTTCGCCGACAATCGAGTAAAATAGTTAGAGATCTGGTGGTGGTTAAAATATCATCCTCTGCAACTTCTCAAAGTTCCTCCAAATTCTAAAAAATAATTTTGTCCACCTAGAATAGATTTTTTCTTAAAATTTTTCCTTACAAATCTCGAGATATTTAATGATCTGAACTTCTGGGTAGCAATTAGTAGGTAGCATTTCTTTATTCGGACAGTTCAGATATAACAATTGGCTGCTACTAATTATTGTTATTGAATATATATTAAATGTTTGAAATACTAAATGTTATTGAATATATATTAAATGTTTGAAATACTAAATGTTATAAAAGTGAAAAACGTTGGAGTTTAATGAATTCAAAAAAATTAAGGACAGAAGGCCTTTTTTATAAAGATAACAAGCTTTATAAAAAAGGTCTTCTGCCCTTAAATTGGGTTTTCTTAAATTAAACTCCAACGTTCCTCACATTTATAACATTTAGTATTTATAGCATTTTATATATTTAATAACAATTAGTAGCAGCCAATTGTTGTTAAATCTCATTCTGCAAATATTTGATAACCATTAGGCACCAAACTCGTCGCGATCCCCATCGGACTCTGCTAGTAAATTGCTTTTTGAAATCAAAAATGAGCATAGTACAATTGTAATATTTCTAGTTCATTTATTAAAATACACAAAAATTTAACCAACCTTGCGAAATGTTGGACATGATGTCGATTTCAAGAAGAAAAAAATCACTAGCTAGCCTGGACAGCCTCATATGCACTAATGATCGCATAATCAAACCCAATATCTCATTATCGCTCAATCGCAAGATTCACTGAGCTTAGCTGAACGAGAAAACATTTTATACTACACTCAGGTGCAAAAAATTTGCCCCACTCTCTAAAATGGAAGATTTTATGAAGTTGCGACTAATATTCTCTTGTTTTTGACTTGTTTACTGTCTGAACTCATTCAGAGGCATTGTTTGTCGTTTTCTAGCCAGACAGATGAAATCGTTTTGATTTCTCGATGAAAGGGCATCGTAGCGAAACGTGATCATGTTTCATTGCCTCCAACTTTCATGTTATCTTCCAAACTGCGATTATGTAGTTCATCTCTTCCACAGTAGTCCTCAGCTGAGGTGCAAGTGTTTTCTTGTACATTGTGCATTAAATAAGAAATAAATAAAAAATCAATTTAAGAGAGAAAAAATGGCATATGCTGCTCAAAAACTGAGATATGCTGCTCTAATGCCAGGACGGCCTTATGAAACCGTCCGTGCCACTGTTAGACGTTTTCGATAGACGGGATCGTACTCTAGAAGGCAGGGTTCTAGCCGCCCATGAAAAACAACAGCCGCTCAGGACAGGTACTTGTACACCTTAGCTTTAAGAAATCGATATTAACTGCTTTACAAGGTCGTAACTCACTTGAAAATGCAACGGGAGTGGATTTAGGTGTTTGGATAGTTCGGAGACGATAGTGGGATCGGGATTTGTCTGCCAGAAGACCCGCTCGCGTTCCAAGTTTAACCCGTCAGCATAGGATGTATCGCCTTCAGTTTGCTCGAAATCACAGTGCTTGGGAACTTGAAGAGTGGAGGGATGTAATTTTCAGCAATGAGTCTAGGTTCAGCCTGCGGGGCCCAGATGGTCGTGAAAGAGAGTGGAGAAGGCCAGGAGAAAGGTTTGTTCCTGCCACAATGACTGGAAGAGAACCCGCCGCCCAAGCATTCGAGCAGCGTATCTCAGTGAACTTCCATCATTAATGAAAGCTACAGTTTGCACGACCGTTTCCGGTGGGAAAGACATTTTTTTTCCTCTTAGAGCATTATTTTGGGAGGAATGCATTCAATGTACAGGAAAACACTCGCCCCTCGGCTGAGGACTACTGTGGAATAGATGGACAACATAATCGCAGTTTGGAAGATAACGTGAAAATGGGAGGCTCGATACAATTTCCCATCGTTGAGTGATCAAAAAAATTTCATCCGCCTGGCCGAAAAACAACAAATAATGCCTCTGAATGAGTTCAGACAGTAACCCAGTCGAAAACAAGAGAATATTAGTTGCAACTTCATAAAATCTTCCATTTTGGAGATTGGGCCAAATTTTTTGCACCTGAGTGTAGTTGGAACCTGAGTTACTGACTCTCCAACAATCTCTAAACAGCTCCGTATATCAAACTACTCCTTCTTAAGACTTTCGACTTGTTGATTTAGGGCCAGGAAAAAGGGGTTTCTGAACCACTGTGCGCCGGTGTGAAAGAACATGTGAAATCGTAATTCTGAGGCATGTCGTTGAAACTGAAAGGGGAGACAAATTAAAATTAGGTACCCCATTCATAATTGACCGATGCAAGTTATATAACAAGAGAATATTAAGGGTTCCCTTTGGAATAACCAACAATTGTTGCCAGAATCAAACGTCAGCGCGTAGTTCAACCACCTGCTACCATACGACGGACTTGAAGAGGCAGCTCCGTAAATAACTTAATTTTACAAAATGTGGAACAATCAAGAGATCCTTTTCTTGGTTATTAAGGATGAGGTACAAGCTAGGGCGTGCGCCGGAGTGGGGCAACTGGGGCAGTCCTACTCCGTAATAATCTCGTCACACTAATTAATACGCATCTCTGTAAAGTATCTTTGTACATCCCATATTTGGATTCACTACCTACCAAGTTCATTACAAGACCGATTTTCGGATGATAATAATGTATCAGCTTTAGGGGGATTGGTACTTCATCCATCGAAGATGTTGGAAATGTCAAAGGAAGAACTCAAACAGCGACTGACCCACTTATGTAAGTTTTATGGTCTGAATACCCTCATTAAAACTGAGGCTGAGCTATTTCGTACATTTTGAATGAAAAAGGGTCTTACTACAGAAAAATTGAACGAATTGGATTTGATCAATGTACTGCAAGAGACCAAGGAGTTTTACCCCCAAATGAAATCGGAGCTAAACCTTCTCCTCGTATAGCCGTGAACAACGTGTACAGTTGAAAGGTCATTCGGCTCGTTGTGAAGGGTTAAAACATGGTTGAGGTCAACCATGTCAGAAGCCCGTCTCAACGGACTATGCCTATTGAATGTACCCAGAAAGTTGGTCCTCGAGAAGAAAAATCAATTTGTTGATGAAGTTTTGAAACTTTTTTGTGAAAACCCCAGGCGTTTAATGTTGCAGTAATAATATTGCTTCCGAGACTGCAAGGCAACGGAAGCTTTGTTTTCACTTTCGAAATGGAAAAAATTTGTTTTGCTCCAAAATCAAAGTTTCACTCGCATTTTGCGTTTTAGAGCCTCCTGAACAAATTTGGTTCCGTGTCTGTCTGTCTGTCCGTCCACATTTCCTCGTAACAGCCACAACGTCCACAATTATGATCCTATTTTAACCAAATTTTCAGGGATTGTGCGGGTTAAGCTCTAGATGGTCCCCTATCAACTTCATCAGGATCGAATCAACGGTAGCTTCTGCACAGGCGCTGACGTGAATTCCTTGTGACGGTCATAACTCGGTCAATGTTGAACGGATTTCGGTAAGATTTTCAGGGATGATGTGGGTAAGGTCCCTTGAGGTCCCATGAGACAATCATCATAATTGCATTAGCGGTACGCTCTGCGCATGCGTGAACGAAATATTCTTGTTGCGGTCCTTGCAACAGCCTTAATTTCCACTATTTTGATGCGATTTTCTTCAAATTTTGAGGGATCGTGCGGGTATAGCTCTACATGGTCCCCTATCAGTTCCGACATGATCGAATCAACGGTAGTCTCTGCGCAGGCGCAAACCCTCATTTTATTCATGATTGTTTTTACCTACATCGGTCTAGTAAAATTACCGTTGGCCCCAGAAGAGCAAAAAGTCCGCGTACGCCCTTGGGTACAAGTATAGTTATGCATCAAAAACTCACGAAAATGTACGCTCGATTTTGTGATAGATCGCCGGGTAGTCTCTTGTTTCTGACTGGATTCATACACCTCACATTTTCAAAACAGCTATTAGTGTGGTAACGGAATAATGTCGTTAAAGTAAGGGGTTTTTTTTCCTGACTTTCATAATGACCGCGGGTAAGGAACGATAAAAACCTTAGTGACGGAGGGGACTTGAATGGGCTTCTTTTTTTCGACCTGTTAGCTTGAAAAGGGAGAGCCCAGACGCCATTGAAGGGTGAATCATTTAAAATTTATGGTCGGCTGGCTGGTTCGGATAAAAAGCAGGATAGAAAAGACGTTAGTTGAGAGTACGACAGGCCAAAGGTTTTGACCTGTATTACGCAAGGAAGAACCCGTTAGGAAGCTTCCATTCATGGTAGAAACCTCTATAATAATCTTCGTAAAGCACTTCATTCCATCAATCAAAGCTATTGTTCGATGTCGAAGTTCAATATTAATAATTAAAATTGTAAAAACCTTATGGATTTGCGAATCAATATTAGTCAGTTTAAATATCCCGGTGAATTAATTTTAATAGCCGAGGAATAATTTTGAAGCACGATTGACTGAGGTATCCGAACGTATTATCGTATTTTTTCCGCCTACCCCTCCGATAGTTATTTAATTTTGCTCAAGTAGATGAGTTAGGTAGAGATACTATTATTATTTTGATTTATTATCATCGAATACAGCCATGCATAATGAAATATTTTTAAAAAAATGAAACTTCGATTTTGACCGACGGTTTTTGTCATTCAAACGCTATTTTCTCCCATAAAAAATTTTCTTTTGAGTAGACCGTTGGAAGTTGGACGTCGGACAGTTTTTCCAGAAGAGCGCCCGCAGAAAAAATTCCATGCTAAAAGCAGAAAAACGAAGAAAAATCGACAATTTTTACATTTGTTAAAAGTTTGAACTTTGGCGACTCTTTTCACTAACTAAACCCAACCAAAAACATTGAAATTTACATCAAAATATAGAAAATTTGACGCTCTTTCCAACGGTATTCTCAAATTTTAGAAACTCCAAAAATTTGGGATTTAGAGCAGTTTTTGTGACGTAAGGTCGAAAACACGATAAAAAAAATCTTTAAAAAGAAATAACTCGGACACGAAGTCTCTAAAAAAAATTCTGAGAGGCAATTGTTGTTGCGAATTACTTGTAGAACTGACCCCTGGATTTCTGCCCCGCTGAAGTGTAGACACCCTGTATAATAAAACTGCACACTGCGAATGATGAGGATCAAAAAGATTTCTGAGAGGGCTCAACAGAACTCTAACATATTTGTCCTCAACTTTAAGCCCAGGATCTCCTGACCAACAGAACAATCTTAGTTTTTCACTATTTCAATCCATATTAGTTCAAATTGAGAAAGTGTGTCAAAAAACGTGGTTTTTTCGTTTGAAGAGAGGGATTTTTGCGACCTTCTCTGCCCTCCTCCTACTTGCCAGGTACCACCTCCGAGCCCAGTGCTCCTCGCTTCTACCGGAGGTTCCACAAAAATCGCACGTTTTAATCGCAGGCAGACAATTGCGGAAGTGGTAGGTTAGGATGGCTTAAGATTAGACGGTGATCGCGATGGGATCCGAGTTGAACTATTCAATTTGAGCAGAATTTTTCTCGTAGTAAGCGGTCAAATCATTGCTCAATGGACAACAAAGTCCATCTAATGTTTAAGGTGACCATACATTCGTATTTCGTACAAGCTGTTGGTAATTCTGACCCTCTGAAATACAACAGCATTATTCGTTTATGATGGGGGGCAGGACTAAAGTACACCTGTGAGGCCAAAAAATACTCTCGGCCTGTCAGGCCGAATAGGGTGGCTTGTCAGGCCGCAATGGAGAGGGTTGGCAGGCAAAGACTACAGGGGGTGGTTCCGTAGTAACATATTTACCTATAACTCCTATTTACCTATATGCTGTACGACTTGTGAAGCTGTGTAGTCAGGTAGCACAGAAGCGGAAATCATCAGAATATTTTCGTGAGTAATTTTCGTCATTCAATTTCCGTAACTTTTTTTACTTTCTGTGCCATAGCAAAGACACAAAATGTCAAAAAATATCAATGAAAAATCAATTAAAAACTCACCTGGAATCAGAATCGGTTCATGGAGATGATAGGATACATAACTACATAATAAATACAATGCTATTTATTATTAATACTCTAGTATTATTACGATTTAATCTCGATCGGTGCTTCGATGTTGCTTAATTGGGTCAATATCTTTTAAAACTTCATTTGCAACCTCCTGATTTATATGATTCGAAGTGTTAACTTTTGACTTTAAAGTGGGGAACCAAAACCACATTTTCTGAAATTTCACTTTCCCTCAGCGCTATGGTAGACAAAGTTTCCTTCAGCCGCACCCTTCGTCTGGCCAATGAGGGGCGAGGTGATGCAAACTTCCGTCAACCGATTTAACCGCATGAGCCCAAGAACTTGCCGGGAACGGAAGGGAGCTGTCCCCCGTAAGACCCAAACAACCTGTTGAATATGTTGATTTTCCGAAGGGCGCGCGTGAAGAGAATGTGTGACACGTCCGACCTCTGCCCAGCCGACCTCAAGTTGTCCACTGACTTCCGATCACTTGGGCCGAGCTCTAGTGGAACTTGAGTCGATTGGAGAAAGCAAATTGACAATAAGTGAGCTGTGCGGGTTTACCTTGTTGGGAAACGAGACTCAATGCGATACACAATGTGCATTTCAAAGCTTTACAGGTTGATGAGCTATTACCTGAGAATAGGAGGGAATTTGTGTATTTTTCTGACGACCATCTTCTTCAGCATAAAACTTTTAGAAGCCATGTGTATATTCCTAGTAACACTGGGAGAGTAACAAGTGGGGTGCTATACGCCTCCGGCACTGGTACAGCGTTTGCCTGAAGCTAATTGTTCTGGCTACATACCTACTTTTTGAATCACTAATAGAAACTACGTGTTAAATAGCAATAATAGTTTACTAACCTTTGATAAAGCATAACAATACATTATGAAAAGGTAAGTCAAATATTACAAAACTAGAAATTATAAGTTTTCTTGTATGTCATGGAATGAGTTTGTCAGTAGGAAGCTGTTTCAGTCGCGTCTTGAACACCTTCATTGATTCCACGTTTTTAATAGTGGTTGGCAGCTTGTTGAAAAGCACGGGTCACCAATAGACAGGAATTCAAGATGGATGAATTGTGAGGGAACGGAAATGTTAGAGGACTGCTATTGTGTATGTCTTTGTTAAGAAGCATCCCTTCCTTCCTTCTATAGACGAATCCGCATAAGTGGTACATGTGGAGGACTCCACCTGGAAAGCAAGGACTCCTCCTTTGTGTGATAAGACATAAGCAAAGTATTCAGCTCACAGATCCTGCTCAAAGGAAAAGGAGATAAAGTGCAGAACATTTCTTTTTGGACTAGGGATAGGATGTGCTTATTCCATTTTAGGCTAGAGAAGATGAAGCAATAAAACCAGCAATATAAAGCCGAGCAATGTAAAAGTCAACATCCATTGCTATGACCGACTATGTGAACCAATGGCAACTTGATGGGCCCCCAAGAGCAATTAAAAAACAGATTCCCTTGGTTTTGATGGGTTTGTAGCGAGAGACTTGGCTTCCACCTTGGTTATTTGTGAAGCATCTATGGTGGCATCAAGAGCAGCATCACTCTGACTTGCTCCACCATGTATTGAGGTTATATCATCTAGTACGTCACCATCTAGGTTAACCTCTGGTATTGCCAGAACTACAAATTTATCATCCTGAAGAGCTGCAAAGGTATTTCTATCTGAACTCAGAATTAGGTAGGTGGTTTACACCACCTACCGAAGTAGGCCCAACATAACACCCCATAGTGCACAACACTAATACATAAAATTCTTTCCTGTAAAGCTTATTTACTCAATTCTACGTTAAAGACAGATTATTTAGCGTCTTTAGAAATACCAACAAGTAGAACGAACAAAGAATAGTTGTCTTAAATTTTCGATTGCATATATTATAAAATTTAGAAACACATTACTTACTACTTATTTTTACATAGAGTGTTGATGCGTGAAGCGTAGAGAACTAGCACACAATCCAGCAACTAAGGATTTTCGGTACAGGTCACGTTAATTCACATCGTGTCGATCGATTTTGTTTCAGATGTTCTGCAGTGAGTCACAACACAACGAACTGAGCGCCTTTTGGTTTCAAAAATCCGAAGACACTCTGAGGTCCCTATTTCACGATCCAAAAGGTGAGATTGATAGTTTTTTATTGCAAGACTAGTAAGTTAAGCATGATATCAATAAGCATATAATGTAACATATTAAATGTAACACATTGTATCGTAATATTCCATTACGGTTTCGTATTATACTGATGTATTAATTTGATTAGTTATCTAGTTCTTCCAATTCCGGTTGAATACATGATAGAAAAATATGACGAAGCCTCACTAAAGATTTTGTAGCCTCACTACATACATTTAGCGCATAAGAACAGCAACAATTTCCCTGTAAAACGAGCATTTTGAAAATACGGTAAAGTATAGGGACTGCACAATATCACCGATATATCAGTATACATAGGAGGAAGCAGAGGCAAGAACTACCTAACTCTACTAGACAACCTACCTACGATTGTTGTGGAACTCATTTTATGGATCTTGCTAATGGTTCAAGAGGATGTGTACGATTGAAAATTCGTTTATTGACAAATTAATGGCAAAGTAGGTACGATAAACAATAAATTTTTATATCGGAAGAAACTCGCCTTCAAGACTAACTCGAATAAGATGAGTTAATCTTCCAGTAACTATTTAGTTCATAAAAATATATATTTCAAATTGTTTTAATAGCAAGAACAAAATTGAAACAGATAAAATTAATAGTTCTTCATTGTTAGTGATTGGTATTTACCGAAGAATAAACAAAATAATTGGTCAAGTAATTATAAGTTGTTGGTAGGGAAATAAATGAAAAACGACTAGAAAAGGAAATTTCAAACATGGAATGAAAAGACAATTCAAGGGAAGATGAAGAGGAAGAAAACTGAAACAAACCAAGGTAAAGAAGAAGAAGAAAGTTCTAGGGACCTGGCTAAGGAAAACAAGAAAGATCGCACCTCAGTGGTTACGAGTTCCAAAATCAACCCTCAACCACAAAGGACCTAGTTGTAAACTTTTAACAGGCAGCACTAATGAGGCTCACAGTGTGAAGTTGGTGAAAAAGTCCTGACGAAACCAAATCCTTCAAGTAGGAGATATTCAAGTGTTTATTAAGATAAAATAATAGGTATGTGTAAATAAAACATTAATATAGAATAGAAGAAGAATGTCTCAAAATATACCCCTGAGGTTTCAAATTTTAACAAGTCTGTATAAAAATGCTATTGTAACGAGATGATTTTTTCTGTATTGTAAAGTGAACAGAAGAATCCTTCTTCAGAGGAAAGTCCTTCCAATGAATGGAAGTCGTGTTTGGAAGTCCTGAAACAATGTGCCTTGTTGTCTTCCCCCAAACAAAATCTGGGAAGATCCACCTGTGAGGAGACTGTTCACATTGTCAATGTCCTTGACAAACGCCAAACACCCACGCAAGCATGCGTTCTAGCTCGCATTACTAGCAATATTATTGGTGCCCAGTTTTGGATATCCGCCGTTACAGGCGGAATACACCTGCTCTTTTTGTACACCCACTTGGGAGTGATTTCAAAACCCCAATTTCAATATAAAAAATTCGAAAATAAAATAAAACCCGTGATGTGATGGAGAGCTACAACAACATCATTGGACCATTTCATCGGAATTTAAAGATCTGGGAAATTAATTCGAAAAAGTGTAAGCTTAGCGATACATATAATGAACAATGATCAGAACTTGAAGAAAAATGAAATTAAACTTTGCTTGGCGAGTCAACTATTATTAGGCACTTCAAATGGGAAGTAGGGAAGGCAGTAGACATACCTTTAAGTGTGATGAAAACAGCATGCAGTTAAGTAAAATCTGTACAATATTCTAGCAATGGATCCTCACAACTTTTATCCTGCTGTATAAGCTGTAAGAAAAATCGTTCAAAATTAATGCTTTCCCCAGTATTGGAAACAATCCTGCTAACGTCAGTGCGACATATGTGATGAGGATTGTGGTCGGCCTATTGATAAATTCCGGGCGACCAAAGAAAAAAAATTTCAAGTTCAGCTGCGTGACCTAAAATTTTCTTTGCCATCTCGTCACACGGTTGACCCTTCAGTTGTAATCTCAAATTTTCTTTGAACAATCGCTCATTTAGCCCTGCTGCATGACTGAGTACTTCTTTATTTGAGGTTTTTATATGGTACTTTTTAAGAATCAAAGTACACCTTGCTTTTAGAAAATTTATTGTTGATTCCAAATCGTGGTCAAAAGTTGAAATTGAATGAGGTAAAGTGGAGAAATTTGAGTTTAAAAGGAACAATACACAGTTTTTCTGAACAAACCTTTAAAAAAATATCCTTATGACGTCGTCTTACAAGTGAAGTGATCCATTAGGTTAGAGAACATAATTAGTTTGAGAGAAACGAATTTGCAACTCGGCCCTTCGGGCCTCGCAAGGGGCTCCGATCCTTGACCCCGCCAGGGGGGCTTGGGGGACTGCTAAAATGTAAAAAACATGGAATCATGTTTTAGCTCCTCGCTCTCACTTTATTATAGAAATGATCACGACGATTGAGCTCTTGTGAGATGATGGTCTCCTAATAGAAACTCACGAGTAAACATTCACTTTATTATAGAAATTATCACGACGATTGAGCTCTTGTGAGATGATGATCTCCTAATAGAAACTCGCGAGTAAACATTCACTTTATACGAGGCCACATACGAAATTACAGCTTCCTATAGTGTAAAGTATAGAAATTACCTATTAAAATGATTTAACCACCGCTTCACAAATCAAACCGTTCTCGCAATATTCGGATCACCTGCTATGATCACATAATCGAAACACCAGCTCAATGAAATCATCAGAAATTAACAAGCGGTTGCAATCATGTTCACAACATCAATAATTGAGAATGATCACCTGTGTGTAAACAATTATTCATATAACCATGCTCATAACTCAGCTTGTTGGCCACGCACTTCGCAGTAGTTAATATAGTATGGTTGGATAAATCGAGAGCTTTCGAACGAATGATCAGCGAATTTTGTAGGATGAAAAACGACGAAGTATCATATCCCTAGCAACGACTCGGTTGTAAGCGGAAATCATCACAATTATTGGCGCTACTTTCATCTCACTTTATAGTCTCACTTTTCGGCGGGGGATCCATCGCTAAAACATGATTCCATGTTAAAACCATACCTCGAGAACGGATTGAGATAAAAATATGCAGTTTTATTAATTTTACTCTATTTTTTATGGTTTTGCACAAAACGTTTCTTTTATTTACAAGCGGTTTCCATACATATCCAACCGGTATTATATTTAATCTCGTACAATAAAGTTATTAAAATTGCGTTAAAAAACAATTTAGTCCTGAGCACTAAATCTTGACAGAACATGGAACATGTTCCTTGAAAGAACAAGAGAGAATTTAGGTCGTTCAGCTGATTAGGAAAGAGTAATGTCAAGATCGACCCACTATGAGTAATGATGTCAACAATCGGGAATGGGGTCAGAACTAATAAAGCGCCTCTATCGCCGAGCTTTCGAAAAATATATTTTCTTCGTCAGGGCTCAAGGGCTCCTGGGGCTGATAAGAAGCGCCACCCCTCATCCTCACAGTCATTACAGAAGAAGAAACCAAAGAAAGAATAATCCAGGCTATTGCAGGTAATATGAACATGAAAATAAGCACCAGCTATCAATAACAACTACTGAATAAATATATATATAAAACAACTAATATTATAATTCAACAAAATGTCATTAGGCACAGGCTAGAATAAATATATATATATATATATATATATATATATATATGAATAATTGGACGAGTAGTGTCTTGGAAGCCTGCAACCATGTAACCATCCATATATTATGGCTTCGCAACTTCTAATATAGACTCAATCGTTGAGGTTGAGGCCGGGAGGTCGCATTGATCCCAATACCCAGCGATGAGCGCGTTCGGACTGCTGCAACAATCTATCATTTGTTGGTGGTGGCATCTTCTTCAAAACCTTCACTCCGAAGCATTCATTGAACGTGACTGTGGCGTCGTGGGACCTCGCATGCAGCTTCAATGGCAGTGGTCGATCCTGGTTTAAAGAAGCTCTATGGTTGTTTATTCGTAAATTCAATTGGGTGGCTTTTCCTACATAGAAGCCTCTGCTCTGATCTTCCGCACACTGTTTACAAATAAGCTGATAAACACACATCTGTGATTGACACTCTGCGGTTCCTTTACATTTGTAGGAATGAGAGGTATTTGGGGAGGTGAAGTGAGAGCCTTCTATTACTATCTCACACAGTTTGCACCTTGGGCGCCCACATTGATGCAATCCAGGCTGCTGCACTTCCGGAGGCTGAACACGTGGATGTCTGTGTGATAAAATCCCTCCCAGGTTCTGTCCTTGTCGGTATGACACTTGTGGCATATCTCCAAACAAATCACGGGTCAGAGGACTGGAAGCCAGGATTGGCTGTAGTTCCCGGAGGATTGCATTAATTTTCTGAATCCCGAAGAAGAACGTGGTGACGAGGGGAACTCTATCAGATGATGGTCGTGTTCTTCGCTGGTAATTTACGTGAGCTGGGACCACTCTATCACGCACGATTCGTTTTGGGTATCCTCTCTCTATCAACTTGTTCCCAATTGCAGACAAGTATTTACCCAACGCTTCACCATTGCTGCATATTTCATGCCCTCTTATGGACAAAGACCGTGGAATAGACCGCTTTGTGTGTGGTGGATGGCAACTGTCATAATGTAGATAGAGTTGTTTATTTGTGGGCTTAACATGTACGCTAGTAGAGAGGCTTCCATTATCCAATAAAATGTCTACATCCAGGAATGTAGCCACTGACCTTGAATATGACCAAGAGAATGTCACTGAGAAGCGGGAATTCAGATCTTCAAAAAACAACTCGAGCTCCTCTTCACCGTGTTGCCATATGAGGAAAATGTCGTCAATGAACCGCTTCCACATTAACGGGGTCTTCTCTCTGGATGCGAGGAATTTATTTTCTAAATCAGCCATAAACAAATTTGCATATGAGGGTGCCATCCGAGTGCCCATTGCCGTCCTTCTTTTCTGAAGATAGAACTGGTCACCAAATTTAAAAGCATTCATCTCTAGGACACACTCTGCGAGTTTAACCAGGAAGTTCGTAGAGGGAACTCTTGGTTCAGAACGCTCCTGTAATTCCTCACATTGAGGGATTGGGTGCTCTCTCTCACTTTTTACAGGAGCGTTCATGTTAAGCCCACAAATAAACAACTCTATCTACATTATGACAGTTGCCATCCACCACACACAAAGCGGTCTATTCCACGGTCTTTGTCCATAAGAGGGCATGAAATATGCAGCAATGGTGAAGCGTTGGGTAAATACTTGTCTGCAATTGGGAACAAGTTGATAGAGAGAGGATACCCAAAACGAATCGTGCGTGATAGAGTGGTCCAAGCTCTCGTAAATTACCAGCGAAGAACACGACCATCATCTGATAGAGTTCCCCTCGTCACCACGTTCTTCTTCGGGATTCAGAAAATTAATGCAATCCTCCGGGAACTACAGCCAATCCTGGCTTCCAGTCCTCTGACCCG
Organism: Adelphocoris suturalis; assembly: GCA_030762985.1. Classification (NCBI taxonomy): domain Eukaryota; kingdom Metazoa; phylum Arthropoda; class Insecta; order Hemiptera; family Miridae; genus Adelphocoris; species Adelphocoris suturalis. The sequence continues at coordinate 40,931,664 of CM061049.1, forward strand.
TGATTTGTTTGGAGATATGCCACAAGTGTCATACCGACAAGGACAGAACCTGGGAGGGATTTTATCACACAGACATCCACGTGTTCAGCCTCCGGAAGTGCAGCAGCCTGGATTGCATCAATGTGGGCGCCCAAGGTGCAAACTGTGTGAGATAGTAATAGAAGGCTCTCACTTCACCTCCCCAAATACCTCTCATTCCTACAAATGTAAAGGAACCGCAGAGTGTCAATCACAGATGTGTGTTTATCAGCTTATTTGTAAACAGTGTGCGGAAGATCAGAGCAGAGGCTTCTATGTAGGAAAAGCCACCCAATTGAATTTACGAATAAACAACCATAGAGCTTCTTTAAACCAGGATCGACCACTGCCATTGAAGCTGCATGCGAGGTCCCACGACGCCACAGTCACGTTCAATGAATGCTTCGGAGTGAAGGTTTTGAAGAAGATGCCACCACCAACAAATGATAGATTGTTGCAGCAGTCCGAACGCGCTCATCGCTGGGTATTGGGATCAATGCGACCTCCCGGCCTCAACCTCAACGATTGAGTCTACATTAGAAGTTGCGAAGCCATAATATATGGATGGTTACATGGTTGCAGGCTTCCAAGACACTACTCGTCCAATTATTCAGAAAAACTAATCACTCTTCTATTTTTGACAAAGATTATTTTCGAAATATCAAATCATTCTTTTTTCTTTTTATCTGTGAAATTCATAGCATATATATATATATATATATATATATATATATATATATATATATATATATATATATATATATATATAGGCAGGAACAAATAATATACTATATAATATGGGATAGTATATTATTTGTTCCTGCCTACATTTATATATATATTTATTTATTCTAGCCTGTGCCTAATGATATTTTATTGAATTATAATATTAGTTGTTTTATATATATATATATATATATATATATATATTTATTTATTTATTTATTCAGTAATTGTTGTTTATAGCTGGTGCTTATTTTCATGTTCACATTACGTGCGCAATAGCCTGGATTATTCTATCTTTGGTTTCTTCTTCTGTAATGACTGTGAGGATGAGGGGTGGCGCTTCTCATCAGCACTAGGAGCCCTTGAGCCCTGATGAAGAAAATATATTTTTCGAAAGCTCGGCGATAGAGGCGCTTTATTAGTTCTGACCCCATTCCCGATTGTTGACATCATTAGGAAAGAGCCCATCATTTCAATCGTCTCCCAATGTCCCAGAGAGTCTCCCCATCAAATTTCTACTTCCAAGTTTCTTTCCAGCTTAATAGTGGTTGCAATCATGTTTACAAAATTAACTGAGAAGGATCTCCTGTAGGTAAATAATTAGACAACCACGCTCATACCTCAGATTGTTGGCCACGCACAATGCAGTGGTTAACATAATACGGTTAGGTAAATCGAGAGCTTTCCAACGACTGGAACGATTCTTGTACGATGATAAATGCCTAAGATACATTTACGTAGCAACGATTTGGTTGTAAGCGATAATCATCAGAAAAAGGAGCGTAACGCACTAAATGTCATGTAAAGATGATTTTATCTAATTTTTGGCAGGTGGTTACGATGGCAAAAACATGTTCCATGTTAAACTATATTGAAATAAATAAAATGTGAGAAGCTGTTAGGTTGGTGTTTTAATGCAAACCAGATATATGATGTACCTGTAAGCAGAATTAATGGTCCGACGTGTTTTTAAAACCCTTCAGAAAAGCCCGCCAAAGTTGTATTTGTGTTGTATCCCCTCTTTCCACGTTAATCCCCAAGACGTTCTTTGCCAAAGCGTTCTTTGGCTCAGATGTGTTTGATCGATGCCTGGCGGGGAGCAACACGTTGCTCTTAGCCACCCCAAGCTGTGAAAGCTGTAGCTGTTTGACCTCTGTAAACCTTCTCGGGACGGATCACATCCTTCTTACGAAGGTTCGATTCCCTTTGGTGAAGAAAGAAAGTCACCTTTTCTATTCATAGGGAGGGAAGTCAAACGTAGGTGATAAATCGTTGTTCTTGATCTACTTTTGATGCGTTTTCGTGTACATGATAGGGTTGATCTCTTAACCAACTAGTAATACGAGAGTTATACAGAAAATAAGGTTACAACGGCTGTTAAAAATCGAAAAATGCATATATTTCAACCAAATTCACAGGGTATCTTCCAAAACATGTGCTTATTGTTCCACGTAATCTCCTTCTAGTTCAAGACACTTCTTCGTCCTGGGCACCAGCTTTTTTATACCTTCATCGTGTATGCTTCGCTCCACCTCTGAAAGCTACTTCTTCACTGTCTCCTTCATCTCCTCGTCGTTGGAAAAACGTTTCCCACCCAAGGATTCCTTCGATTTGATGAAGGGATGTTAATACGAGGGCGCTAACTCCTGGGAATACGGTAGTACGACCTTCTTTAAACAGCCCAACCCACTTGAAAACATACTGACGTGATATAAGATATGACATGCTAACGTCTATAAGTTGCCGCAAGCTGACGATGGATTACGGAGGCAGATTCTTGGGGCAAAGTAAGGAACTTGATGACTGACCGAATCTCACATCGGCGGTTGGTGGAGCGAACCAGAGGTTGACGGAATCGGTTGCTGCGACGACATTTTGCAAGGAACTGATACGGGCCCGGTCTTATTTTGACCGTTGGGATCACCCCTACACGTAGTTATGCCAACCTTAACGAATAAATCCCATTCACCATCCAGGAGACGTGTAACCTTATTTTCTGGTTAACACATGTACAAATTATATTGACCATTTGTAAGGTTGGTAAAAATCATTTGAGATTCGGCCCAGGAATTGAAGTAAAATTATCAACTCATTATTTTATTTTGGTTATTATTTTCGATAATGAACATATTTATGTAATCGACCAAGGCAAACAAAGTGTTAACCTCGTTAAAAAAATTAGTTTGTTTCAAGGTGCTTGGAGTCTTAAAAAGAAATCTGTAAATCCTCCGGCCATCACAGTGTTACGGACGTCGAAAATAATCTGAAATACGAACATTTTTTACCGAAGCTAATCTGGTTATTATTTCTTGACCCATCATAGATGAGTTATTCAACTAATTTCTATAAGTAACACAATTGTTCGAATCATTTTCAGAATGGAAATTCATTTATTCCCTCTTCATTTTTCGTTTATAACGTGCTACTTGGATTTTTTAGTTTTCTCCTCGTCAATTTTCAAGTTGGAAATCAAACGGACTGCTCAATGTTTTCGTGGGAAATAAACATACTTTTGACATTTTTTTCATAGAAAAAGTAATGCTTTGAGAACAAGTTGTACCTCTCTAAGAAGGTTTACCATACGGGGCCCCGTGAAGTTGTACCCTTCTACACAAACTCATTATTTGACTACTTGAAATACGAGTAAATTTAATTTGTTATATATCACTGGGTTCTTTAAAAAATACAGTATCCAAAAAGCTGCACAATTTACCGATTGAAGCATTTTTGAGCCCCCAATCTTCAAATTAAATCACCTTATTTTATCGGAAGAAAAATCACGTTTTCCTTCATATTTGCCCCATTATCTGACTTACCATATTATTTTAAAGTTCCCCGGCTCTTCCTCGTTGTTTCCAATAACATTTAAAACAAACAGACGTGGGGGATTCTGTTTATTGTCAAAATTTTATTATTGGTGTTGATAAGAAGAGGCAGCGTGAATTTATCCATAAAAATCAACTTTACCGATTTGATATATCGATACCAAACAAAATCGTACCAAAACCCCCCGACTATCAGGAAAAAAATCTTGTTGCCAACAAAACAAAAATAAAATTATTCAATTCCGTCCAGTAGATCTTGAAAAAATGGGGTAAATGTATTGAAAAAAAATTGATTTTTCAGGAGAGGCGCTTGAAGTTTTCCTTCCAGTGCGACTATTGAGGAACTGTTTCTTCGCTCACAACTTTGTCTCACAGATTTGCTTCCTCCATGATAAATATCATTGAGTTCATTTACAAATGAGAAGAACAATAAGAAGATTAAAATTATAGAAAACCTTGAAAATAAATTTTCCGTGTCTTCTGTGAAAAAAAAAATTAAAGTACTGTCCGTTCATCCCCAGCAGTGCAACACGGGAGGATATTAATTTTGAAAATGCATTTTTTTTTTTTTTTTTTTTTTTTTTTTTGGATTCCGTAAACATGCTTTGTTCAATTTGTTTCATTTCTTCATTAATATTTGTAGTGGGGACATGCCGTTGGTATTAATACGTTTACAAATTGTTTTACTTTCATTTTAAAAAATTAAAAAGAAATTGGAAAAAAAAGTACACCTTCCTAACCCTCTTAATGAAGCTATTAACGAAGAAGTCGCATGTTTTCATATTGAGTGGCGACCTAAAGCTCCGGCCCACTCCGGTCTGGTACTAATTTTCCATTGTAACAAATCATTGGACCAAGCCACTGTCAAATTTAGAAATTTGGTCCTTCCAACTACCCACCTCCCTCCCTCCCGTGTAGTTATGATTTAAAAGTATAGATTACTCAGTTTAATTAAAAGAGGGAGCAGCGACATGGCATCTACAACGTAAATGAAAAATCTAGATGAATTAATTATTGAAATTGAATCTGCAGTTAGAATCGAAAAAAAAGTCGGTAACCTGATTTGGAATCAGTTGTTCAAATTCAATCAATTTTTTTCTCCATGATATTTGTACAGCCATATAGAGACCAATCTATACTATTTATAGGAATGAGACTCTGTCTGTGAGTCTGTGTCAATTTCACGGACGAAGGAATCCGAACATTTTTTTTTTTTTTTTAATTTTTTATCGTGACCGGAAATTTCCTGGTCAGACTATAGACGGAAATTTCCTGGTCAGACTATAGGTTATGTTTTATTCGTTTTCCTCCGCTCTTTCGATCTTAAAATTCCGTCTTTTACCTAAATTTTGACGTTTGTCGGGCGCTTTTTCCCGTTCTTTTCGACGTCCCCGCTTCCCCTACCCCTCTAGACGGCCGTCGAAAATTCCGGAAAAATACCGGTTTCGTAGGTTTTTGTACGAGGAAGACGTCATCGCGATCTGATTGCGAAAAAAGTATCGAGAAATGCGCCAAAAAAGTGAGAAAATACGGACCCGTTTTCTCCAAAACTCCGACGAAAAACTTCGTTTTTTGCTCATTAAAATTATCCCCATTAAGATACGTTTTTCGGGACGGTGTTTGTGGGTGAAATACTATTTTGATTCCGCAGAATCTGAATCCGTAATCGGGTATCGAAAAAAGTGACGGGAAGTTTGACAAAATGTGAGGGGAAGGGAGGCAAAGCGAATCAAATGAGAAGTTGTGCTGTCCAACACCGACTCAGGAATGTTCGGCAAAGGCCCTTTTTACCTGAAGGGGTTCCGATGACAATTTGTCCTCACGTGGTTCGGAAGGGGGGGGGGTCCAGTTTGCCCTTCTGCGCATATAAAATAATGGCCTAACTTTAGAAAAATAGGACTGGAAAACAAATACATACAACGTACAACATCTTACTGTTCTGAGTGAAATGTTCTTAAAAGTAAGTATACTGTTCGTAGTTCCACATAAAGTGCTGCATTTAATAGTAATTTCCAACAGAAAAAAAGTCTGCCAAGTTGGGTGGGCAGTATAACATCCTCACATATTGAAACATGGACGTATAGAATTAGTTGGAGAATTGAAATGTTCTTGAAACTAAACTTTTCGTGATTCCACATAATCTTTATTTGATAGCCCTTCTACGCAGATAAATGGCCTATTTTTATTAAGCCGATCGTCGGAATTGAAAATTTCTAAGTAGGCTGTGGTTTTTAGTGTTATCCAAACATATTTTATCAATCAGGTCTTCAGTTTATTCAGTTATGTTCAAGATACCCCCGTTCCAACCCCTCCCCTCTCTCAAAATACTCGTTATGGTTCAGATTTGGAAATTTCAAGAGTTTGTTTTTCAATTTAAAGTATTCCAAACCTATTTAATCAATCAGGTCCTCGGTTAATTCAGTGATGTCCAAGATACCTCATTTCGCATGAGTGGAACTTTTTATTTTTAGGTCTGGATAAAAGCGTGTTCTATGCTAAAAGCCATTTTCGTGAATGAGCCATGAGTCACTGAAACCGAACGCCCATAATTCTCACTAAACCATGGAACCCAACTCCTAGTGGCCATTATATCCAGCCATTCTCCATTCTGTAGGATGCAACACTCCTCAGAATAAAATATGAAATATACAACTTGAGGACAATACATGGTATCAGGTACCGATTCAGCAGCAACCTCTGTCTAATGTGACAGAAACTGAACGCCTGTAATTCTCTCAGAACCATGAAGACCAATTTCTAGTGGCCATTATATTCAATAATTCTCCTCATGTATAGGATGCAACACATCTGAAAATAAAACGCCAATTTGAGTATAATGTATGCTAGAAGTACCGATTCAGCAACAGTTAAACAACCGCTGTTTGATGACACAGAAACCGAACGCCCGTAATTCTCACAAAACCATGGAGCCCAACTCCTAGTGGCCATTATATCCAGCAATTATCCTCCTCAGCTCTCTCTCTAGGTAGTGTCGAAGTGAATTGCCCGATGTCAATTGCAGATGAGGCGAGGAGAGGGCTTTCCGCCCCGGCTAATGGGATACAATTAGGTTGGACGCCATTCCAGCCCCCAACTCCCCGAGCGCCTTCACGATATTGTGACTTCGAAATTGGAAACTGTCCAACTATGTTGTCACTGGTAAATCAATTGGTTAGGGTTTTGTGTGGATTCGAAGCCCCCCGAAAAGAGCCTCAGGTCTCCCGTTCCCAAAGAATAGAGCCGACTGATTCTGGGCAATTGTCGATTGGATTATAAGTTAAACTGAAAGATGTGGTGGTAGTGCGGGTTGAAGATAGAGGTCCTCATTGTAATAGACTTATCAAAAATTGAATAAATTACATATTAAAACTATTCAATGGTAAAAATGTGACGTGCTTGATCAATCAAGGAAAATTGAGCGGAATCATTCCATTTTAGGCAGGATCGTACTATCATTTAAGGTGTCCATATCGAACCGTACACTGTCCTTTTCGGAACGTGTTGTTTCCCCGGTCATTAAGCAAATTTTCATGATTTCATGAAAATATTCAAAAAATTTGCGGACTCGTATACTTTTGGAACATCTAACTTTACACTCAAATGGTCAATAAACATATAATGTACGATTGAAATTAGAAGGAAGACCTCTTGGCAAAAAATATGACCCTCACGAAAGGGAAAAACGATTCTTCAATATTGTAGGTGGACTGGGCCACACAGATCGTCATTCGCCTGCGCATAAAGTAGAAAAATGACGGCAAAAACTGAAAATTTTCGAATTTAACACCTCCTATATAACTCTGAAGCGAAATACCAAAAGCTGGAAACGTGATTTTTTATTTGTTTTTTTTTCATTTATTTATTTATTTTTATTATTTTTTTTTTTATTTTTTATTTTTTATTTATTTATTTATTTTTTTTAACTCTATTGGCTTTACTTAGTGCAACTTTTCAGCCTTTTGTACAAGAGAAAATTTACAATAGTAAATATTTCAAACTTTGATTGATTGAAATAATTATTGAAATTAACAAACAAGTAAACAAATAATGTATTTATTTGCGGCAAGACTTTCTTCTACAAAAGCTTGTTCTTTAAGTTGTCTTTTCTTAATGGCTCTATCCGGTAATATTTTTCTGGATTATTTCTTATATATTCATAATATGTATAGTGGAAGCTAATTCGGAAGATAGAAGGCAGTGTGATAACGAATATCGAATATTTATATTGAACAATTTTAGACAGTATTTTATATATATATTTCAACAGAAAGGGAAAAACGATTCTTCAATATATGGGCCACACAGATCGTCCTTCGCCTGCGCATGACGGCAAAAACTGAAAATTTTCGAAGTTAACACCTCCTATATAATATATATATATATAAACAAATAAATTAAAATATATATATATATATATATATATATATATATATATATATATATATATGTAAGTATGTATCAAATCAAAAATTCAAATTACAGTCCTTACAAAACTTAAAGATGGCATCATAATGAAGGACGTCTTGAAGTAGGAGAATCGGGTCAAGAAGGGCTGAGGCACTGATTTAGAGATTTCTTCGAAGAAATGTTCTCTTGCAGAAACGAAACGTGTACATTCCATCAATATGTGTTGCTCGTCTTCAACCACTGAACAGAGCTCGCACAGTTCGCTGGTCGATCATCGAATTTTGAAGAAGTGCTTTTAGGTACAGCTGTGACCTGTTCTTAGGCGCGACAGGATTTTGAAGAACTTCTTAGGCCTTAATGGCATATTATGAAACCAGGCGCGCAGTCGAGGTGGAGGGAAGATTGTGACATATCGTTGGCCGGCATGGAAACGTGATGCACAAAATTTTTTTATCTGCTTGTTTATTCGCTTTGCGGTATTCTTAGTTGCCATGCATAATAAATGGAAAATCCATGAAATTTAAACTTTTTTTTCTTCACTATGTACGAAGGTAGGGAAGCTGTACGTTCGCTATCCAAGGGAAAGAATAAGAAGACCCTGCCCAGCGTTAGTATAAGATAGATATAAATTCCAAGAAATAACTGCCGCAAGAAGAACAAAAAATGACACACATGTAACACAAAAATTGCTGGGTGAAATACAGGAAAGGTGTGTATGTCGTTCCAGACGATAACCCTTCCTAGGATTGAGATAAAAATTCCGTTCTGGCGCTGAAAAATCAAGCTTTTCAAATAAAAGGATGAGTTTGTTGGCCAACACTTTTTGAGCTGAATAATCTAGTTAATTTTCAAAAAATGTGCTAAAAATGGCTGAAAACGACTGAAAATCGATAAATTTATATTTTAAACAGAATTTAAGCCAGAAAAATTCATCAACGATGAAATAGAGCATTAAAGGAATTATGCGCAAGATTTTGCAAAAAAATGTACTTAAATTTCATTAATATTTGCTTGAAAATCTATAAAAACTGCAGAGATTAAAAATCCAAAATCTTTTTTGAATCGTAGAATGTTTTTTAGAACAAGTTTTTGCCATAAAATTGGTATGCAGACAAAGTGATAAAATTCCAAAACAATGTAACATAATATAATACGATAACTTACAAAAATTCGCTCATACGATCTGATCGCATGACTGGAATTTCTTCGCATTAATATCTCGACTGGAATTTCTTAGCATTAATATCTCGTATGGCTGGGTCGGTAAAAATGTCGCATTACGAAAAGCGTCACAAATTAAATGATTGAGATAAGAGAATAAATATTTTCTTACCTACCAAGGAAGATGAACGAAGTCTGTCTGGGGAAGATAGAATAGAATTACAGCGTGAAAAAGCACCCTAGTCAGATATGTAAGGTGTGAGGCTAATTTCTTTCCTACGGTGCTATTCGGAACAGAGTCTCACAGGAGCAGGTAGAAAAGAACAAAAACGTACTGAACTATGCTGATCAGCTGAATGAACGGTGAAGCTAATTTCAATCCTATAATCAACCTACGATGCTGAAATTTGAAACACGTAGACGCGTAAAATAAATTTGAATATGAGGAACCATCTGTTCAGCTGAGTAATTAAAAAAAAATACTCCTGTGTTTTACATTAATAAAAATTTCACATTCCTACCACAGAACGTATCATGTTTTATGCCTGCCATCAGATCGCATGTTTTTTCTCATAAGGAAAAAAGAAGAAAACTCTTATAGATATAATCCTTCGTCACTTTGTTTGCACTTAATTGGTTGTACCTCTTGCCCCTTTCCTTTCTCTTGACCAATGGGATTCCATCTCCCTTCACCTGCGACTATAAAAGCTGTGTCCTTTCTAATGTGTCTTCAGTTATTGTTTGTTACTGATGATGACCTAACCGTCGAAATCGATTTAACATTGTAACTCTTTATATTTCGTTGAAATAGACAACGTTTTTCACTAACTTCCGTTTTGAGAAGAAAACTCTTGTTCGCACCAGATGAAACTATTTAAATATTGAGGCAATATTTAGAAGCCTCGCTGTCACAATTCTGCACACAAAACACCATACAAATACATGTTTGCATACTTCACTACTTGCATACACCAAATATAATGATGTAGCGAGCCATTAAGTTTCCAAAGAGCGTTCCCAAAAACCTACGACCACCAAACAAAATTTTAAAAAAGCAGTCGAAACCGCTGGTAAACTCAAAATGGCGTATAAATGTCAATGATATTACTTTTCATGGAAGTGTTAGGTCTAGTCGTAGATCTGTGAAGCCATCGATTCCCGAATGAAAAAATCCCGACGTCCATCGTCCATCACTCGTCAACGATATCGGGGTGAAAAAAAGTTGCCTACTTCCTTTGAAAAATGGTCTTGCGCCGGGGGCGGTCTGTAAAATATGTTTATAATCGCCTTTCCTGACGTAGGCTTTTAACTGAGATAAAATCTCTACCCACCCGTCGAAACAATATGAATTTATTCTCTTCCTCCGCCTCCTCTAGCGGGGAGGCAAGTGATAAACCGACAGATGGGGCAGCGGTTATAAATTCAGCTAAAGTTTTCAAGAGGATTTTGCTCAGTTTTCTGCCCTGGTTCCGATACATTTTCCACGTTGTATCGGAACTTGGAAACATTTCCAGGTCAAATCGTTCCTATTTATTTAGACGATGATCGAATCTAATGTTGAAAATACATGAAGATAGCGTAGAAGAATAACATGTTAGCTCAAGTTTTGACATGAATATCCCTTAGCTCCAAGAGGTCATCCCACATTTTCGTCCAACACGAAAACATTTCGGTATTGTGATGTCTGTTGTGTGTATTTTCTATAATAGTTCACGTGAAACCAATCCTTGCTAGAGAACATATAACTTCCTGTTCTCTCATCTCACAAAATCCCTCCTGAAAAGTGCACTAAGTTGTGATTCTCACTGGATCAATCCACTAATCTGCTGGGTAATTGCTCCTTAGTTCATAAAACTCCTCATTGTTAAAAAAATAACATTACAGTTGCGCTCAAAAGGAGAGAGAGAGAGAGAGAGAGAGAGAGAGATTATGTGTGTGTGTGTGTTTTTGTATGTAGGCTGGGCCTGTGGCGGCAAGCATGTAGAAGTTGGCAAAAATCTTTATAGGTACCTGCTATGTGAAATACAATTATTCCAAGTCCCTGACTGTAAACCTTCTATTTACACGACTTAATGAATTCCATGAGATTGAGAAAATTATTATACGAAAAATAATAGCATTAATTTAACATAAATACTGCCGAGAATATTCTCAGTATTTTCTGGTCCCAGTCCTATGAGCCATGAAAATACAAATCTCTTGTAGCCAGGCAGCTGCAATTTTAGGGTTTTTTGATAACATCGGGTAGATTAATGAAAAATCTATTGATAAGATACTGTGGAGTACTGGGGCAGGGTGAAATTTACTCCAGGATTTACAATATTGCAAAGCAGCTGGAAACGTGTGGGGTAGGAATGATCGTAGGGTTTCTCAACAATGTAAGGATGGCGAAAATAAAAACGCTGCAAATTATTTCACAAAGGTTTATTATTTTTTCAATTGAGAATGATCGTTGTTTTAGTTGGCTTGCGTACGTCATAAGGCCCGTCCAGACGCCTCGGCGTGTCCTATTTCGAGTTGCCACAACCTATACTTCTATAATTATATACGCATGTTTATATTTCTCGATTTGAGCTCCTATCTATTCAAATAGTTATTGCCTTAATATCATTATCTAAGTACGTACGAAAAGTCAAGAGGATATGTTATTAAATATGCGTAGGAAAAGTGGTATTAACACACAAATATGACCTAGAAAAAAACATATATTATATTCATGCCTCGGAGGAACGCCGTACCCACCTCATGGTGCCGCGGTGTATTATATGGGTACAACACGTAAAAGTAATAAATATCCATTCTCCTACACCCCTCTGCTACGCCCCTGGTCACCCCAGCCGCCATAAGGTGCCGCGGCGCCTCCTCTCACTCCACCCCCCGCTCACCCTCCCTCACCACCAACCGTGACCCCCTGCCAAGCGTGCCAGGCGTGCGTAAGTCTAACACTCGAAGCCTCAAAAAGACACTTTTTCGCCCGTTTTTGGCCCATCGCTGCCAGTAAAGCGATCGGGATGGTTAAACGTTAGGACCAACTAGACCCCAAATGGAGTCTATGTGCGAAAGAACGGTTTTTTTAAGTCAATTCTTAGGCCTTTTATGGCCCGGACGGCGAACGGCGGACGGACATTTCAAATTTGGATTCTACGCACCTTGAAACGTAAAGTGACAAAGTTTGAGGGGGGTTATAAAAATGTTTTGCTACACGATCACATAGGCTTATTATTGGAAATAATAAACCAAAAGGACCAATTTCTTTATAAATAACTGCCGGATTATGGAGACGTTGGCCTCCTTTTACAGAAACACAGTGGGGTATCTTCTAGGTTTTCCTCCCATCACCTTCAACACTGCTCTCTGGAGGAGTTTCACAAAGAAAAGAAAGGAAAGTGGATCGCACAGATGCACGTATGACCTGGCACTTCCTTTCAGCAATAGCCTACGGGCTACCCAGTACTGTCAATGTCAAACAGATTGATTGCACCAAGTTGTCTTGCAGTTGGTTTCTTTTCGGCCGAAGGTTTTCTGTTATTGGGAGGGTATAATCTGCAATTCGGCTGATGGAGCTGTTTGGATGATCTGTTATGAAGGAGTGAAGCCGGTAGTAATTTTCTCTAATGACGGGTTCCCTTCCTCCATTCCCAGATCAATGTGCAGTACAGCATTATGCACGTACCAAGGAGCATGGTGATGAGTCCAAGGGCTCTGTATTGAGCCCCACAATCCACTTGCATAGTGATCTTATGATTGACATAAATACTCTCCAGGCTTGAGCGAAAGCTTAAAAGGAATTTCAGCTGTCTTAATCGATTCATAATTCTTAGGACCAAGATATTGACACGCTCGTTCCAAGATATTTTCTCGTCCCTTTTCTGACCCCAGGTACCGGACACTTGACTAAGGGATAAAGGAACCAATCAAAAAAACAAAAGCATTGGGCATAGGGTTTCAATGGGACCTCCTCTTCCTCCCTCTTATTGGGATGTGGCTTGGCTTCATTGACTGAGTAAACTTAACAACGTTTGACTTAACTGTGTTTAATGCTCTGTTAATTTTTCTCACATTTAGTTTACTACTAGATGATGTAGTAACCAGCTAAGCTGTCAATCAATCTCATCTTTTCATACATTAAATCCTTTCATCACACTATTTGATAAGAAAGTAGCTCAGTGACAGTTACAATGTCTACTGAACGAAAGAAACGGCGGTGTCAACGTCTGCGAGAAGAGAAGGAATTATCTCTGACCACAGCGCTTTACTTATTGATTTATCTTAATACGCCCCTTTTTATTCCACCACGTATACTTTTTGCTCGAACGTCTTTCACTTCAGCCTCTTCCAAGGTGATCTTATCAGCTCAGGGAACAAAATCACCTTAGGGGATTCGAGTAAGTACTTCCATTCATGAATGTCCATATATACAAACCACACTCAATAGAGGTATCGGCATTTACGGTATCATAAGATATACCCATAACACAATGTTACAACGTGTTTAATGATGGTTTGTATAGTTTGATTGAGTCCAAACAAGATAGTGACGTCAGTTCCGGGCAAAACAAGAACGGCCTAACGCGTTGAGCTCCGTCACTCTCCGTCACTGATCTCAGGATATAGAGAGAAAGTACCTACAGAAGGATCATTAACACGTAGACCGACCAACAAACCTCTAAAAGATAGCCCAGAATTGAAAGAAATGGCCACAGTAAACGAATGGTGGCCAAACTCAACAACAGCCTTACTGAGGAACTACACTGAAAACCTCATGGGTAGCTAAAAGCAATGGTCAGCCTCATAACGGACTTTTTATCCCTAAAATTGTATCTACGTAGCAAATGAGTAAAACAAAGATTAACTCTGCGCAGGCCATGTGAGGAAATAGATGAAACAGCATTCCAAAATACAATCTTCGAGTGCCCTGCACTTACCTGCCGGACAGACTTGGACCCCTTGTGAGACGAACCCCAATTAGAGCCATCCAAAGCGAAAAATTATTCAAAGAACTCACATCTCTTACTTACTGAGAGCTGAGTTTTTTAATTGAACGCAAAACTCTCAATAAATCGTAACAAACCAAATGGTTTCCCATACTTGAGGCCCAAAGTCCCCTTTCAGAGCTTTTCCCTATACATGTACATCCCTAATCCTACTTTTACTACCTCATACCAACTCAAATTCCTTGAAGAAACCATTATAACTTCTTGAAGAAAGGCTCAGGTTCCTCACCGAATTCATTCAAAAATTTACTGGCTATTTCAAGACATATTGGATAACTCGACACATATTCAGCCTTTTCGTTGAATTGGCCTCAGGTGCCTGGAAACGAAAAAAAACCCCGCGTGCCTTTAGCATATCGTTTAATATTTTATTCTTGACTTTCACGAACGATTTACGGAAATTCCGCACAGATATTTCCCATTCATTATTTATGTGGAAAAACTCCTGGAAGTTTGATTTCGATAGGAACTTGAACGAGAAAGCAGCTGTTTTGTCAACGCAATTTTCGGCATACGCTAACTTTTCCCGGGCTACTGAAGCCCATTCATTGAATCGGCCAAATATTTGTTGACCTTTATCGATCCTTGAAAACCTGTAACATTTTAAATGAAATCTGAGACTTTCCTTCCAAGTTCCTTCCACTTCAAATACTTGATCGGTTTATCTCCCAGCCCCTTCATATCTCTCAACCAATAGGATCCAAGCTCCCTTTCACTTATCTCTATAGATAAGTTATGTCCTTTCTATCTTATGTTCAGTTATTGTATGTGTTGTAGTAGTTGACTCCAGTTTATAACATGTGTTTCTAGCCGTTGCTAGGATACCACTATTGTATTGTTTTGGGACTAATTGAAGTGTAGTTTTTGAATAAAGGTTGAATTGTAAATAATCGTTTAATCATTTCAACTACGATAAAACAGTATGTTACTGAGATGACTTAACCTTCGAAATCGATCTAACATGGTAACTCTTTATTTTTTCTGGAAATAGAAAACTTTCTTCATTAACTTCCGCTTTCTTCATTGAAATGTCTTTCCACAACTTCGTCGCGAGTGATTTAGTTTTTATAGTTCGTACTCCAAACGCTGTGTAGTTTACAACAGTCAAGGATGCAAGTCACATTATTTCGTACATCTTCTTTGCTTTCATTTCATTGTTTTAAATCGAAATTATTGGTTAGTTTCGTTCAAGGTAACAAACCCACAAAGAAACAGTAATATGGAACATAGCAGGGAGATAACATAACTTGATCCTCAATATCTCAAATTGAAAAACTAAAAAGCTCACAATGTTGAAGTGCCCAACACGCCCATAAACCGATTTTACCCAGAACAGATTAACGTTTGCAACTTTTATATATTTCTTAAACTATTTAATACGTTACTTTAAATATTGATTTATAACTTCATTGCAGCACTAGGACTATTATTCAGTTTTAGTTTCGAATTCTGAGAAATTTTTCAATATTATTGTTAGAATTTATTTAGGGAAAGATGTTGCCTTGTAACATTCCGAAATAGTGTTATAACCTTCTTCCTGAGCTTTTGCATACCTGATGATTACGTACATGCCATATTACATACTTTAATCATTGCATCCTGGAATACTTTAAATATATTCACCAAGAATCATTTTGAAATTTTTAGGTACCTATTTAGAGGAGAGGACCTCCTATCTAGTTACAAACCACGATAAGTAACTGAAGGATTTTAGGAAAACCACTTGAGTAGGGACTCAGGTAAATACCAAAATGAGAGTCCTATGTCACTTCCTACCTTCCTAGTACCTACGTGTCGTTAAGTTATCATGTCATAAATTGTTAACACAGAATATATAGCATCTCCAACCGAACACAAAACGTTTAGGGGTAACGAAAATGTGTTGCAACAATTTCTGATGATTTCTGCTTACAACCGAGTCGTTGCTAGGGAAATGGTACTTCGTCATTTTTCATCCCACAAAATTCGTTGACCATTCGTTCGAAAGCTCTCGAGTTCGAGCTGAGTTAAGAGCATGGTTATTAGAGTAATTGTTTACACACAGGAGATCATTTTCAATAATTAATATTGTGAACATAATTGCAACCGCTTGCTAATTTTTGATGATTTCTTTGAGCTGGTGGTGAGTCGTTGCGCTGATGATAAATAAATAAAACAACTTGATATAGTAGTAATAAGATACACCGCAAAATCTGAGTTATAAGCGGGTTTCACGGGTTTATGTGAAACGCGAGAGCTAAAACACATTCTGTGTTTCAATAGTTTCATTCGAAGTATGTAAATAGAGGTAACCGGTGTGACAGAGTTCCCATCATAGAGGTCCCGTCGGGGTCTCAGAGAATGCGCTGTCGTCACCCCGTTGGTGAACAACGGGCGTCGCCGCTGATACCCGTGTTTTCGAGATGAGTTTGGCGTTGGATGGGCGATCCAGATCCCTGGAAAACCAAGCTACTCCGACCATAGCTCATTAAATGCTATTAGTAGGAGTGGTATCTCTCTGACGAGATACTGTCAACCTCCTCTACCTTTTTATCGAGGATTTAGGCCCCCATTGCACCTCTTGGGGTACCTAGATCCCTGATACCGGGGGTTTAAGGGGCTTGTCTCCTGGCGAGGAGCGGAAGGCCGAGTTTTTGTGCGTTAATTTGCATCCCTAGCTGCATTAACTGCTCCCATCCATTCGATAATAAATCGAAGGGAAACTATTTGGGCTTGAGGTCTTTACTTGGTGTGAAAGTATGAAGTGCTGCTAGCTAGAAACTTCATTTCGAGACCTCATTCCATTAGTTCCGTCAGGTGAAACCAACTATATTTTAGGAGGGAGGGGGGACAGTTGCGGGGAATGATAACCCAGAAATAAATGCACCTAGGTTTACGTCGGTGTGTGTCCCTGAATCTTTACTCACTTGTACCCATGGAATACCAAGTTTATTAGAAAGCTTTGCGAGCCATATAAGATTATAATGCCTCGAGGGAATGGCATCTTGCCCAAGTGCTCCCGCCCGTGGCGGCGTTTTCTCCAGCTGTTGCATTCAACGAGTGATAAAGTGGGCGACCGAACTACACCCCCGTGCCAGAGACACAATAGGTAATGCAGTGAGGCCATTAGACCTCGCTCGGGGATCGATGAAGTTAATGTATCTGGGATATTGCCGGGTTTAATGCTCTTAGGTTTTGCGGAGGATTATGAAAACGAGAAATTGAGTTAGCCGTCGGAAGTGGCGACCTTGGATTTACGTTGGGAAGGAATAGGAGTGGAATCTATTGACAGGATCCAACTCCAGCGAAATTTAGACGTAATAATTGAGGAGCTGACATGGAAAAACAGTTAAGTCCAAAAATCGAAAGAAAATTTTTTTTCGTCGAAGTGCAAGTAAACAGTCACGCCAACGGCGTGGGAAAAGCCTTTGGTCCTCCCGTCCTTGCTAGATCGCACTGTGAATAAATGTGTGACCTTTGAATGGAGAAGAGATTATTTCCAACAAATCTGATAAGAGTTCAGAGGGAGTTCCTTTAAAATTTGATTTTTGGACTTAACTGCTTTCCCATGTCAGCTCCTCAATTATTGATCTAAATAATTGCCATTTTGTGGTGCAATAAGGTTATTAATAGGATTAATATAGCTAATCTACGTCTAACATCACCAGTTAAAATGAAAAAAATGCCAGTTAAAAATAAAAAAATGCCTCTATCTGTTTTTTTTTGTTTTTTTCCCCGCGCTGGGGGTTTCAAATGCATAATCTCAAAAAGTTCTAAATAAATCTTTTCATTTTAATTTCACCTTGTAGGAAACGTTGTATTTGGTATTTTGGCATTTACTTTTACATGCCACAATAAATTCTATAGTAATCAAACATAATACAATATCAAAATTGAATAGAATTCATAAATAAATCTTTTCATAAAATAATTTCACATTCTTGTAGGAAACTTTGTATTTGGTAACAGTATTTTCCTTCTTGTTTTTTCAGCAGGGCTGGTAGCGATTCACTATATGCTGCTTAAGTTTCTGCTAGTAGGACTTCACCCTCCTCACTGAATTTGGTGCAGCTGACTGTTTGGTGTTCCATGTCCTCTAGTTCATCGCACTCCGTGCACTATTGGTTGTAGATGTACATAGTTCTGTGCACCCTTTCGTGGAGGTACATAGTTTTTCGGTTGTTACCCTGGAGTCTTGTCAATTGAGCGTATTGACGTCGTGTCACCTTCCAGTTCGTTGGAATCCACGGTTTGTTTGCTATTTCTGGCTGAACTTGATAATGGTATTGTCCCTTTACCGAAGACAATTTTCGTCAAAATGCGCCTGCTAACAAGTTTCGTGTATTTTTAAGAGCCGTGACCAAGTCCGGAATAGATATCTCATTCGTCAGTTGTAATGCATCTCGGTCACATCCCCTCTTTGCAGCAGAATAGGCCTCATAATTTCCCTTCAAGTTACAATGCCCTGGGATCCATTGTACAGTAATTAGATCTAGATTGTTTGACTAGATTTAGAGCATCCAGACCGCTAATCTAAGCAAAAAACTTATCTGTGTAAAATCTCATGGCGATTGGAGCGCTGGGAATGCAACGCAGTGGGTAGTCGAACTAAAGAGCAAGTCAGGGTCTAGAGTCTCGTGACTCGACTGGATTGTTTGAGAACGTCACGTGAAGGCGCAATGTACCATATTCTAATTGGTTGATATCTCTCATTTCAATTAATCCATTTTTGGAATCGGCGTGATCCAAAACGTAAAACGAACAAATGTGAGGGAGGGAGATTTGTTAATTTCATTTTAACTGCAGAGCATTGTTATTGTAAATAATGAACGAGAATAAGCGATCGAAGAGGAGAGGAGAGGATTCAGTATTTGGCTCGGAATTGTTTTTTCTCGATAGACCAACATTAACAGTCCGTACAGTAATTTAAACTATGTATGCCTGTATGTTACTCTTGCTTTTTCAAATAAGAACTCTCGCGTCAGGCCACACTGCGTGACGGAACCGTTCAAGGCATACAGTTTTTCAAGAACAAACAGGGATAAAAATACCTTGGAATATAAAGAAAAGAAAACGAGCCTGAGACCCGGCACACCTGAGAATGACGTAGAAAATTCCTCTGACCCAGAAAAGGATCTCCAAGTCCCACCTGGTATAACGTCAAAAATAAAATACAACTCCCTTCCTCAAGGTTCTACCTTGGGAAAACTGCGAGCCTAAGTTTAGTTGGACGGGTGTTATGAGGATGAGCTATCTCTTCTACCTGTGGATCTCACCTTTCCGATAGACGTTTTCTGCTTCCATCGTAACTTGACTTGGATCATCCTATGGGTACTTACTTTTACCCGGTCGTAAATCGTTGCATTCAGTACTGGATCTTATACGTGAGTTTCGGCGTAATTTTATACTTTTTCATGAATGATGGAGGTACGCTGGGAATATCGGGAAGTGTTCGCATCCACGCATTTAGTGCCTGGGTTGAATATCGTACCATAAGTTTTCTCATCTTATATGTATGTAGCACTGGAATCTTCTTTCTTCTTCTTCGTTTTCTATATCTACAAAAATCTCGTGCTACGTGTTAGTGAGCAAATGTTTCTTTATTCGGACAATTCAGATTATAAAACTTTACAAAACAGGGCCTTTCTGTCCTTAAATTTTTTTTCCCCTTAATCAAACTCCAACGTTTCTTCCCAGAGACGATCTATATTATTATATAGTAAGCAGCAAGCTGATACCGTGAACATTCCAAACCACCCCAATCAGCTGAGTGAGTTCTTAACGCTAATTTCTATGCTATTTACCTAAGAAGCAGAAATTTGAAACGAAACCTCTGTGAGACATGTAGTATAGGATTTTAACTTACCGGACTACCCCAAAAGCGGAGTGAGCTCTTAACGCTAATTTCTCCACTCAAGCATTGGACGTCCTCTCGAAATTCCTATTTCGTCATTTCTTGTGGAATACTAATCTACTTAAAAGCAAGTGTTCTTAAGTATTGATCTATATTTTTTACTTCATGTGATTTTTTACTTGATTTGAGACCATGAACAATCTAATCCATTAAAATTATGTAATCTGAACTTGAACATGTTAATTTGTTGTAGGATCGTACAGTGTGGTGCCACTCGTTGTGTTCTTCCTGATGTACTTCTGTATGTCGATCATGACGACCGGACTGAGCGTCAGCGCCGGAGTGTTCGTTCCAGCTTTGCTGTCCGGGGCTGCTTGGGGTCGACTCATAGGCATCGGGATACAACACGTTTTCCCAGGAGCGGTGAGTTGATACCTATTAATACTAGATTTTAACAATATGCAAAAATCGGGATTTTGTAGATATTTTTAACCAGTTAAGACATCCCCCTATATAAAAGAGAGAAGTATATCTGTGTAAGTTCCATTCACGCCTAAACGGCTAGACCGATTTTGATGCGGGTTTTTGAAAAATGCTCGCAAAGTTCTGGATCAAAACTTAGGCAATAGTAAAACTCTTCCTCTCCTCCTACGTCGTCAATTCAGATTTCCCTAAAGACGCACAGTGTTTCGACTAGTATGTTTCAAGTAGAAAAAGTCAAAATTGAATTTTTCGAAAACACGTCTTCAGCATCCAGGGTGGTATGTAAAGGTCTCAAAATAGATGATATATACTTGGAATAACCTCCTCACACTCACACTTGAACGTATCAAATAGACCTCTACGTATCACTTGACCTTCTCTTGCTCCCACTTGAACGTATCAAATAGAAAACTTCTGTGTGGAGCCCCTAAGGACGTTATTCCTCTGAAATCTATTGCTTAATTTTTCCCCTTCCGATCATCTTGGCATGGACTGAGATGTTTTTCTCGAAGGTTTTAACGCATAATATTCTCAAATTTTGAATATTAATTTTTAATTTTCAAATTAAATTGAGTTTATTTTAATTTGTCCGCATACGCCCATCATAATGCGGATCGTGCGAACAATTAGAGTTCCTAGACCAATTAGTACGTATCCCTTCTGTAAAAAGGTTTGTTCGCATGGGTTAATGCGGAGTTCGTACGAACTGGACGACGCGTTTCCCCCATCGCAGGAGCGTCTTATCGGTTCAATTCTGACACCTTCCTTTGTTTACATAGTCTTGTTTTTCGTTCGTAAGAGCATCCGACTACGCTTAAACGCACTCTCGTATGACCACGGTCCAATTAGGAAATACGGTCAAAGTTCAAAAACGCTGCAAATCATTACATAATGGTTTATTATTTCTGAATCAGATAGCCAGCTATAGTAACCAGCATGCTCTGGGGCTTTCGCCAGTCTCTTTTCTAGTATCTACCTCTGTTCTTCCTCTCACTCCACCCCCCGCTCACCCCCCTCACCACCCACCGTGACCCCCTGCCAAGCGTGCCAGGCGTGCGCGCGTGCGTAAGTCTAACATTCAAAGCCTCGAAAAATTTCGCCCGTTTTTGGCCCATAGCATCTATGCGAGTAAAGCGATCGGGATGGTTAAACGTTAGGACCAACTAGACCCCAAATGGAGTCTATGTGCGAAAAAACTGGTTTTTAAAGTAAATTCTTAGGCGTTTTATGGCCCGGACGGCCGACGGACATTTCAAATTTGGATTCTACGCACCTTGAAAGATAAACTGACTTGAAAGATAAACTGACAAAGTTTGAGGGGGGGTTATACAATTTTTTTGCTATACGATCACATAGGCTTATTGTTGGAAATAATAAACCAAAATGTACAAGGTGTCTCATTTTTGAGTGAAAAACTCGGATTTAAAGTACTCATAATAATAATAATAATAATAATATTCTGTATTGTACATAGAACATAGTTATCCCTCATAGTGTACAAGTATTACAACGATAGAAAAAGGTTTTTTTTTTTCACAAAATAAAATTAAAAATGTTTCATAAGGAAGCAAGAAAAACAAAAGAGTGTTCATTATTATTATTATTATTATTATTATTATTTTTTTTTTTTTTTTTTTTTTTTTTTTTTTTTTTTTGTGTAAAAACCTAGTGAGTGCTTTATGAAATGGTGAAAAGGTAGGAATCCAAAGGAGTTAAGAAAAAGAAAGGAATGAGGAAAGAAAAAGAAGAGGGTAAATATAGAAGAACAATATACATACACATTTAATAAATTAGGAAGTTTGGCTATCGAATGTACTTATGCAATACCCGTTTCTTGAAAGACTCGATGGAATGAAGCGCACTAACTCTCATGGGCAAAGAGTTCCACAATTTTTAAAGGAGAGATTGTTGGCTCTTCCCAAACGCACCGTACGCAATCGAGTAGATGGTCCAAATGAAAGAAAATTGTTCATATATGAAGGGAGGCAAAAGGTATCAGGATTTAACATCTTGATCAATCAAAACTAGGCAACGGGTCTGCATTTATGGTAAATACTTGCAGCCCAACAGCTCAATAAAGTGTTGTGAGATGTGGTTCCTAGGCTACAAGTTGCAAACATACCGGGTACAATTATTAATAATACAACCTGGAGCTTACGCCGACAGGCCGCATCCATTGACAGAGTAAACAGTATTTCACCATATATGTTAACAATGGCAGGACCAGCGACTTCACAAGTCGGGGTTTTAAATATTTTGGAGTAAAGAATTAAAGTTTACGTAGAGAAAGTAAATCAATGCGCTTTGGCAAAGTAAATCAATGTGAGCAGACTGCAAAAGAATTCGAAAGAAGAGTGCAAAAGAAGTCATACTGCAAAAAAACTCACACATTTTTTACAGTATGGCTATAAGGAATTAAGATAGAATTTAGGGATTTATTAGGAAGAGTTGTCAATCTCAACTTATTCCGTGAAAATATAATAGCTCAGTACCATTTTCACTACCAATGTAAGAATCGACCAAGGCCGCAGCTAATCCGTTTTTGATCACCTCATCATTGATCCATCGGCAACTTGTGCTCGTCCAGTAAAAGAGGCTATATTGTATGTGAAGAAGAATTTGCATGTATTTCAAAACTGCAAAGTCAACTCTTGCAACTTTTTTTTTTTTTTTTCGTGATTTATTTATTGCAACTGAAACATAGACACTTAATCTAGCAATATTTCATTTCATGATAAGCTCACTAAAGGGGGAGATTTACAGCAAAACCTGGCCCGTACTTGTAAAAAGAACAGTTTAAAAAAAACAACACTGGATTACACTTGCACTATTTACACAGCACAATTAGGTCCAGAGGTTTATTTCTCTTGAGTCGCCGAAGGTCTCCTTCGTTGTTCAAAACGTTGAGCTCCAGGTTCTCGTGTTTGTGGAGGCGATGTTCGTGCTTCCTTGCATATTTGGCAATAATTTCAGTGACCGTTTCTATCCTCGAGTCACGATGAATATCCGCATTCCGCATGAACCAGGGGGCCCGAACTATACTTCTCAGTATTATATTTTGTCGGGTTTGGATTGTTTTAATATTTGATTTTGTCGCACAACCCCAGAGCTGAATCCCTTAGGTCCAGATAGGGCCCAGTATCTGTTTATATATAAGTAATTTATTGTGTAGTGAGAGATGGGAGTTCCTTCCCATCATCCAGTACATCTTTCTGAACTTGATTTTTAGTTCCTGATTCTTTTTTTCAATGTGGTATTTCCAGTTAAGTTTGGAATCAAGGTGCATCCCTAAGTATTTTACAGTGTCAGAGTATGGTATTTTATTTGAATTGATCTCAACTTCTGAGGCTGAGATTTTTCGATTAGTAAAGTTGATGTGCACTGACTGACTTTGTTTCATTCAGTTTCATTCTCCACATCTTGGTCCAATAGACAACCTTGTTAGCGGACGTCTGTAGATTGCGAGTTGCAGTTTCAACGTCATCTCCAACAGAGAGGATAGCAGTATCATCTGCAAAAGTGGCTACAGTTGTATTTTCCTGTTGCGGAAGATCTCGTGTGTACAACTCTTGCAACTGAACTTAAAACCAGAAGTGGGGCAGCTTTCCCCCATAAAAAGCAAATCACCTGGTTCTGTCCGCAACGCCCATTTCCTGACATGTATCTCTGTAGTGTCATGAAGACGAATCGCCCCCATTTCGACCAAGATCTGGATAAAGTGTTCGGTACTTTATGGGTCGATTCTAAAGCTCATTAATTTCTGATTGAAAGGTCCTCCTTGAAGATTTTTTTTAACCCTTAGTTTTCGAGTAAATTATTATTTAAATTTTTTTCATGTTTTCGACCTTTTGTCACGAAAACGAACATCATTCTTTTAATTTGTTGTGTAAATTCAAATTTGAGGACACCGTCGAAAAGAGCATTGAATTTCCTATCGGACGCCTGAGCTTTCTGATGAATAAGGGTTTGAGACTTAAAAAGCCCCCTGAAAATCAAATTTTACCTGATTTGGGAAACCTGTAGTTTTTTCAATCGGGAATTGATCTATGAGAACTAATATATTTTCAAGATACGAAAACGGTAAAAACTGCGCCAAAATCTCACTTTCTTCACAGTGTAGTCAATTTTACTTTTACTTTGATAAATTGGGGAATAAACTATGTTTTAATATTGAAAAACATAGTTTTGTCACTGAAATCGAGGGTTTTCTTAAAAAATTACTTACGAAAGCACGAGTTTGGGGTCGGTTTCTATATTTTTTCTACGCTGAATCAAAACGTAACATTTGCATATCTCCCTAACCCCGTCAAGTTTTACACTTTAACTCAAAAATTTGAGTTCATTTGGTATGATAAATTTCATGTGTTTTTAAGGGTGAAACTAGTAAGCTAAAGTGTAAAATTCGGTTATAACGGGGTTGGAAAGATATGTTAGGGTTACCATTCGATTCAGCGTAAAAAATACGTAGAAATCGACCCCAAACTCGTATTTTCGTGGAAGGTAAATTTCAACATTAAAACATAGTTTCCTCCCATAATTAGCAAAGTTAAAGTAAAATTGACTACACCGTTGAAAAGGTGAGATTTTGGCGCAATTTTTATTGTTATTGTGTATTGAAAAAATAAAAATACATATTGTTTCTCATCGTTCCCGATTGAAAAAACTCAAGGTTTCCCAAATTGGGTAAATTTGCTTCTATGGGGGCTTTTTCATATCTCAAGCCTTAATTCTTGAAAGAGCTCAGGCATCTATCCAATAGAAAATTTAATGGATTTGTAACGGTATCGTCAGATTTGAATTTCTTTAGCAAATTAAGGAAGTTATGATCGTTTTAGTGACAAAAGGTCGAAAACAAGAAAAAATAATAATCTTAAGAATTCAATTACTCGAAAAATAAACGTTAAATAAAGTCTCTATGAGGAACTTTCGATTAGAGATGAGCTCTAGAATCGACCCCTGAAATACTGAACACCTTATGCGGGACACCCTGTATAGGTACCTACAGTTAAAGTTGAGTTGATTAACTTTCATATATATATAATTTATTGATCGATGATGGAATCGATAGCAAACAATATAGCAAAGATTAATGCCTTCTTTCAGCAAAGAAGCTCGTCCCAAAAATGAAAGTCAAAAATAAAAAAATTCCAATACTGCGACTAGTCATTTCTTGTAAGCTAAATACTTTCAATTCACAACTGCATCCCCAACGAAATAGCAGCTCTATCATGGAACCCCAATATATCATCACAAGTTAAGTCGATTTATTTTAATTTGTTTAATGGGCAGGTAAACTACTGAAAAGGATGCATGAGTTTCGATACAAAGTTACATGAATATTTCCACTCACGCAAATTCCGAATTACTCAGGGAAACCCCCTAGGAATTACGCCGGCTATCATAGGCATGGGGAGAAGCTCATTGTCCCGACCTCGCTTGTCGGAAACCGACTTGAACCGTCGCGTCAAGAAGGAATACCGAAACACAAGAGATGATTTACGCAGGGGACACAAAGCAATACCTACCTACGTCTTCCCATAACGCCTGGCGCGCACCCAACCTGCCCCACAATCCAACCCCGTATGATATACGTCCCATTGCTGGCAGAGACCTCACCTTCTTCCAAAGATTTCCCGTAGGTTATCGTGCCGATTCGGAGAATATCTCTTCTCTATATGGGCTCACAATCACAAGGCTTATCCATATTTTTTAAATCTTTTCTTCTGCCTGACGCAAAAAGACGAGGCACTGAATCAATCCTACCTATATTGTATAGAGTCATTCTATTCATTCGTCATGTTGAATAGCTAAACCTTAAAATTCTAATACAAAAAGAAACCTTGACTTCATAATGCATTCTATGTTAGCGAATTTTCGTAGAAAATTAACTATTGCAATGGCTCGGAAAATTTTAAAATCAAAATTTTTCAAAATTTTCTCCATTGAAATCCGTTTTGAGGCTTTCTGAAATGAATCCTAGAGCATAACGCTTTTTCATATGTATATTTATGTATAGCATCTGGGAAAGCAATAACAACAAATTAGCGAGTGAAACGTAACATTCAACAAGTTGGAATGAACATAATGAACGGAATAGAATGAACAAATGTCTCTCCCTGCAACAGCGGCTGTCATGTCTATCATGTTTATCGTCATGTTATGTTGCACGGAGTAGGTATTTTCAGAATCACGGGGTGTTTCCGCTTTCTACGCGGGCTATCGTTGCGGCGTTTAAAACTAATGTGAAACGAACCATTTCCGTCAACCTCCAATTTGAAATGGAAAACCTCCAATTTGAAATGTAAAACCTCCAATTTCAAATGGAAAACCTCCAAATTGATGTGTAAAACCTCCAAATTGATGTGTAAAACCTCCAATTTGAAATCGAAAACCTCCAATTTGACGTGAAAATGCTATATATGTGTGTCATTCCAGACGAGAACTCTCCTTAGGATTGAGATAAAAAGTTCTTGCGCCAAAAAATCAAGCTTTCCAAAGGAAAGGATGAGCAAGTTGGACAGCAATTTTTGAGCACATTAAATTGGTCAAATTTCAAAAAATATACTCAAAAATGGCCAAAAAAAAGGCTAAAAGATGTTGAATTTATATTCTTTGGTAGAATATTGCTCAATAAACTTCATTCATATAAAATATAAAATAGATCATTCAAAAATGTATGTACAAAATTATGATGAAAAATGTACTTAAAATTCATTAAAATTTGCTAAAAATTCGATAAAAACTGAAAAAAGGTAAAAATTCAAAACCTCTATTTGAATAGAAGATTATTTTATTCAGAATACAATTTTTGCGAAAAAATTAATAGTTAACTATTCCCTTGGACTCAAAAAGCTCGAATTTCAAATCAATTTAACATAATACAATACGATAATTTACGAAAATTCGCTCATCTGATCATGCTGCATGACTGGAACTTTCTCAAAAAGTGTGATTATACACACTAAAGGGTGTACAGTTTTACAAGGTGAAAGTTTTACAAACTTCAGTACCGATGTTACACCCACTTTGCAGCTGTTCTTCCTTGAGATTTCTTTTAACGCTTTGTTTACAGTTATTTTCACATTCAACTTTTTCTTCGTATCGCCTTCTTTATGTCATTAAAACTTCCGTAACTCTTTTCTACTGTAAAATTGAAAATAAGAGCACCGTTCGAAAGGACGTAAAACTTCCTATCTCTGAAGTCAAACCAATATTTTTAGCCAACTTAATAATTAAAATAGGAAGTTAAAATGCAATTTATAATATTTTCCAGAGTTAGATTTTTCTCCCCTCTATCCGTTTTTCTACTCCTAATACATAGTCTTGTTGGATGGCACCCCACGAGGAAAACTTTCTCGGAAACTCAGCTTTTCAATTGTATAATCAATATTTTACTTTCACATTGGTAATTGAAGGAAAAAATTATGTTTTAGGAAGTTTTTGTTGCAAACTGGATGTAAAATTGATTCCTGAAGTATGTAAAAGCTTAAGTTAGTGTGTTCACTATGTTTACGGAGATCTCCATTTCCTCTAAATTTCAATAATAAACTCAATTTAAAAAAATGTTTTCAACGTTGTCTAATTCCACGAAAATAAAGAGAGTTTTTGTTCTTCCCATAATTTTCTACCCCTGTACGCAAAAAGACTGAAATATCAACTGCGCACGCGCGAACTTTGTACGGGAAAGAGGCCTACTTACCGGCGGGTAAAATGCTTTCGTTGGAATCCCGACCTACGCGTAGTCATTATAACCAGACGCAAAGGTGACCACACTTGTAACAGTACTTGTTCTCCCTCTGACACTGATTACCGTCAAATAACTTTTCCCATTCCCACAATATTAGTCGAAAAAATCAAAAACCTATGATAAATAATATAATTGTACTGTTAAATCAAATTCCGTTGATTACGTGAAAAAAGTACCTACTACTTCGTCCGACAACAAGATATCCTGTTCACCTACTTGGGAATGAATGCCATTGTTGATAATTTTCCGATTTTAAAGTAGGTAGGTAGGTAACTGTTTTTGTAGGCATCCGCATGTGCATTTTGTATAACACAGTTATATCTGCCAATATGAAGATTCAGACAACGAGCAGGATTGTGTTTAAACAATACGTTTTTATATTTAAGCTGTTGTAAGTTCAATAACACATTGAGTAGGTTGATTTGAATTTGTGCTAAGTACCCATTCAGATAATGGTAATGACGATTTGATAAAGCAGGGAAGGTACTCAAAACGAACTAGGTATTCCACAAGGCTTGATTAAGTAAACTTGATGTAGATAGATGAAATGTAAATGATGAGACAAAAAATATAAAAGATGCCGTAATTGCTGCACTCCCGCACGGTCACCCATTTAAGTAGGTAGAGGTATCTACTAATCAAGCCCGACGTTGCTTAACACCGGTGATCAGACAAAAACCGATGTATTCAACGAGACATGGGCTTTGGTGCATAGGATTTATTCCTACATCTCAGACGTCTGCTATGACCATTACTCGAACCTAGGTATTCCATGCCTGTTTAAATAGCTGATAAAGCCGACAGAGAAATGAATCCAATCTTCTTCTGCTCGATCTCAAATTCAAGAGAATCGTTGACATTGAAATACTAAAGAAACTTTACCGAGACGACAGCGTTAGGTTATTCGTGTACATACGTGTAAAAATACGCGAAGAGCTAGCATCTCCAGTTGATTCCTCTAGACGCTGCTGTACGCGTTAACGGGGGAAAATCGTACGGGAAGAACAAAAACGCTGATGTTAGATCGATTTCGACGGTTAGGTCATCATCAGTATCAAACAATATGTACAAACAACAATAATTAAAGGATTATAACAATAATTAATGGATACCAAGCCATGTTGGTATCCATGGCAATAAGTCTGCTAATGCTCTTGCAAGGAGAGCCATTGGTGATAGCGCCATTGAGATTTTGCCTATGCGCATTGAGAACCAAGAATCCTACATTCAATATAAAGCCAATTCCATTTGGCTTGATCAATGGCTGGGTGAGGTCACTGGTCTGCGTGGTGTCCTTTAGGACCTTTGCCCGGTTGGCCCTTTTGTGACCCAACTTTCGAGGAGGGACTGCATCGCGGTCAATCGGGTTGCTACTGGCCATACACGTCTTAACCATGGACACCTGCTTAGTGCAGGTGCTCGTGATGTTGTGTGTGGAAGATGTGGGGATAATCTGTTCATCCGCCACTTTTTAGTGGATTTCCCAGCTCTTATGGACCTCAGAGACCTGCATAGACCCCCTCAGTGGGTTGATGTCCTATTTGGGCCAGACAAGGTCCACTCCCTGTTAACGTACCTGAAAGCCGCAGAGCTCTACTACGAACTGTGATATTTTTAATCTGTGATATATTTATTTCCACCTAGTCATAGCTTTATTTCACTTAGATTTAATGTATGCCTACTTATTTGGTCTTAGTTTAGAATCGTGCCAGTTTTAGTGTCTCACTTGACACCTCGTGCAATGCCGCTAATGACCCTTCAGGTTGAGATGCGGCTAAATTCTTTAAAAACAAAAATAATTAAATTTTAAGTTAATACAGGTTAGGATGTACCTAGTACTCAGTAGTATGATCTCAGTAGAAGTTAAATTCGGTGGGTGACTAAATGCAAAACGACACGGTCCTGTCCCAAAGTAGCCGGTGAAGAGAAATTCCACAGTAATTTCATCAGTTCCTTAGAATTATTTCACTCCACCTAGCCTTGAAGTAAGTTTGTAACCGGGAAATAAAGGGATGCGAATTTCTTCGAATACTCTCTCCTCCTAGATAACAGTTCAAAGGTCTCTTTCGCAACCAAGAAGTCATAATTCGAATAACTTCTCTATGGCAGAGTTGAAAGTCGAGATGGAAAGAAGGGGTGGGGTCTGTGGGCGGTATGAAGGCGTGGTGGTCGTTTGATTTGACTGGCCCGTTCCACGAAGTTTTCGTCCTTCTTTGTCCATCCTTTTGAAGATTGAAAGCTCGTCTTCCCTCAACTTGCTCCGAACCTTTTGTAAAGGATTCAATAACAGTTGAACTTGTTCATAATTCAAATTGTGGGCTCAACTGTGGTTTATTTCAGTCACTCTGTAATAGTTTGCGAATCATCCGATAGAACACCCATGTTCCCGATAGATCATCTTCTACTGCTTCTGTTTTCACTTTCGGGAGATGAAAAAAATTAGTTCGCCAGAATAAAAATTACTACTCGCATTTTTCGTTCGAAACATTCTGAAAAACTGGCTTTGTCACCAAAAGACTAGTCACCAAAAAATAAATCCATCAAGCGTTATTAATTTCTATCGGCCTTGTCGTCTGATCTATAGGTCATATTTGGAGAGTAAGCGGGAATAGACCCGCCTCAATTTCAATACGATCGATTCAATTCGATTAAGAAACATACTTTTATAGTTTTCTTTCGGGAATGTAAGGGTTGGGTGATGGTCCCCTATTAATTTCAACGGGTGCAGTTCCGTATGTGTCTCCCTTTCAAACCAAATTAATCTGTCATCATCCTATCAAAAAATGAATACGACGACAGTTTTGGAATCCTCAGAATCTCATCTTTCCCATGTTTTCATGATAGATTAATTTTCTCCTTTGCGAACATGAAAATATGGAAATGAGAAAAGTGGGGGCACATACGGAACTATTTGCCTAGTCAAGTGTAAATAATTAGAAGGATGTATATAGTTTAGTGGTATGGAAACTCACAAGCTCGCATCTCAAAAATACATAACATCAAGTAGTCAATTCCTCAGTAAAAATTCAGATTAGTTGAACATATGGGTCAGAATGATATGTATAGTTTGATGGTCTGGATCCTCGTAAGCTCGTATCTCAAAAATGCATAACATCAAGTAGTCAATCCCTTAGTAAAAATTCAGATTAGTGGGACATATAGGTCTGAATAATATGTATAGTTTGATGGTGTGGATGCTCGCAAGCTCTCATCTCAAAAATGCATAACATCAAGTAGTCAATCCCTTAGTAAAAAACGCGGCAGGCCGCTCGTACTTTCTCTCTTGTGAGAGAAGAGCTATGAGCATTTAAAATGTCTCAGAAATTTCAATGTTTTTTATTGTTTTAAATTAAAAAACAATTCGAAAACATAAAATAATTATTGACACACAATTACTGAATTTGCTGTGAGCCAGTCTCAACGATGCCCAATTCTTCCACGAATATGAATTCACACGTAGGTAATTTTCTGTTATGGTGCGCTTCTACAATTACTATAACCAAGATTAACTTCTCATCCTAGTAACAACAAAACAAGTGGCATTTTTTACTAAAACTATTTATAAAATAAATAAATATAAAACTACGACATAAATAGAAGAACAAGTACGAAAGAAATGCGTGATAAATCGAGAGCTTTCCAACGAGTGGAGAACGATTTTTGTCCCTTGAAAACTAAAGAAGTTTCATTTCCCCAGCAACGGCTTGGTTGTACGTGAAAATCAAAAGAAAGCAACATCTAACTTGTTTATAAGTTGCGTGACGCTTTTTTCTTTGCGTAACAAAATTTCCGGTTGACCCGTCGACTAAGACATTTTTAAACGAGACCTTCTCGAACGATCAAGTTTGTCCCCCACCCCGGCAACTACGAGTACCTGGAACCGTTCCCTACAAGAAGAACTGTAAGTTCTTCAATTCCGTTCAACGCGGAGCAGCTCATGAGTCACAAATGAAAAGTCACATTTGCGTTTCTAAACAGTTATGTGATCGTGATATGAGATGCGAGCTTGAAAGCATCCAGACCACCAAACTATACACTTCATTCTGATCTACATATCCAACTAATCTGCATTTTTACTAAGGGATTAACTACTTGATGTTATGTATTTTTGAGATGAGAGCTTGCGAGCATCCAGACCACCAAACTATACACTTCATTCTGACCTACATGTCCACTAATCTGCATTTTTACTAAGGGATTGACTACTGCTCTCAACGAAACAGGTTGAACGGAATTGAAGAACTCATAGTTCTTCTTGTAGGGAACGGTTCCAAGTAGTTGCCGGGGTGGGGGACAAACTTGATCGTTCGAGAAGGTCTCGTCATTTTTAATGTCAAAATTCAGATTAGTTGATCACCATGATATGTCTATAGTTTGATATTCTGGATGCTTGTATGCTCGCATCTCAAAAATACATAACATCAAGTAATCAATCCCTTAGTAAAAATTCCCTTAGAGCAGACCCTGCCTACCTAAGATTAGGGAAGTGCCCGGTTCAAGTGGTTTAGTTTCCGCTGGTGCCCAGTTTAGCTGAGCTAGACTCTCTGTTTTGCTGTTATAAAATTAGTAGTTAACTATATTAATCTATGTTAACTATATTATATTTATGCACCCAAAATGTTCGAATTTCAAAAACGTTCAACAAATTTCAAAACAATGTATTCTAAAACAATATGTTTTATCATATAATATGATAAGGTTATTTTACGAAAATTCGCTCACGATCATGCTGCATGACTGAAACTTATACTCGGAATCCTGTCCTCTTGTCTCCGTAACTCATGTCTGAGGGCTTCAAGCGTCGGCGAAACTGTTGGCGAAGCACGAAAGACAAATGGTAAAACTTTAAATTACATCCAGCCTCTCCTCCGCTCCCACCAACCCTCTCCGCAACTCGCTCAGTTAGTAGCGTCCACTTTTTGTAAATAGCGAGCGAAGTTTTCTATCGATTTCCAACTTTCCTACCATCCTTTCCCACCTCCTACACCAAGTTGAGTTAGTGTCAGTCCATATAAAATTCATTTCGGATTCCTATTTAACCTTTTCTCCCCTTGGTCCCGGACGGGCCGTTTTATGTGTTTGCTCAATAGCGCGAAAGTTGATTTTTAATCGGGGTTGTCTCGAGGGGTTTTTAAAGTGAGGATTTTTCCGAGTCATTCGGTCCCGAGGCAATAGAAAGCTTTCTCAACCACATGAAAATTATATCTAATCTATAACCATGTATAAATCTCTACTTTCGTTTGAGTGTTTGTTATCTGGAACGAATAACTATCAAATGGCTTAACTGATATGCACTGAACTTCTTACGTTTAAGAGTCAAGAGTTTTTTAATAGCAAACCACAATGAAAACCAACACAAAACGTCTGCCGAGTCGGGTTTGGCGCATAGCTTCCT
The DNA here is from genome assembly GCA_030762985.1 of Adelphocoris suturalis. Lineage (NCBI taxonomy): Eukaryota > Metazoa > Arthropoda > Insecta > Hemiptera > Miridae > Adelphocoris > Adelphocoris suturalis. Next base: position 40,965,253 of record CM061049.1, read on the forward strand.
CGTTTAAGTATCATGAATGTATAGATCATTGAAAAGTTTTGAATAATCCTGAAAAATTCCATATCGGAAAAGAGTAAATCAAGATAAATCAAGAAGTAGCGTGAAACGTCATAATTGGTCAATTGAGAAACGAAAAAACACTGCGAATTATTTCACAAAGGTTTATCATTTTTTCAATTGAGTTTGATCGTAGTTTTAGTTGGCTTGCGTACGTCATAAGGCCCGTCCAGACTCCTTGGCGTGTCCTATTTCGAGTTGCCACAACCTATACTTCTATAATTATATACGCATGTTTATATTTCTCGATTTGAGCTCCTATCTATTCAAATAGTTATTGCCTTAATAATATCATTATCTAAGTACGTACGAAAAGTCGAGAGGATATGTTATTACATATGCGTAGGAAAAGCATTGGTATTAACACACAAATATGACCAAGAAAAAAACATATATTCATGCCTCGAAGGAACGCCGTACCCACCTCATGGTGTTGCGGTGTATTATATGGGTATAACACGTAAAAGTAATAAATATCCATTCTCCTACACCCCTCTGCTACGCCCCTGGTCACCCCAGACACCACAAGGTGCCGCGGCGCCTCCTCTCACTCCACCCCCCGCTCAGCCACCTCACCACTCACCGTGACCCCGTGCCAGGCGTGCGTGCGTGCGTAAGTCTTACACTCAAAGCCTTGAAAAAGACACTTTTTCACCCGTTTTTGGCCCATAGCATCTATGCGAGTAAAGCGATCGGGATGGTTTAAACGTTAGGACCAACTAGACCCCAAATGGAGTCTATGTGCGAAAGAACGGGTTTTTTAAGTCAACTCTTAGGCCTTTTATGGCCCGGACGGCGGACGGCGGACGGACATTTCAAATTTGGATTCTACGCACCTTGAAACGTAATGTGACAAAGTTTGAGGGGGGGTTATAAAAATTTTTTGCTAAACGATCACATAGGCTTACCTATTATTGGAAATAATAAACCAAAATTGGAGCATCATGGAATTTAGGTTTACGCATGCGCAGAATGAAGTATTGATTTGGCAGCAATGAAAATGATAGGAGACCATCTACAACCTAACCCGCGCATTTTCTGAAATTTCGTCGAAATCATGAAAACAGTGGAAATTACGGTCGTTACAAGGATTTCACATAGGCGCATGCGCAGTAGCTATTAATGGTACGATCATGTTGAAATTGATATGGTATGACCAAATCGTCATCCCACCAACTATCATCCAAATTTGAGTGAGATCGGATGACTAGGGCGTGAGAAAATTATGCTTGGTAGAATTTACGTTTGCGTATGCGTAGAGTGAGGTATTGAGTCAAGAACGATGACACTGATGGAGGGCCGTCTACACATCTTCTGACACTTTCATCCAAATCGAATGAAAACTGTGGAAAATAAGCTTGTTACAAGATTGCTGACACACGATAGACACACAAACACGGAACCAAAGTTGTTCAGAATGGTCTACAATGTAATATGCGAGTGGAAATTTTGATTTTGGAGACCAAAAATTTGTTTTTCTCCCGAAATTGAAAACTTCCCCTACATTTAGGTAGACTCGGAAGCGAAATTCATTCTGAATAAAGTCGCTCAAATGGACTATTACAATGAACTTAACAATGAACAAACATAACATCATTTAGAATGTTTTAATTTTTCTTCTCTCTCATTCTTTCTTTCTTTTCTCTAATGTATTGCGCAATCTTCTTCAATTCTGTTATCCGTCATATCGATTTCTGCAGGTGGGACTGATTCTTCCCCTACCACGGGCAGTAGCCTATATTGGGGAATAATTTCCCACCTATGTAAGGGTTAAGTCAAGCTTTAAGTAGTATCACCATGATTTCAGTTGTATTTAACCCTATCGATGTATACTACATGTGATAATTTTGTTTATTGGAAATAAGTTACTTACTTTTAAAAAAAATATGTTTCAATTATTCTCGCTATTCTGCGGAAATAAAAGTCATCCTGTGTCAGGGCTTTAATTCATTCACTGCTTGATCTCCGGCAACCTGTAGCTCACCGGAAAGTGCGACGTAAAATTCCGCGTCCAGGCGCTTAAAGGCGGGCGCCCCAGCGTGAAATCCCGGACAGCCTCGGTCACCGCGCTCTCGGACCTCTCGCCGGGATAAATCAGTGAGCTGGAAATGACGTCGAAGGTCGAGTCCCCAGAGATCACCCGTTGATGTTTACCCTTGCGAGATCCGTTCAGCTGAGCAGCATCTATGTTCAATCCGTCGGCAAATTCGTCAGTTCGGCAGCCAATACAGCTCTATCATTAATTCAGGGGTTGCCATTTTCGTGAACGGTAGTAGTTTTTGAGGGTTGAGAAAGTTTCAATGAAGGCTTCTCAAATTTTTAAAGTGTTTAATGCTTAGCGCTTTCGCCTAATATAGGCCTCATCATAGCTTGTATGTAGTGGTTAGGTACTTAATCTTTGCCTGTTCTGGAGCCTCCTCAGCATCCTAGAAGGCACCTTTGAAATTGGAATGTTTCGTCATATTTATTAAAGGGAAACTGTGAAAATCTGGTGGTTTTTTCACTCATTGTCTGGTAACTCTGTCCTTATACGTTTAAGGGTGTCTTTATAGTCAACTTGATTTTAAATTGAGAAAGAAAATGCAGGTTGGAAAAATTTACTCTCAACATTGATAAAAGAGAATAGAGAGTTACCAGACAATGAGTGATAAAACCACCAGATTTTCACAGTTGTTTCACCAACGGGACGACGACAGCGCTATCTCTGAAGCCCTGACGGGACCTCGATGACGGTAACTCTGTTACACCTCTGGCATCTAATCAGGGGCCCACCATACAAGAAGCTGGTCTTCACAGTTGGGAGAAAAAAAGTTTGCATGTGGCGAGTTGGATAGGGCGGCACATAAAAGTTTAAGTGTGAGAGCAGAGAAGGACAGTTAATTGTCCTTCAGACAATTGACAGGGATGAAGAAATGTAGGTGAAAACTGCAAAGACATCATCATCAGGCCGTCGCACAGTATTCACTGATAATTTCACTATTATTACTAGCGGAAATAACCCTTTAGATTTAATACCAAGGAATGCCATTGTAATTATGTCGTCTGGTTCGATCGTCCTAGTTTATGGAAGGAGACTTTTACTATGTACTCGTTGTTTCATCACGTTCTTCATTTTCCCTTGACAAAGGTGTAGGGACGTGCAGCGTACAGGACGGATTCATTTGATTAATTGAAATTGAATCTATTAAGAAATCTAAACTCATTTCAAAAGGGTTCATGGCTTACTTGAAGTATTTCTACATTCAATTTCACCCTGTAGGACAGGGGTGCTCAAACGGTCGATCGCAATCGACCAGTCGATCGCGAGTGCTTTTTGAGTAGATCTCGAGAAGAAATAAATTTTTAATAAGTAGGTAACTAAACTACAAAAATTTATTACGTAATAACACTGCTTGCGGCAAAAGGCGGCTTTATCAAAGGAACGCGCGGTTCAATGACATGTTGGCTAAGGAAGAATTGTTGACCCGTGGCGAAGATATATATGACGTTTTCATCAATTTTTTAAAAAACTACAAGCTACCAATATATAAATTAGTGTGCATTACAACCGATGGAGCACCAGCAATGACTGGAAACAAGAACGGTTTTGTGGCATTGTGTCGAACTAATGAAGAATTCTCTTCATTTTTTTCATTCCATTGCATTATACATCAACAAGTTTTGTGTTCAAAAGTTTTAAACACGGAGGAAATTATGGGCATTGCAACAAAAATTGTGAATTCCATCCGTGCACGTAGCTTGCAACGGCGGCTCTTTAAGTTGCAGTTGGAAGATAGGGAGTCAGCTGAACACACTGATTTAGTTCTTCACACGGACGTCAGGTGGTTGAGTCGCGGAAAATTCCTAGAAAGGTTTCAAGAATTATCACCCGAAATAACAGCTTTTCTAACGAAAGAGGTGATGACACTGAGATGTTGAAAAACGAAAAATGGCTGACTGATTTGGCATTTTTGACTGACATCACAATGCACTTAAACACCATTAACGTGGAGCTTCAAGGTAAAGGAAAAACTATTATTGAGATAATTAGCGCAGTAAACGCATTCAAAAGTAAATTGCAACTTATGATAGATCAACTGAAAAGAAAGGATCTGAAACATTTTCCGTTTTTGAAAGCAAGGATTCCTCAGTTGAATTATGATACGTATGAGGCTGAATTATCAAATATTTTGGGACAATTCGAAATGCGTTTTTATGATAGCAGTAAATTGGCAAATATAGCATCATTTATGAGTTATCCTTTTTCATGTAAAAACATTGAGGAATTAGCTACTGAAGTAGCAAGTCAGTTCAATATGAACTCATGTTCTGTTGAAAATGAGTTGGTGCAGATTATATCAGATATACATCTCAAAGCTACAGCATCTGATACAAATTTCTGGTGTTTTATATCTGAAGATAAATATCCGAATCTAAGGCAAATCGCCCTTCAACTGACGGCAATGTTTGGGTCAACTTACTTGTGCGAGTCTGCATTTTCTGAAATGAAGATAATTAAGTCAAAATATCGCAATCGACTAACTGACGATCATATGTCATCATGCTTGCGATTGGCACTCAGTGGTTACGCACCATCTTATGAAAAGTATGCTGAGGACATGCAGTGCCACGCTTCAACATCCAAAGTCACTCCTTACTTGAGTTTAACACCATATGTAACTCTTTTGTTTTGTAACAACGAATAAACTCGCAATTTTGAATAACTAGGAGTTTTTTCATTGATATTGTAGAGAAGAACTTAAGTAAACCTAACCCAAACCTTGACTAAAATAATGTAAATTGTGCGGAAAGCTAATATCTATATATGCTACGGTGCACCCTACCTAGGTAGGTAAGGTGTATCGTGTATGTACGAAAACCCTGCATCACACATACTTGCAGCCTCTCAGAGTCGATCGCAAGTAGTCTAAAAATATTGAGGTAGATCGCCAGCAGTTCAAGTTTGAGCACCCCTGCTGTAGGATATACTGAGAGCGATGAAGAAGATTCTGGTCCTATATAGGTCAGTCCCATGTGTGATTTTGGATCTTTTAAAAATTGAATGACTTTCAAGTTCCAGCGATAATACAGGGTGCGGCAGAAAGGACGGACGGTTTTAAAAAAATCATAAAATAATTAATTTTTACTCAAAAACAAATTTATTTATGCAATCAGGTTCCCAAGGAAATAGCACTTGAGACAGTCAAGTGTGAAAAATGACATCAGGCATGTGGTGGCCGAAATTGTTGATGCAGTGCTGGAGGCGTTCTTGGGCGTTCTCTCCAACATAGCTCTCAACTTGGGCGACTTCCACGCTAATCGCGTCCTTCAATTCATCCAGAGTTCGGGGCTTGTTCTCATATACTCTAGCCTTGAGGTATCCCCACAAGAAAAAATCGAATATGGATAAATCTGGGGACCGAAGAGGCCAATGAACATCGCCAAACCTGGAAATAAGGCGACCAGGGAAGAGAGGGTGAATAACGTCCATTGATGCTCTGGCTGTGTGGGCGGTCGCCCCATCCTGCTGCAACCACACACGTCGGGGTGGAACACGTCACCGTCGTAATTCAGGGAAAAAGAAGTTGGTGATCATTTCAAAGTAGCGCTATGTTGGAGAGAGTCTACGCAAACTTCCAAGAACGCCTCCAGCACTGCATCAACAATTTCGGCCACCACATGCCTGATGTGATTTTTCACACTTGACTGTCTCAAATGCTATTTCCTTGCGAACCTGATTGCATCAATAAATTTGTTTTTGAGTAAAAATTAACTATTTTATGGTTTTTTTTAAACCGTCCGACCTCTCTGCCGCACCCTGTAGAATGCCATACTTATACTAGATTTCTATATATCTAGAATATTTTTTATCCCAACCTTAAGGAGAGATATCGTCTAGAACGATACATCATAATTAATCAAACGAAAAAGTATTAAATCCCAAGAATCGTTTAAAGAGGTAAAAAAAAAAGTTTCAGTCATGAAGCATGACCGTATGAGCGAATTTTCTCAGGTTATCATATTATGATAGATTCATGTTAAATTGTTAGAAAATTTGAGCTTTTTGAGTGCAAAGAACATAATGTTAACCTATGTTTTTATGGCAAAAAATTATTCTAAATAGTAATCTGCTACTCAAAAAGAGCTTTTGGATTTTTCGCTTTTTTGAAGTTTTTATAAATTGTATAGCAAATTTTAATGAAACGCATTTACGTAAATTTTTCAGTATAATTTTGTACATAAATTTTTTAATGTTCTATTTTATATTTGATAAAATTTACTTGAGAAATATTCTACTAAAAATTATAAATTAATTTGAAAATTTTTGGCCACTTATAGCCATTCATTTTAGTGATTTTTTTTTCAGCACATTTTTTGAAATTTGACCAATTTAACGTGCTCAAAAAGTGCTGGCCAACGAACTCATCCTTTCGTTTGGAAAGCTTGATTTTTTGTCGCAAGAACGGAATATTATCTCAATCCCAAGGAGAGTTATCGTCTATATATGATATATATATATATATATATATATATATATATATATATACATATATATATATATACAAAAAAGTTGTTGGGTGTCGGGCTAAGAATTGCATAGCAATTAATATAATTATTTGTTAGAAAAAAATTTAGACAGATATATAGAACGAAAGAATTGTTTCTGATATTTCGAAAAAATCTTGTTCACAGAATAGAGAAGTAAATTTAACTTGTGTAGTCCCTGGTAGCTTGAAGCGTAATTATTGAATCCAATGGCCGTGATTGTAGTAGGCACATATTCAATCATTCAAATTGAGGCCAGGTGGTCGGTTTGCTCCAAGTACCCACCGGTGAGCTCTTTCCGATTGTTGCAACATACGATCATTAGCCGCATCTGGCATTTTGCGCAACACTTTCACTCCAAAGCACTCATCAAAAGCTTTTCAATTTCCCGACCGGCAAATTTTCTATTGATTTTCACGTACAAACCAAGGTGTTACTAGGGAAGAGTAACTCCCATAGTTTTCATAGTAGGAAAATCGTTCGCCACTTTTTGGAATGCTCTCATTTTACCACGACATTTCATGATCTCTAAGCCATTGTAGTGTCAAGGAATGCTGATTTATTGCTCTAAGTTAAAAACTAATATTGTTTTGTAACCATAATGGAATAATCTTGTGAAAAGAAAGCACTACATGGTTGGTATACAGTTGAGTAGTAGGTAACAACTGGTAAGCAGTAGGTACTAGACATATCCATGATCTTTTGTTTTTCCCATCAAGGGATAAATTAAAATGCTTGATTTCGAAAACACTGTCTCATACAGAACAGCGACACTCCTCAGTTGTTTTTTCCAACAAATAATTATATATAGTTCAGTAGAACCATTATTAATGAATGTTTATGTATATATAAAAGCGCAAATCCAGGAATAGTTTTAAAACGCCTCAAAACCTATTTCAATGAAGAAATTTTTCATTTTTCAAAAATTTTTATTTTAAAATTTTCGAGCCATTGCAATAGATTCATTTTCTACGAAAATTCGCTTTACGAAAACGTTTTTCCATGAATAAAATTTTGGGAAATTTTATTCTTAAAGGTCATTGTAGTAGGTAGCTTAATTTCTTCTAAAATGTACAGCATGCTTGAAGGTTACGTACATCCTTTGGAGGCTCGTCGTTCCAATGATGATTTCAGCCTAGAAGGGAAAGTTTTCGGAATTGATGGCCCTTCATTTAGTGTTTCAATTTTCTGTGGTGTAACGTTCTTTACGACGACAATAAATGTAATTGGTTCCTCTATCCGTCGGATCGGACTTCTCTTTCCGTTGACCTCTCAAGCCAAGACAGATGACCGGGGAATGTGGACCACTCGATGGCCTTAGACCTCCCGATTGCTCTCAGGGCGTTGTTGACAACTGCTCTCCTAGACTAGTAAGTGGTATCCACTCTATATTGATGGGTTTCCTACGGTTCTGCCGCTGCCTAGAATGCTCTACGGGACCCTACACCCTAGGATTTGCAGTCCAGAACGTTACTCCAAATTTCGAGATTCTAGGACACCGGGAACTTTAAATGAAACACATATATGTTACTGTGAAAGCCTGAAGTACGGTAAATGCTAGGATTTACCAGAAAATCCTAGCATTTCCCATTATTGTTGGTAAAAGCCCAGTGTTGGCACTCAAATCGGACTTTTTCCAGTAAACCTTAGGATTTTCCAAGAGGCTTGGTAAAAGCTAGCATCATTTCAGTTAGAGTGCGTTTTTGGAACTTTAACCAACCGATTGTGGTAAATCTTAACATTTCCCAGCGTTAGGCGATAAAAGCTGAAATAAAGGTGAACGGTACTAACTTTGTAAACTTCTAAACTTTATTTTCACGAAGCAAAATCAAGTAAAATGATAGCAAGGAACTTACAATAAATTACTTGTTGCAACAAGGTAGAGAATTATGGCACTTCGAGTTGCACTTCATATTTGCTGCCTTGCAGAGGCATTTTCTAGTGGAACGGTTTTTAAAACAATTGCATTTCTAGAAACCCTGGTCGCAGACCAATGATTGTTTCCGAACAGCGATACGAAGGCTTATTTCTTCAAGGAAATACAAGCCTCTGCATGCAAGCCTCTGTAGCATTTACCAACGAGTCCTGGGATATCCGCACATTTGCCAAGAGAGATTGGTAAAAGTCCGAAATTCCTCAGTCACACAAGGTTTTTTGGGCATTTACCAAATTGGTCAGTCAATCCTAAGATTAACCAACTGTCAAGCGGTAAATGCCCGTTTTTCATATAATTTCGGGCTTTCACCAACAATATTGGGAAATGCTAGGATTTTCTGGTAAATCCTAACATTTACCGCACTTCGGGCTTTTACAGTAACATATATACCACTCAGATGTTTTCGGCATCTATCTACAGATCGTAAAATTCATTCAAAAGTGTGGAAACAACAAACCCTCGAATGATACTGACTCACATCGCTTTACATCGGTATACATTGCTCAGAATACAATATTCCTTCCCAAGAGCTCTAGGGTACCTGGAACGGCATAATAGAGATATCAGAGCAATCAGCGCCTTAACCTTGCTTCATAAATCATTGGTTCTCCCTAAGTTTGTGAGTAATTTAGTCTCTCTTATATGATACTCTAGTCTCTGCTTATATTCTTTGGTCTCTCTTATATGCTACCCAGATTTACTGTCTCGGAAAGGTTCAGAATAAGTTTCTGAGATACTTATACCTATTACCTTGAAACAAACATCACAAAATGGTACCAACAACAATTTGTTGCTCATTTTCTCGGAGCTGTTGCCATTGAGTAAAAGTCGCTACCTTGCGCTAAGGAAAATAAGTTTGAGCCGATAGGGTGAGGTCAGGAGGAGGTCAATGTTGGTATATATATATATATATATATATAAATATATATATATATATATATATATATATATATATATAGGTATATATATATAGGTATATATATATATATATATATATATATATATATATATATATATATATACTTTCCAAGTGTCCGGACACCAAATCGAACAAACAAAGGTCACATTCCTATATCCATGATCCTGTTCCTTCATTAGATTCTCCTTTCAGATTATATATATATATATATATATACCTATATATATATATATATATATATATATATGTACATATATATATATATATATATATATATATATATATATAAAGGGGGGCTTCGCCCCCTACTCTATATCGCTGGATCTTTTCTCTTTTCTACTGTGTAGAAAACGAGGATAATTTGCTATGCAATTCGTCTCACGAGAGAAAAAAAAAAAAAAAAATTTCAGGCCTCCTTAGCCGGGTCGAACCCACAAATTTTTCCAGGCCTATTCGAACCCACGACCTCTCGCTTCCCATCTCGGGACAAAAAACGTTACACAAAAAAAGTGGACATTTTAAAAAAATTACTGCATAGCAAATATATATAATACATATATATATATATATATATATATATATATATATATATATATAATAAGCCCAATACCATTCAAATTTAGTCGGCAAAACTACGAGAGAAAATGATTAATTTGGGCTGTTTGCAACGTTGATATCCAAAGTTACAACAATCCTTGCCAACGTTGCAAAGGCCCAAATAATCATTTTCTCTCGTAGTTTTGAAAAAGGCAGAAGCCAAATATTAAAAATAGTTTTGTGTTGTAATTTTCTGTTATCTTTTCTTACCAAGTATTTATTGACTTGTAGAGTCATTATTCAAGTGATATATATATATATAAATATATATATAATATATATAGGTATATATATATATATAATATATCCCTCGGGCCTCGCAAGGGGCTCCGCCCTTGACCCGCTAGGGGGGCTTCGCCCCCCTGGACCCCCCTACTCTATACTCGGCGCCTCCTGGATCTTTTCTCTTTTCTACTGTGTAGAAAACTCAGGCCTGGCGGGATTCGTCTCACGAGGAAAAAAAAAAAAAAAAAATTCAGGAACCTCGAACCCACAACCTTTGCGAGATTTTTCAGGCCTGGCCGGGATTCGAACCCACGACATCTCGCTTCCCATCTCGGGACAAAAAACGTTACCCAAAAAAAGTGGACATTTTAAAAAACTTATTGGGGGTCGGCCTAAGAATTGCATAGCAATTAATATATAAATATATATATATATATATATATATATATATATATATATATATAATACGGGCAAGCCCAATACAACATGTGAAAAAACCATTATTCAAATTTAGTCGGTACATATACTTAAGAAAATTGAGTTCAAAAGACAGTGCGAGACAATGCAAAGTCAACTTTAAGCACTTTTTTGATGTTAGATCAGAACATTTATGTAACATATGATTCATCAGTCGGTGCAATCTGCAGAGTAGGCGATGATACAAGCGCCATGTTAGACAGTAGGTAGGAGAGTTCACCAGCTCCACCACTAGCTTTTGGATAATGAGACAATATCCAAGTTGAACTCGGAATAGCCAACCTCCTCTCCTGCTGGGGAATATGGAGCTTACATCAGATCAATTCGGTATATCGAAAGGAAGAAAAAAATGTTGGTGGTGTCACGCATCTCGTTATGAAAAATGAATATCAAAGATGAATAGCGAAGAAGAATTAGGAATTAGGAACCAGCACTCCTAGGTCACGTACCATCTGGATGCTCTGAAGTGGTATGCCGTCGCTTTGTAAGTGTGGGCAACCATAGAGAAGTTGTAGAAGCCAATTTCAATTATGAAACAGATATTTTCAATGATACTCGGTCGTACATTGTCTCACTTTATTTTATGGAAATTTCAGAAATTGTCATTAACTACCGTTTTCTTCGTTCTTCATTGAATTATAAAACTATGTTTTTAGAGAATTTTTGTAGAATTTTTGTCCGCAAATCCTTGTAACAAGCTTATTTTCCAAAGTTTTCATTCGATTTCGATGAAATTTACAGGTTATGTGCGGACTAGAGGATAGATGGTTCCAAATCAGTTTATTGTTCTTGACTTAATACCTCACTCTGCGCATGCTCAAACGTAAATTCTAGCAATCATCATTTTCTCACGCCCTAGTCGTCCGATCTCGCTCAAATGTGGATGATAGTTGGGGGATGATCGCACAGTTCAATGAGAAGAAAACAATCGTAACTGTTCACGTTCACACTACTAATTATATACAAGAGTTATTGAGAATCCTACCAGTAGTTCGTCGGAGGCAGGTGCTGTCGCAGTCGAAATGGTGTATTGAAGTCGGAGGTAGTCGGGGGCAGTCAGCGGTTGAAACCGACGGTGGACACAAAATGATCGGGGGGGGGGGGGGGGGGGGGGGGGGGGCTGCAACTCTCGGTCAGACTCTCTCTCTCTCGCCACATCAAGCGCCAACCGTGGAATGGAGCAGTTAGGGGCGAACACGGGGGTCCTTTGACTTGGAGGGGGTCAAGCGACGCAGGCGCGCATGCGCGGAGAGTGGGAGAGCCGCTGCTGGCGCGAATGGTGGCGATGGGGGCGACTCCGTTGCTGCTGGTGGCGCTGCAGTTGGCGATCCTGTGGAACGCGAACGCGCCCGTTTTGAATGTGCATCAGAGCGGGAAATTTGACTGGCTCTCGACGGGACCCTGGGGTCACAATATGATTCATCAGTCGGTGCAATCTGCAGAGTAGGCGATGATACAAGTAATTTGTAGAAGAAAACGGGATCCAAAATAAGTTTTCCGATCGCAGTTCATGTCGGAATCAAAATATTTACTTTAGACAGTAGTGTAGGAGAGTTCACCAGCTCCACCACTAGCTTTTGGAAAATGGAGACATAGGTACGCAACAGAACGGCAACGCGTTGAACTCGGAATAGCCAACCTCCTCTCCAAAATCAACAGAATTGAAACCAAGAGGGCCCGGTAAAGAAAGGAAGAAAAAAATGCTAGAGGATAGATGGTTCCAAATCAGTTTATTGTTCTTGACTTAATACCTCACTCTGCGCATGCTCAAACGTAAATTCTACCAATCATCATTTTCTCACGCCCTAGTCGTCCGATCTCGCTCAAATGTGGATGATAGTTGGGGGATGACAATTTGACAATTTTATATCAATTTCAATACGGTTTTATCATTAATATCTACTGCGCTTGCGCCAATACGAAATCCTTGTAACAAGCTTATTTTTTACAGTTTTCATCCGATCTGGATGAAATTTTCAGCGAATGTGTGAGCTAAGGAGTAGATGATCCCCATTCAGTTTCATTTCATTGTTACCAAATCATTACTTCACTCTGCGCATGCACAAACGTGAATTCCAATATGCTCTATTTTAGCGAATTTTTGAAGAAAATTAAGCTATTGCTCTCGCCTCAAAATTTGTAGAATGTGAATTTTTGAAAAAAATTTATGCAGAAATCCGTTTCAGGCTATTCTGAATCATATTCTGAAGTTTAACGCATTGTTTTATGTATGTATGTATGTATGTATATATATGTATATATATATATATATATATATATATATGTACATATGTATGTATGTGTCATTCCAGACGATAACTGTCCGTAGAATTGTGCTAGAAACTTCAAACAAATTTTAAAATGTGAAGGACTCAAAACGAAAGTTCAAGTTCGTTGGCCAGCATGATCGGATTACATCTTCGGGATGAAATTTTCAAAAATGTAGTCAAAAATTTCAAAATAGCCTGTTTTTTGCGATTTGTTGCGCGAAATAATTTCTTCAGCATACTAACATGTGGTATATTCGGAATCAGCGTAAAATTTTCTATAAGAATATGTATCAAGTTTTCAAAAATTTCAAAGTTGAAAAATCAGTCAAAAATCGAAATAATGCCGTTCGCTAGTTGTAAAAATCGGTAATATTTGCATGAAACATTGTCCAAATTCAGATTGAACTACTCTTATGGAAGTATCCCTGTATAACCAATCCTAGAACCATGCTGTTTAAAACATAGGTAGTAGGTGCTTGTTTAAAAAAAAAAAAAAAAATGTAATCACAACTGATGAGTTTACTCTGTGAAATATTCCGTCCTCCGATTCTCTCGGTCGCTCTCTTTAATGTTTTACGCTCAACTGTTTTAGGACTTGATGTAGCTTTAATACTGACTGTGGCTTAGAAAATATCAGCCATGAAATTATGAAGAAGTTCTATTTATGTACGTACTAGCCCGCAGACCCAAGGCCTCGCTCCGCTCGGCCGTCAGTAACGTTAATCTCAAGGCCTCCCTCCATCGAAATCTATGAATATTTACCTACATTTGTCTTTAAATCTACAAGATTAGTTCAATAATAATAAAGTATCATGTTTGTCTATCAAAATCATAAACTAAAATTTCTCTACACGATCAATAGCGACTGAAATGTCGAAGATTTCTTCAAAAATTCGCTCATGGGGTCATGCTGCATGACTGGACTTTTTTTTCTCTTGAACTGGGAAAACTTCAATTGGGTTCAATTGGGAATTTCATGATACTACCCCCCCAGTATTTTTGTCTATGAACTTTACTGGCTACATGACTGAAACTTTTATTCTATGATCAATCATAATTGGGATCTTAAACCACGAGTGGTGCTTTACTCTTATCGTATTGAGTTCATTCCGAAGAAAGAGGCGTTCCGCCCTGACGGGAACCGTTCTCGATTCGGTTTCCGGCATTTAAAACCCGAGGCGGAGACCCCGGAAACCGTTCGCAGGGGGGGAAGGGGAAACCGGAAGGGAGACGGCGAAATGAGGGGTGAGACGGGGGGGAGACATTTTCTAGGCTAACGGAGGCGCATCAACAGGTTGTTGGGTTGAGAGACCTCAAGCGGCAGTGGGAAACGGTGTCGCTTGTAATAGACAACTTGACGCGGTTTTGGAAAAATAAAACCTCCGCTATAATTCACGCGGGTTCGCAGAGTCCGCGGCAAAAAACGGACATTGCAGCAGAGACGTGTTCACTGCCCCATAAAACGCTTGCGAGCACGGACTCTGTGAATACCGACTTCTACCGGACAAACTCTTCTGTGATCGTCAGCATCATTTTATACTCCAGTTGAGATGAACATTCTCTCTCGCCCGATCACCACAGAATGAAACAGTGTAACCAGATAACTTTGTGATTAAAAAAGTATCTTTTAGCGAATTTTTGAAGAAAATTAAGCTATTGCTCTCGCCTCAAAATTTGTAGGATGTGAATTTTTGAAAAAATTTTATGCAGAAATCCGTTTCAGGCTATTCTGAATCATTCTGAAGTTTAACGCATTTTTTTATGTATGTATGTATATATGTGTGTATGTATATATGTATGTATGTGTCATTCCAGACGATAACTGTCCGTAGAATTGTGCTAGAAACTTCAAACAAATTTTAAAATGTTAAGGACACAAAACGAAAGTTCAAGTTCGTTGGTCAGCATGATTGGATTACATCTTCGGGTTGAAATTTTCAAAAATGTAGTCAAAAATTTCAAAATAGCCTGTTTTTTGCGATTTGTTGTGCGAAATAATTTTTTCAGCATACTAACATGTGGTATATTCGGAATCAGCGTAAAATTTCCTATAAGAATATGTATCAAGTTTTCAAAAATTTCAAAGTTGAAAAATCAGTCAAAAATCGAAATAAAGCCGTCCGCTAGTTGTAAAAATTGGTAATATTTGCATGAAACATTGTCCAAATTCAGATTGAACTACTCTTATGGAAGTATCCCTGTATAACCAATCCTAGAACCATGCTGTCTAAAACGTCGGTATGTTATTTTATTTTATGTCAAGATTTGATGATGTTATGATGGTATACTGTTAAGATTTCAACTGCCTTCAATACTGACCATATTGGACATCGAAATCTATGAATATTTACCTACATTTGTCTTTAAATCTACAAGATTAGTTTAATAATAATAAGGTATGAGTACCTCCTAATTATTTTTAATAATTTGATTCCATGTTTGTCTATCAAAATCATAAACTAAAATTTCTCTACACGATCAATAGCGACTGAAATGTCGAAGATTTCTTCAAAAATTCGTTCATGAGGTCCTGCTGCATGATTGGAATTTTTATGCAATTAATTAGTATTACATTCACAATTAGCTCAAGCATCTCCCCTTAACCACACAGGGCCTGACCTATGGTTAAGGTGTATGTTCCATATTGCCATGTATTATGTATACTCGTTTTTGTAATTTGCTGTTTCTCGGAATAAAACTCACTTTCATTCATTTCATTCATTCATTCATTGGGTTAAATAAATCGGTTACGAAAATCGATTATGGATTCACATTACACTGATTAGTTTCTAATGCTTTTCATTTGATTAATCATAATGATTATGATTAATCTTTTTTTAATATTTTCATTCATTAGTTGAATAATAATTTTGAAAAATGTACATGCATTGTCCTTTTTTTGATAAGTATATAAACAAATTTTATTCATTCACTTTAGAGCAGGATTGTGTTCTGGTGTAGAATCGGTGATTGTGGCTCAGTAGCTGTTGGAGGAAGGAGGGGTTTGATGTGAATAACTAGGTACTGTTTGTGGTGGTCTAAATACGTCAGTAAATATTTTATGAAAATGGGTTGCTGCACAAAACCCAATGAGTTCGTTCATAAAACCCCGTCATAAAACCGATTGAGTTCATCTGCATTTTGCCAGCGTTTGCGAGCTCCTAGGACACACATGATGAATGCGCGCAGGATGGCAACGGTTATTTTGCGCGAATCCATCCTCACAACACCTTGTGGCCGACCCCAAATATAGCTTAATCGCTCAGCCGACACCTTCAAAAACTGCCCATTTGTGGTGCAAAGTGAACATCAACCTTGCAGACTAGCGGAGTAAAATATGCACGTCGCTCTTCACGTACCGCTGCATAATTGATTTTTTTCTCTTCTTCTGCTGAAATGAATACTGCTGCAACAGGACGACACACATAAGATCAGTGTCAGTGTCAGTGACACGTACATCAGATAACGCCTCTCTCTGTGGTACCCACCCCCCTCTGCAAACCTAATCCCCCTTGAGCCCTGAAGATTGTCCATTCGCCTCAGATTGTTCAACATAAGATACAATAATTCCCAATTACATAAATTACACTACAACTTATTGCCAGGAAAAAGGCCAAAGGCCCGTGGTACCTAGCTAGAATACTCCCTGGCTATTTTAATTCATAAGAAAACATAAATGCATCTGTTTGTATCAGAAAAAATATGGATGGCAAATAAATTTCACAAATTATGATCGGATGTGCATAATGCTAATTACACGCTCACATTCCACCCAACCCATTTCAACCAACCATTACAGCACCAGCTTTTTATATGCTTCCCGAGAATACTTTTTAGGATCTTTTAATCTTTGGTCAATAGCACGTCCAAAAAGTAAAGGATTTAATTATTTGGACTCCTCATGCTCAAGGTAATCGGCTTGTGATTAACAACGTTACTCACCACGCGAAATTCACTAGTTGTCAGTCATCACAAAATTAATGTGTAAAACAAAATGTCACTTGTAGAATAGAAGGACTTAGAACATAAGTATATCTTTGAAGTAAATTAATTATTTCGCTTATGAAGGTTTTCATGTGGAGTTACTCACAATAATTGACTTGTTAGTTATACCGGCATTAATTTTTCTTAAATGTTGCTACAGAATTATCACAATTATACAAGAGAGAGAGAGAGATGTTCAGGCTGATTCCTTCTCTTCCGGTGTTTGAAAAAGAAAAATCCACCAGATGATCTTAAGTACCCCGTTTTTTAAACCACAATTAATTAATGGGAATCTTACTTGGGCTGTTTCAAATTACAAGGATAAGGAAAAGGGAAGTAACAATAAAATATTGTTAATATTGTTCATCCCGTAATTGCCCTGCCAATCACATGGATTGTGTCAACACTTGGAGAGACTCTCCCTCCCCCAACCTGCCCCTCCCCCCACCGATGTAGCAGCTTAGAGATGGTTAGCTATGGCATGCAGACACCCAAAAGGTTAAAAATGGTTAAGGACGGTTAGGAATTGTTAGCTATGGCCAGCAGGCATCAGATACAGCAGGTTAGAGATGGTTAGGGATGGTTAGAGAATAGTTTCCATAGTGGGCTTCCTTTCAATCACTGAATAAATGAAATATCTTTCCATACTGAAACCCAACCCCCTCATCACAATAGTTTTAGATGAATATCCAAATCGGAGCTGTGGACCCTTAAAAGTATTTTCCCTTGCCCCTCGCCACCTCTGCTCCATCCTTATCCCTCAGAAAGGGGTCAAAAGCCAGTTAAGGTATCAGGAGCCAATAGTGCCGATAAGATGAGCATTCTGCTTTCCTCCCATTTCCTCAGTATTGGTTGGCTATAACCTTACTTGGACGAGTATTGAAGGGCGTGTGTGACATCCTTTTTGTGAACATAATATATTATTGCGTATTTCCTATCGTCAAAGTGAAGGGGCAAACTCATTAATCACTCAATTCATCCCATAATGATATGCTTCATCCTTCTGTTGCCCCTTCAATCACATAGATTGTGTCTACAAATGGAGAAATTCCCCCTCCCTCAACCAACTAGAATCCGAGACAAAAGGTTAGAAATGGTTAAGGATGGTTAGAGATGATTTTGAATGGTTAGTTATGGCCGGCAGGCATCCAATACAGCAGGTTAGAGATGGTTAGGGATGGTTAGAGAATAGTTTCCTTTGTGGGCTTTCTTTTAATGACTGAAAAAATGAAATTTCCTTCCATACTGAAAACCACCCCCCTCCTCACAAAAGTTTCAGCTGGATATCCAAATTGGAGCTGTGGACTCTTCAAAGTATTTTCCCTTGCCCCTCGACACCTCTGATCTATCCTTTTCCTCCAGATTGGGGTTAAAAGCCAGTTAAGGTATCAGGAGCCAATAGTGCCGAGGAGCTCAGATATCTGCTTTCCTCCCATTTCCTCGGTACTGGTTGGCTATAACCTTACTTGGAGGAGTGTAGAAGGGCGTGTCTGGCATCCTTTTTGAAAAAATAGTATATTATTTCATGTTGTCTATAGTCAAAGTGAAGGGGCAAACTCATTCATCACTCATCTCTATCTCTATTATTTATAAAAGTGAAACTCCGTCTGTCTGTCTGTCCATGCTATGCACGGCCAAACTGCTGAGTGGGGGGAGTCTACGAGTGGGGGGATCTTCTTGGGATTTTCTGGAAGGGGGAGCGAGCGAATTTAAAATTGTCTAATCCCACCCGAACCATGGGCCGTAGGGCGGGAGGGGGGTCGAAGTAAGAATTAATGTGCGCTTTTTCCACTTCCCCGCTTCCCCTACCCCTCCAAACGGCCGTTGAAAATTCCGGAAAAATACCGATTTCGTAGGTTGTTGAACGAGGAAGACGACGGCGCGATCGGATCGCGAAAAAAGTATCGGGAAATGCGTCAAAAAAATGCGAGAGTACGGACCGTGTTTTCTCAAAAAAACCGACGAAAAACTACGTTTTTTCCGATTAAAATATACCCCATAAAGGTACGTTTTTCGGAACGGTTTTCGCGGGCGAAATACAGCTTTGATCCCGCCGAATCTGAATCCGAAATCGGATATCGAAAAAAGTGACGGGAAGTAGGTCAAATTGCGAGTGGAAGCGAGAGAAGCGTTTAATATGACATTTTTAATCGAGCCGGGCCGCCCGTTTCACAACGTTGCTTACCAGAAGGGACTCGATGACTCACAGGGGGGTTCCCATTTGCACTTCTACGCAATACCTTGCGAGGCGAGCAGGTACACATAGGTACCTTGCGAGTTGAAGGGACTCGAAGTTCGCTCTTGGCCTCTTGCGAGCTATTCATAACGGTCGCTAATGATGCCCTAACACCCTTTGGGGTTCCAAATCCCAAGCGGAGCAAATTCGTAGGTAGTTTTAGCTATTCACATGTCGGAATATGCAGCAATACCTTGCGAGCGAAGCGAGCAACATCCCCAAATAAACTTTTTTGTGGTTCCACGTAGTTTTATATGATTTATTTTGTTTGTAAGAATTTCCAACAGAAAAAAACGTCTACCAAGTTGGATGGGCAGTATAACTTCCTCGAGCGAGCGAAGCGAGCAGCATCCCCTACAGAAGTTAAACCTACCCTTAGAGATCTACCGTTTGCGAGCGATGCGAGCAACTTCCCCTACATGCCATACTTTGCGAGCGAAGCGAGCAACATTTCCTACATGCCACACTTTGCGAGCGAAGCGAGCAACATTTCCTACATGCCACACTTTGCGAGCGAAGCGAGCAATTTAATGGGGGGTCCGGGGGGCTTGCCCCCCGGCTGGACGTGGAGGCGAGCGAAGCGAGCCGGAGCGGCTAGTTATTTATAAGAATGAAACTCCGTCTGTCTGTTTGTCTGTCCATGCTATGTGGGCTGGACCTACGAGTGGGGGGATCTTCTTGGGATTTTCCAAAAGTGGGAGCGAGCGAATTTAAAATTGTTTAATCCCACCCGAACCATGGGCCGTAGGGCGGGAGGGGGGTCGAAGTAAGAATTAATGTGCGCTTTTTCCACTTCCCCGCATCCTCTACCCCTCTAAACGGCCGTCGAAAATTCCGGAAAAATACCGGTTTCGTAGGTTTTTCTACGAGGAAGACGACGGCGCGATTGGATCGCGAAAAAAGTATCGGGAAATGCGTCAAAAAAATGCGAGAGTACGGACCCGTTTTCTCGAAAATTCCGACAAAAAACTTGGTTTTTTTAAATTAAAATATACCCCATAAAGGTACGTTTTTCGGAACGGTTTTCGGAACGGTTTTCGCGGGCGAAATAAAGGTTTGATCCCGCCGAATCTGAATCCGAAATCGGATATCGAAAAAAGTGACGAGAACTCGGTCAAATTGCGAGCGGAAGCGAGCAAAGCGATTAAAATGATTGTGCCGTGGACTAGAGAAGGCTCAAGAATTGACGTGAAGGGTTCGATGTCACAATGTTGCGCGAAGCGAGAGCCATTTCAAATAATAAATACGGACTTTGTCCTACACATATACAGGTATACCTTGCGAGCGAAGCGAGCAACATCCCCGAATAAACTTTTCGTGGTTCCACGTAGTTTTATAAGATTTAATTTGTTTGTAAGAATTCCCAACCGAAAAAAACGTCTGCCAAGTTGGGTGGGCAGTACAACATTCCCTAATAAACTTTTCGTGGTTCCACGTAGTTTTATAAGAATTAATTTGTTTGTAAGAATTTCCAACAGAAAAAAGAGTCTGCCAAGTTGGGTGGGCAGTATAACTTCTTCAAGCGAGCGAAGCGAGCAGCATCCCCTACAGAAGTAAAACCTACCCTTAGGGATCTACCATCTGCGAGCGAAGCGAGCAACATCCCCTACATGTTTCAATTGTAATACATCGCATGTATACAGCCACACTTTGCGAGCGAAGCGAGCAACATTCCCTACATACCTCACTAAACTTTTCGTGGTTCCACGTAGTTTTATAATATTTAATTTGTTTGTAAGAATTCCCAACTGAAAAAAACGTCTGCCAAGTTGGGTGAACAGTATAACTTCCTCAAGCGAGCGAAGCGAGCAGCATCCCCTACAGAAGTTAAACCTACCCTTAGAGATCTACCGTTTGCGAGCGAAGCGAGCAACATCCCCTACACACGTTAAACCTACCCTTAGGGATCTACCATTTGCGAGCAAAGCGAGCAACATTCCCTACATGCCACACTTTGCGAGCGAAGCGAGCGAAATTCCCTACATGCCACATTTTGCGAGCGAAGCGAGCAATTTAACGGGGGGTCCGGGGGGCTTGCCCCCTGGCTGGACGTGGAGGCGAGCGTAGCGAGCCGGAGCGGCTAGTGTATTAGAAAACTGTAGTTCGAAGTGGAGAAATCTAGTTTTGAAAATGAGGGGCAGCGCTAAAGAACACCCTAAGGCTGTGTCATAAGTGGACGACCAAAGAGCGCGAGCGAGCGACCCGCGCGTTCGAGCGAGCGAACAGCTGATTTCAAACAAGGTAAAGCGAACGAAGTGTCGTTTGTGTCACCGCCCGATGCCGCAATTCGGGCGAAGGTCGCGCGCTCGGGTTTGATTTTCAAACCAGTTTGATTTTGATACCGCGCTCGCCCGGTCGCTCTGCCGGAAGGTTACATTTTTGTGTACAAGTTTTTGTTTGAGTTCCAGTATTCCTCTCATTTTTCCCACTGGAAATGGCTGGGACAGCGAGACGAAGACAAGTTTTTTTTTCCGTCTCCCATACATCAAAAAGCCGGGGGACATTAGAAAACTAAAAGTTAGGAATGAGTTCAAAAGTATTTTGATAAGGGAGCATTCTCGAAAAGAAAACTCCCTTGACGATTAATAAACTAAATTAAAAATAAAATGTTTTATAATTTATTACGTGCGTACTTACCTGATTGTCAACAACAATCTTTCCTCAGCTCCTACGGGCCTTTGAAAGTTGGTAACTTGATGATTGAATTCTCCTTCAATATGTTCAACAATATAATCAAAGGTGGATATTTTCATCCTGGAAAAAGCAAAAAATGCCGACCTATCCTTCCCGAGTTGCGAGAACAAATGGTGGAACTCATCGCATTGTTCCCTCATTGAATAGATAGTCGAAACTGGCTTCCGTTTCGACGAATTCTTTTTCGCCAAGTATTGAAGCATTGCTGCATTATTTGAAAGAAATAAGTTGTTCATAATACCGCGCAAAAATAGAAAAAAATTTTACACTTTGTACGAAGCAAAGGTCTCTCGCAAGGTTTTTAACGCGTACTGTGGACGCCTATTGTGGACACTTTAGCGGCGCGCGCGCGCGACTTGAGGTCGCTCGAACGCGCGGGTAAAACATGGCGTAAAAACTCTCGAAGATCGTCATCTACCTATCTTCACAGTTAAACAGCCTTTCCTCAAAATCTAGTTGATTCATACTCTGGTTATAGAAGAATAAATGAAAAACGGCTGGATTGCGAAAAAATATAAAACCTGGCAGGTCTTATCCTTTCCGAGTCAGAACTGATGGGTCGATAGCGTCTCTTTCTTCTAATGAATTGAAGATCTCTTGAAACGGCTTCGCAATCAGTCTCGTGGGCAGGAAGTCGTGGGCAAAATTAAAGGTCGTAATTACGAGGGTAAGAGGCCAGAGGGGAAGGGGGTTGAGAGACGGGCGTGGGACGCTCGGCTTCGTGGCTTGCTTGGCTTTTGAGAGACCTTTTGAAACTACTCTCAAGAGGAACCCCTTCAAGTCGGGATACCATCTTAGTATTATTCATTCGTTCTAAGGAATGTGTTGTTCGTAGTGAACGAATCTTATCGAACGAATCACTCAGTTTCACTGAACGAACTAAGATAAGTAATGTTCATGGATACTTAAAAAATTGCACTTTGCTTGAAAATTGCACTTTACTTGAAAATTTACTGTCACTCTGAATATTCGTTAGAGATTCGCTTCAACGAATCAGTGAAGAAGATTTATGAAGAAGATTTATTTGGCAAACGAAATGCATACACATAAGCCTCGTGGGCCTTTCAGTTGTGTAAAAAGTAAAATTACAATAACATAAAAATCAGCTCTTTTTTAGACAATAAGATAGTTAGGTATTTGTAGTTAAAAAAATATAGATAATTAAAAACAAAAATAAAGTATGCTAAAACATAATAATAAAAACAAAAATGTTGTGGTGGGTTAGAATAAATAATTCAGGCTGCAAAATGCTTCTCAGCTAGCAAAAGGAAGGCAGAAAAGTCAGGGCAACGACGGATGGCAATGGGAAGGGCGTTCCATATCCTTGCACCAGCGATACGAAGCGAATTACAGTGACAGCCAATCATGATGACTACATGGGAACAAAAAGGAATACTTACTCCACTCTTATCGTGAACGCCGTTTTATTGAATAATTAATTTGGAATCTGTTTCTCCGTCTCATTTCTCCACGTTGTGAACTATTTTGTCTGACCATTAAACTAGGTTACGTGCCAACGTACATCCAAGAAAGAGCCGCAGTTCATACACAATAATAAATGTCTGTGAACAAATTGGAACCGTGATTGGTTCGTAAAGATTCAATCTATAACTCAGCTCGGGCCAATCATGGTCAAGAGATTCGTTCAAAGACCAAACTCAACACCTTCCTTGAAAGCCTCGTGGTCATGAACGATTCCTCGTGTTCCAGTCGGTGAGTCGGAGAATGCATGGATACATGAGAATGGATGCTTTATTTGTACTCGAATGAATCAGTATTGAAAATCATCATGAAGAGTGATGAACAGATTTTCATGAAGATTGTTTAACAGATCTTCATTAAGAGCTTCATGAAGCCTTGTTTAGTATTCAAGTATCGATCCAAAGGTGTCGTAACATGAATGTAGACGTATATGCCTACTTTCTCGATTACGAGAAAGCTTTCAGTACGTCATTATAAAATTATAAAAATTTCCCGCTGCTCGGGTCTGGATGGTCGTGACATCCGAACAATTTGTAACTTATATTGGCATTACACTTCTGCAGTTAGAGTGGACGGTGGTATGTCTGAGGACATAAGTATACAGAGAGGCTGTGTCCTTTCTCCCCACCTGTTCAACTTATATTCAGAAGAGACTTATCGGGAGGCAATTGCGATTTATACCTAAAGTTTTGTAGGCCAGTGCATTAAATTATCCTCAACAGCTCCTTTCTAGGGTAGCGAATCAGAGTATGGAGATGGGACTATGGCTGAATGTTGTTTTGATGCTGTTCCGAAAAGTCCGAGTGATATCTAGGTCCGCTTTCTCTTCGGGTCGGCCACAGCGTCGTTAGTCTGGTTTCAGCACAACAAATATCTTGGATGCTATCTGAACAAGAATAGGGAGTGAGCGTAGGAGATACGCTGCCGAATTGAGCTCGCTAGGTGTTCTTTTATGAAAATGGTTAAAGTACTTGCAAACCGTTCTCTGAATCTCCCACTCCGTGTAAAGATTTTGCGATACTATGTTTTCTGTATTTCAAACGAGTACACTACGGGTTAGAGGCATGGAAGTTTTGTGCAAGGTAATAAAGGCATTTGAAATTTGGACATATCGGGGAATATTAAAATTGGACAGCAAAGGTGACAAACTGGTAGGTGTTACGAATGTTGAACAAGGAAGTGGAAGTAATGACTACTGTGAAGAGACGGAAATTGGAGTAATTTGTCCACGTAATGCGCAATGATAAATACAAACTCCTGTAGTAATTATGCAGGGTATGATAGTTGGAAAACGTGGTCCAGGAAGAAGAAGGACATCCTGGTTGCTGAATCTTCGAAAGTTGATAGTTGTAAGGCCCTCGTACTCGCTTGTGTCCCCAAGCTATTCGACTCATAAGTACAGTCTGGAGAGGGTCCAAAATAAATTCCTCCGCTACATCGTTTTTAAGCTTGCGATTCCTGTTAGTGAGGTGGACTACCCTCACCTTTTGGATGTGTCCCACTTGCCACTTGAAACGTCGATGCATATCAGATCTCACATTTCTGCATAAGCTTTTGAACGATCCTCTTGTCTTCCCTGTTTTGCTGTCCAAGCTGAATCTTTGAACTCCCAGCCAATCTATGAGATCCTCAATACTATTCAGCGTACCATTTGCTCCAACAAACTACCTCCGAAATTTCCCTCTTCATCGTATACAACGTTCAGCTATTAGTAAACTCAAGTCATCTGCTGCCTCGTCTCCTCTATCGATTAATTAGTTCCCGTGACGTTATGAATTACTTTTCATATTCAAGTCTCAAGTTTGTGGTGTCTTATTTTCCCATATTTTGTAAAGATATTACCTATTAACCCATTGGCCGCTCCTGTACTCAAGTGAGTACGCGATTGATCACCTCTGTGCGCTGCCGTACTCAAGTCCGTACGCCCCACTGTCCGGTCGACGCGTCACTTGTGGGGAGGGTGCCAGGGTGGGGAAACATTGTAGAGGTATGTGAGCCGGCTTTTTCTCTTCAGTACGAAGCCGGTCACCTGGCTAACAAGTCCGCTGGAGTCTTCGCCGATTTTTTCTTACGTTACATTTCTTATATTGAGCAACTTTTTTTTTTTTTTTTTTTTTTTTTTTTTTTTTTTTTTTTTTTTTTTTTTTTGCGCCACCTATTCATGCAGGAAATGCAATGATTATTTTTCATACCTATTGTATACGTACCTACACATTCTAGCCAATTATTCAGCAAAGAGAGGAGCCACGAGCTGCCTGTGTCACTGCAAACCGGTCGCAAGACTAAAAACATTTCTGAAAATTTGTTTTGGATAAGAGTCACAAGTTTTTCTTTGCTATTTGATTATGTTACATTGGAAAATAACACTCAGGGTGGCACATCAGCATGTGATATGAGTGGTCTACTCGTGTGTCGTGCGGGATTGCATACCCTTGGCGACCCCTACCTGCTACCTTACTCAAGTGAGTACGCTGCCTAGATTGCGCAATTTGACCCCATTTTGACTTTTTTCTCCAAAATCCTCGTAAAATATTAAAAACCAAAGCAAATGCAACAGTTTTAAGCAAAAATTGGGGAAAAAAATTTTTGTAGCGGGAGAGCTGATTCTTAAATTCCTAGGTCAACAATGGGTTAAGTGTGCTGACTAAGTTTGATAACAATTTTTGTATAATTGGACTTACCCGTGATTTATGAATGAATAAATAAAAAATAAAATGAATAAGTAGTTTGGTTTGAGCACAACATCATTGTTCCGAGCTACCGTGAACAGGGTAGAAATCACAAATCTGGTCACCAAGGTTCTTGGAAGACATGACACGTGAAGAAGAAGATACGACATTACGTGTAGTAATACGACATACATCATAAATCAGGAAGACATTTTCTTTGGAATTGAAGGGGGCTTTCAATATTCTTCCTCTTAGACGTAACCATGTCCCTACCATCTTGAACCTCGCCTATGCTCGGATGGGTGAGGGGGTGGGGGGAACAAGTTATAAGTGTGCATAGAGGAATAAAGGTATAAAATTCCCGCTCGATCAGCTTTGTAGTGGAAGAAATATAAAGAGAAGCGTGCAAGTCAAGTGGGAGGCAGATACAGGATACAGGGATACTCAAGGAGGAGATCCTCCCCCTTTCTGGAACAAGTGAACGTCCTTTTATTTACTAACAGCAAAAAGCCGGAGGAGAGTGCGGACCTTGATCCACTTTCCGCGATACGAGATGAAATATTACTGGAATACACCGCCTCTGGCCGCTTGACCGACCGAGCTTTCCTAACCCCACTTTAATCCCCGGTTTTTCTCCCTACCGAGTTATCCTCATATATCAAAGAAAAAAAAAAGAAACTGCTAGAGTTGTGCAGAACGTCTTCTTCAAGCGTGTAGCAATTAGAGCAAGAGCGCGTCCTTTGGAAAGAAATTTTGTTTCATAACTACTGTATCATCGGTATTTGAAAAATGAAGGAAACGAAGTTCCAACCGTGCAACACGAAAACATGCGCTTTTTTCTTTCTTTTAGGCTTTTTTTATTAATTTTATTTTTTTAATCCACGTCAAATGTTTTAACATTTTAGCAATTTGTGTGCACATGAATAGTTTACTATCAAATTGATACAAACCGATATTGTTGGGTTCCTTACACATTTGTTTCATTTTTTAGTACAAGTACATTTCGAAACGTTTTTTTTTTTTTTTTTTTTTTTTTTTTTTTTAAGCCTTTTTTTCTCATTATATCCAGACAGTTTTAGAATTTTTCTGTCTCATTTTTTAGAGTCATTTGCAAAACCTTCTTTTCTGAATTATGATGAGCGAACGGAAAGAATGCTGTAGCAAAGTTCATTTCATTTCATGATAAGAACAAGCTGGAAAATACCGCTAATGACCCTTCTGGTCATAATTTTTTTAATAAGTGTTTACTTTTTGGTGATGTATATGTTTGTTCAATGGTCTGGTGAAGGTTCAATTTCCGTCCAATAAAATAAAAAATTCTTAGAATTTTTGAATTTCTTGACGGACCATTTCCTATGCTAACCCTCTAAGACGGACCCTATTTGCTGGTCCCAGGGGGGTCCGTCTTAGAGTGATTTCACTGTATATATATTCTGTATAACCTGTAACTAGGGCTTACCCAGGGTTCCCAGGTGGTATGAGAAAAAAACCGGACGCTATGATGAGTCGAGAAGTCAGAGTCAAAAACTACCTACTTTAAAAAACTATACACTAATATATGTATTCGAAGCACAATAATTGATATGTATATGATCGATGGTTGATATTATTAATCTGAAATATGCATTTTCTATCATGTTCATTAAATAATATTTTTTTAAATTAATTCATTTTTGTTCAAATTTTATGCGATATTTTAAATACCTACTTATTTGTTTACCTATAATTTCAACCGGCAGTTACCTACCCCTTTATTGATCCCTATTATAATAATTGTAGTACACTTACCGCATACATTCCGATGGTTGAATAATAATCGATAAAATAACAATTGCTATAGCTCGTTTAGAAACCAACAAAGGCTCACGAATTTAACGATTTCAACCTTATAGCCAAATTGAGTTGGAAGAACATACAGAGGTTAACATTTTTATGTTCGTTTTTTAGTGTTTGTTCTTAATTAAACGATAACAATACTAATTAGTGTAAGTATTTCAAGAACTTTTATAAAACACTATTTATGTACGAGTAAGTTACATACTATAGAGAGACAGAAAACCTCGAATCAATAAATAGCCGAAAACTTTTGCAACATAAATCACGATATTAAGTCTGGAAGTACTAATTGAAGATATCTCTGTCATTCAAGATCATTCACCTCCGTCTAAATCTGAAAGAGCAAATGCACAAGTAATGGGAAACGGAAGGGTTCGAGAGTTCATTCACATGAAATAATGTGGCAGGGTAAAAATGTTTATGATTTAGGACGTTTAGAGAGGTTTCTAGCGTCGATGGCCAAAATGCAACTTTCATAGGAACAACAAAAACTATAAAAATGTACCGCTCTTCCTGTGAAAACCGGACATTTGGTATTCAGAGCGATTTTCGTCCGGACAGCTCATTAAAAAACCGGACTGTCCGGGCCAAAACCGGACACCTGGAGCCCATTTCATAAAACAACAAGTTATAAGTGTACAAGTTAACAAGTACAGGTACGGTAAACTAGAACAAGTGTTTCACCAAAACAAAGAGTACAAGTGTGGAAAAGTTACACTTGTAGAAGCAAAGTTTTCAAGTGTAGCAGAAAAGAAAAATGGCGTGTAGGAACTAACGAAATGAACAACTTCTAGCGGGCTACGGAAATTGAAGTTTTGTCTGCGAATCATAATGTAAAAACGGTTCTAACTACACGATAGGATGTTTATCGTACATGACTAAGTATAATTATTGGAAGACAGACAAATTATAAACTGAAAAGTGGAAAAAGTGTGTATTTGATTTCAACTTATTCTGATAGCTGGCATAATCGTTTTTTTCCCCTTCATTCAGCCGAAATGATCAATCAATTCATCAAGCCTTAATGCTGCTGGATTAGGAATGTCATGTGTAACTTCCAAATTATCTTCACTTTGTTCTTCAATGATGGGGAGATCCTCAATACCCGATCAGGAAAAATTGCATAGGATCACGCAGCATTTGAATCATTCAAGGGTCTTGGAGAACATACTGAATCTCTCGTTAAACTCGAAAATACCTACGAAATAAGCGTTTATTCGTGATCCAAAAGCAAAGACATAAACGAAACGCTTGTATACGAGTCTGCAACACATTGGGACATTTTATGTCTTTAGTTGAAGACAAGTATGTGTTGCAGACTCGTATGCAAGTTCTAAGGGCCACTCAGCTGATCCGGACCCTGGGCATCGTCACGCAAATGTGCTGAAGAGACTACATACGAAATTACAGCTTCCTAGAGTGTAAAACATAAAAATTAGGTTTAAGAGCCACTCATCTGATCCGGACCCTGGGCATCGTCAAGTAAATGTCCTAAAGAGGCTACATAAGAAATTACAGCTTCCTAGAGTGTAAAGCATAGAAATTACCTATTAAAATGATTTAACCACCGCTTCACAAATCAAACCGTTCTCGCAATATTTGGATCACCTGCTATGAATCAAATCATCGAAACACCAGCTCAATGAAATCATCAGAAATTAACTAGTGGTGGCAATCATGTTCACAATATCAATTATTGAGAATGATCACCTGAGTGTACACAATTATTCAAATAACCTTGCTCATAACTCAGCTTGTTGGCCACGCACATCGCAGTAGTTAACATAATATGGTTGGATAAATCGAGAGCTTTCGAACGAATGGTCAACGAATTTTGTGGGATGAAAAACGACGAAGTACCATTTCCCTAGCAACGACTCGGTTGTAAGCGGAAATCATCAAAATATTTTCGTGAGCAATTTTCCGTGACGTTTTTTTAGTTTATGTGCCATAGCAAAGACATAAAATGTCAAAAATCGTTGGCGTCTTCTACGCTGAATGCTTCTTTCTCGTCTGTATTCTTCAGCAGATGATGATTCCCACATTTTAAACACCGCCAAATAGTCAACTCACAATGCTGGAAAATAACAAGTTTACAGGTGAACGGACGTAGGTTGAAAACTGGCCATATTTTACAACTGTAAAACATTGAATTGTTCAAAATTATGAGGAAAGACTTGTAACTTGTCCAGATTCGCCTGTACACTTGATAATTTTCACAGTGCATTACAAGTCTACACTTGTACCTTTATGAAACGCTTGCACACTCATTTTTTACAAATTTTACATAAAATCGGCTTGTAACTTGTCACTTGTTGCTTTATGAAATCCCCTGGCAACCCTGGGCTTACCCGTAATTTTAATAAATAAATAAATAAAATAACTAATAAATATTGTTGTTGGGTTGCAGGCGTGGGCGGAGCCGGCCAAATACGCTGTGATAGGAGCGGCAGCGCATCTCGGGGGCATCTGCCGGATTTCGATATCGCTGACAGTTATGATGATCGAAGCGACGGGGAACATCACGTTCGGCCTCCCCCTCATGCTCACCCTCATCACGACCAAATGGATCGGCGATTTCTTCACCGAGGTGAGTAAGAATAAGGTGTTTGCATCACAGAGTCGGGTATTATTTGTGGGAGAAATTCATCAATCCATACTCTGGAGTTTAAATTTGAATGCTAAGGGAGTTCATGATCATCTTAAAATGGAAGTTAGTGAAAAAAACGTTGTCTATTTCCACGAAAAATAAAGAGTTACAATGTTTAATTAATTTAGACGGTTACGCCATCATCAGTAACAAACAATAACTGAAAACACATTAGAAAGGACACAGCTTTTATAGTCACAGGTGAAGGGAGATTGAATCCCATTGGTCAAGAGAAAGGAAAGGGGGCAGGAGATACAACCAATTAAGTGCAAGCAAGGTGAAGGGGGATTATAGCTAATCAGATGAAGTGAAAGAAGGGGAATAATTACTGGTTTCGACAGTTTGAAGGGATATTTCCAAGCTTTAAAGAAATGGACTTATCAGTGAGAAAATATATTGAGGGATATCCTCATTTAAACATTTACCAGATCTGTCACTTTTGATAATTCCGAATTTTTCAAGTACATTCAACATACCTCCCTTTGGACAAAAATGAATAAATTCTATAAACTGTCTATCTGTCAAGTCAAAATTGTAACTATGATTGGATTCCTTAAGATGTTTCGCAAATGAAGATTTACCCTTATTTTCCATGAAATCCTTCTGATGCTCGTATATTCTTTCCCTGAATTTCCTACTAGTTTGACCGCAATATTCGTAACCACAAGCATATTTTAGTTTATAAACCCCACTTTTATCCTGAACACTGTTTTGGTCCTTAAGGGATCCTAGTAATGCTTTAAGGCTATTTTAGTTTTAAAACCTACTTTGTAACCTCTCGATGATAGAATTTTGCTGATTTTATCAGAAACTTTCCCATGATAAAGTATACCTACTCATCCATTGCTTTTCTCCTACATTTATATCTTCCCTAGCCAGTTGGAAACTTTTTTCAATACTCTTTTTCGTAAGAACCTTATCCCATATGGTATCAACAAGATCTCCTCCATATCCGTTACTAGCTGCTATGCTTTTGATAATGGATTGTTCTTTTGATAAATTTTGTTCACTCATTGGAATAGATAGTGCTCGGTTGATCATACTATAGAAGGCTGCATGATTATGGACTAAAGGGTGATTTGAAGTACTATGGATAGTTATATCGCTATTTGTATATTTTCTATAAATTAAAACATCATGCTTTTCGTTTACCAAAGAGATGGACAGATCTAAAAAAGTCGAAAGTACCTAACTAAACAACTCGCAAACGAGTTCCACTATCTGCTTTAGAAGCAGATACCATGTTACATGGATATGTCTTTGATTGGGGATTTCATAACGGTTGTCCTCGAGAGTTGTAAACAAATCCTTCAACTTTAAACAAATCCCTGGGCTGCATCCCGACTAATTCCAACAAAACAACGGTTTACTTATAGAAATGTTGAAAATAACTGTGGAGGGAAGCCACTACAATGAGTTGTTGCTTACAGTCGACTGTTGTCAAGAGGATGATAATGTTTCCTATGGAGTGGAGTAAATGATGCTATTGCTTTACGTTAAGAATATTGTAACCGGCTTATTAAAATTTTTTATAGTCCAGTCAACTTAGTTTAGGAATGTAGCCAGGTACATAAAGGAGGGGGAAATTGGTAGCTTGAAATGTGAACATTTATCACATAAATCAAGCGCTTTCCAACGAGTGGCGAACGATTTCTGTGCGATGAAAACTGCGGAAGTTCCATTCCCCTAGCAACGGCTGGGTTGTACGTGAAAAACACGGAAATTGTGACACAAATTTTGCGTCACGGAAATTTTTGGTTGACCCCGAGCAAAGACATATCCATGTCAAAATTTAGTTAAAAAAAAAAAAAAAAAAAAAAAATTTAGTTCGTATCATCTTAAAATTTTCCCAAATCACCTTAGTTGGTCTCGAATTCGACAATGTTGAACAGAATTATCTCCAAGAGCTGCGTTTTTTTTCCGCTGGTATTTGCCAAGCTTCGACACTGGATTCGCCAAGGTAGGCACCTATCTGATCTCACTGTCATGAGTCATAGACTCTCCACTTCGCAAAAGTCCAATATAAGTTATTTGAGAGTGAAATTATACAATAGCCTTCTGGCCAAGATGATACTGATGAGTGAAAAAACATTAAAAATGACTTTAAAGAAGGAGCTTACACAAAACCATCTCTTTTCAACGAGGAGTTTCGTAAATTCTTCGTAATAGATTACATAGTCTTCATATTTAAATGTGCACCACAAGACAAAAATTGGGAATTCGAAAATCAGTTAAGAATAGTAGCTTGGGCAGCGCTTATTAGGATCGGCTATTACTCCCTCCTTTCCCCTTCTCAATGGCATATCCAAAATTTCCAAGGTTTGTTGCTCTAAAATACTAAAATTGGGATTGTACAAAAAAAATCACGAAAATCCATTTGAATTGGTAGCTTGGGCAGCATTAAAAGTTCGGTTATTACCCCCTCACACTCCCCCCCCTTGTTGGTAAATCCAAAATTTCAAGGTTTGTTGCACAACTATACTCGTTTTTTCGAATTCGAACATCGGTTGAGGATTGTAGCCTGGTCCGCGTTGACAGAAAGTATCGCACACAAACCACAAGAAAATTGTTCCTAACCTTTATGCCTTTATCGTAAAAACTAATGCAAGCACTGTCAGCACATGGCAAGAATAGGACATGTCTCGAAAGATTCGGATTAATTGATGATGGATTAGATGTTTCATAGACATATAAAAACATAATAATGGACTGTGTTCGTTTTGAGCCTCAGCGGTCTAGGCTAATTAGAAAAGTGGTGCTGGATGGTTCGTGATGGCCAGTGTATTTAGTTGTAGTTGTTAAAAAATACTTGATGGATTTTGTAGTTTTTATTAATTCTATGGATTTTTATTTAATTTAGAAGTGATGATTTATCTATGAAGATGTATTCCAAAATTGAGCCAGATGACTTAGTTTGCTGTAAGAAGTTTGAAGTTTATTATAAATGATTGTTTGTGTTGTAATTGCCTGTTATCAGAAATGAGGGTAGGCAGAATAAACGCCCTATATGAAGGGTTACTTCAGGTAGGGAAATGGGGGAAAAACCCCCTACGGTTTTTTTCACGGATTCGGTCTTAGAATAGTCTGAAACGGATTTGCATTCCGTTATTTTATTTATTTTTATTGTTTTTTTTTTTTTTTTTTTTTTTTTTTTTTTTTTTAGCGAATTTTTGAAGAAAATTAAGCTATTGCTCTCGCCTCAAAATTTGTAGAATGTGAATTTTTGAAAAAAAATTATGCAGAAATCTGTTTCAGGCTATTCTGAATCATATTCTGAAGTTTAACGCATTTTTTTATGTATGTATATATGTATGTATGTATGTATGTATGTATATATGTATGTATGTATGTATGTATGTGTCATTCCAGACGATAACTGTCCGTAGAATTGTGCTAGAAACTTCAAACAAATTTTAAAATGTTAAGGGCGCAAAACGAAAGTTCAAGTTCGTTGGCCAGCCTGTTCGGATTACATCTTCGGGTTGAAATTTTCAAAAATGTAGTCAAAATTTTCAAAATAGCCTGTTTTTTGCGATTTGTCGTGCGAAATAATTTTTTCAGCATACTAACATGTGGTATATTCGGAATCAGCGTAAAATTTCCTATAAGAATATGTATCAAGTTTTCAAAAATGTCAAAGTTGAAAAATCAGTCAAAAATCGAAATAATGCCGTTCGCTGGTTGTAAAAATCGGTAATATTCTTCAAAAATTCGCTCATGGGGTCATGCTGCATGACTGGACTTTTTTTTTTTTTTTTTGTTTTTTAGCGAATTTTTGAAGAAAATTAAGCTATTGCTCTTGCCTCAAAATTTGTAGAATGTGAATTTTTGAAAAAAATTTATGCAGAAATCCGTTTCAGGCTATTCTGAATCATATTCTGAAGTTTAACGCATTTTTTTATGTATGTATGTATGTATGTATATATGTATATATGTATATATGTATGTGTCATTCCAGACGATAACTGTCCGTAGAATTGTGCTAGAAACTTCAAACAAATTTTAAAATGTTAAGGGCGCAAAACGAAAGTTCAAGTTCGTTGGCCAGCCTGTTCGGATTACATCTTCGGGTTGAAATTTTCAAAAATGTAGTCAAAATTTTCAAAATAGCCTGTTTTTTGCGATTTGTCGTGCGAAATAATTTTTTCAGCATACTAACATGTGGTATATTCGGAATCAGCGTAAAATTTCCTATAAGAATATGTATCAAGTTTTCAAAAATGTCAAAGTTGAAAAATCAGTCAAAAATCGAAATAATGCCGTTCGCTGGTTGTAAAAATCGGTAATATTCTTCAAAAATTCGCTCATGGGGTCATGCTGCATGACTGGACTTTTTGACATTTCATGTCTTTGCTATGGCACACAACCAAATTTTCGTTATGTCCCGTTACGTTACGTAACGAAATATGCTCAATTTCTGATGATTTCCGCTTACAACCGAGACGTTGCTAGGGAAATGGTACTTCGTCGTTTTTCATCCCACAAAATTTGTTCACCATTCGTTCGAAAGCTCTCGATTTATCCAATCATATTATGTTAACTACTGCGAAGTGCGTGGCCAACAATCACAGTTATGAGCATGGTTATTTGAATTATTGTTTACACACAGGTGATCATTCTCAATAATTGATATTGTGAACATGATTGCAACCGCTTGTTAATTTCTGATTGCATAAGAGTCTGCTACACATACCTACGCGTCTGCAACTGAAGACATGAAATGTTCCAATGTGTTGCAGACTCGTATGCAAGCGTTTTGTCTTTACATTCTTTCTTTTTTTCTTGGATTTTCCCTTACAACTCCTTTTTCTCTGGATCAATTCTAATAGGCGTCCCTTTTGTTTACGAAGCCTTGTCGATAAGGCATAGCTTCAGTGGGACGTCCTAAAACCGCTGCCAATTAGGTATAAAAAGAAGATTTTTTATCCTTCAAGGTTATTGTTTTCAGTAGAATTTGGTAAGCTAAATGATCAAGGTAGACCCGAAATTCGTGGATAAAGGTCAACTAGTACTGAAATAATTAACCGTTGTGTGATCATTTACAGCGTCTCCCTCGAATGAGCTACATTTTTAATCATGACCTCTCGAATCTCTCATCCTTCTCGGTTCGTTTCTAGTATAAATTATTCATTGTTTGCCGGAGTGTTAAGTAATTCGAGGGAAGGAAAATACCGGCTTTGAGAGGGCTCTAAGATTAAGATGGGAGGTTGAAACAGCTCTCAGAAGCTCACTTCGGGGGGTCGGGAGATGCCGCCATCTGTGGTGCTTCGCCGGAGTAACAACTTACATTTCTACTGCGGAGGAGAAATCGGGAACAGTCTTTTCTCGGGACCCTCGACGATGTTTTAAAAGACAATACGGCAACTGGAACGTCGTCTATCAAACCTCAACTGTTCTCTAGTGCCCTTTAGTGACTCGATGGTGCTTCAAGACAGGCGATGAATATACAGTAACTTAACCTTCCCTTAGTAGCACCTCTATTCTAACAAGATTGGTCGCATGTATGTCTTACACTACACATTTTTTAACGTACAACGGTAGTGAAAACCCTTTTTTATCCGTCAGGGTTTGGTAAACAAGGCGCGCAATTGTTCAGTAAACAGTTTTGTAAAAACAAAAACTAATATCAAAATATTAGTTCCCCTCGCATTTTGACCGACTTCCCGTCACTTTTTTCGATATCCGATTTCGGATTCAGATTCGGTGGAATCAAACCTGTATTCTGTACCTTTATGAGGTATATTTTAATGGGGAAAAACCAAGTTTTTCGTCGGAATTTTCGAGAAAACGGGTCCCTACTCTTTAATTTTGCCGCATTTCCCGATACTTTTTTCGCGATCCCATCGCGCCGTCGTCTTCCTCGTAGAAAAACCTACGAGACCGGTATTTTTCCGCAATTTTCGACGTCCGTTTAGAGGGGTAGGGGAAGCGGGGAAGTCGAAAAAGTGCGCATTAAACCGGGCTCCCCCCCCCCCCCTCCCGCCCTACAGCCTATGGTACGGGTGGGATCAGAAAATTTAAAAATCGCTTATACACCCTTTCGGAAAATCCCAAGAAGATTCCCCACTCGTAGACTCCAGCCACTTGGCCGTTTGTCCGTGCATAGCATGGACAGACAGATGGAGTTTTATGAATATTAAAGATGACTAACCCAAACAACAGCTTTCAAATTTGAAAATTTCAAAACGAAATTAAAAAATTCATATGCAATAAAGCATACGATTACTTTACAAAAAATTGACAAATCTATAATGATAAAATAACAAGTAAAAGGATACAAATTATTAAACAAGAGGAAATCCAACCAAATTTAATATCAATCTACATTATAGAACTAATTATCAATCAAGAACAACTCAACAGAAAAACTCGACAGAATAGCTCGACAGATCTAAACCAACATCGCACTGGGCCACAGCCCCCATCTTTCCGGTGTGATCCCACTTGAAAGCTAACATATTGTACAACTTTCAGATCGATATTATTGTAAGATTATTAAGTAAGATATAGGTATTCGTGCAGGTAGCCCTTCAGTACTAAGTAAGATTATTTATGTCTGAAATTTATTTGTGAATTTGAAGAAAATTTGAATATTTTAAGTTTTTTGGGAAATAAATTTGTTTCTTTCTTTCTTTAAATAGGCCTCAAAACTGAGCTACAACGTAACATTTCCTCAATATATCATGGAAAAGATGGTTTGCAAGTTTCATCAGCCCAGGGAAGTCCCCTGTAACTACCGAAATTGACTTCATTTCTTTGGCAATTTACATTTTGGGTCGATTTGTGTGCTTTGCAGGGGATCTACGAGATGCAGATTTACCTGAACGGGGTGCCGCTCCTTCCGTCGGCGCCGCCTCCTTTGTCGTCGGACATCAAAGCGACGGACGTCATGTCAGCACCGCCGGTCGTTTTCCCGTCGAAGGTCAAAGTCGCCAGGATCATCGACACGCTCGACAACGTCCCACACAACGGGTTTCCCATCGTCGAGCCCGTTTCGCCATCGGCGTCGGGACATGTCTCGAACCAGGTAAGGCAGTTGAAATTTTGGTTGGTAGTTGACATTTTTTCATTTTTGAACTAAGAATCGGAATCTGCGCATTTGGAAACCTAACTTTATGAACAAAAACTTGATCTAAATAATATTCTGTAATTCAAAAAAGATTTTGGATTTTTAGCTTTTATTTGCAGTTTTTTCTCGATTCTTTCTTTCCAAGGAAAATATTATTGATATAACACGTAATTACACACGTCCATTCTTCAGCATAATTTTGTGAATGAATTTTTACTGTTCTAGTTATTTTGAATTTTTTAAATTAAAATTAGGCTAAAAATAAAAATTTTACGATTTTACCCAATTTTGGTGATTTTTTTAGCACATTTCTTAAACGTTGGCCAATTTATTGTGCTCAAAAGAAGAAGAACTCATCCTTTCATTTGGAAAGCTTGGATTT
Source organism: Adelphocoris suturalis (assembly GCA_030762985.1). NCBI lineage: Eukaryota > Metazoa > Arthropoda > Insecta > Hemiptera > Miridae > Adelphocoris > Adelphocoris suturalis. Next base: position 41,003,261 of record CM061049.1, read on the forward strand.
TCGGTGCGGTGAACGAGGTTTTTATCTCAATCCTAAGGAGTTATCTTCTGGAATGACACTCAATCACTCACACACACTCACACGCACACACACACAAGTTTACCCATTGTTAACAATTTTAGCAGGGGGTGGGGAGACATTTTTGGAGACACCCTGTATACATTCATATAAAAAATCTGTTAAAATCCAGGAATCGTTTCAGAATAACACAAAATGGATTTCATTGAAGAAATTTTTCAAAAATGTATATTTTAAAATTTTTGGATCCATTTCTTACAGTATTCAAGTGGCAAATAAATGCCAAGTCATTGGGAGCCGAGGAATTTTAGTTTTGAGGTACCTTTTTTCCTATTAATTACAAAATTTTACTAAAATATAGTACCCACCTACTGAAAATAAACCAAAATCCAAGACCTAACAACGTTGCCTGATTGTTAAACAGGATAGGCAATAACCCGCAATACCGCTCGGTCTTGATTGTGGGGTATACCTTAGCTCCGTCTCTCGTCTACTGCATATGCACTGGCTCCCAACTGGTGGGTCTGTACCCCATACTATAAAAAAGTACTATCCCATGCAGCATGGTAAATAGAGCGAATTTTCAAAGAGAATTTCTTAATAAAACTGAAGACTGCGGTGTGACGAGATCGCAAAGAAAATTTTAGGACATGCGGCCGAACTAGACAATTTGGTCAATTATGGGCATTTTCCACCTAAAAAATCTATTTTTCTCGCTTATTTATGAATCTTAGAGGTCTGGGGGTGGTCGCAATAGACTCAGCGCTAACAATTACTTTGACTGTAATACTCCACATGCCCTATTGTCAAAATTTAGTCAATTATGGGAATTTTTCACCTAAAAATCTATTTTTTCACTTTTTATGTATCATAGAGATCTTGGAGCGGAGGAATTATTAATACCTGGGGTACCCCTAGATGCGTGCTTCCTGGTGGCGGCGACAAACTAGAACATTGAAAAACATTCACAAAATCATGGTGAAAATTGTACTTAAATTTCATTAATATTAGTCGGTTTTGAATCGTACAATGTGATTTAGAACGAGTTTATTTGTCACAAAATTTGTGGTAAACAAATTCTTTGCACTCAAAGTGCTCAAATTTCAAAACAATGTAACATAATATAATAAGATAATTTATTAAAATTCGCTCATGCGATCATGCTGCATAACTGGAACTTTTTCAAAAAAGTGTGACTCTACACGCTAAAAGGAGAACTGTTGACTGTTGAAATTGATTGGATCCTTAGCCTAACCCACACATTCCCAGACAATTGCATTAAAATTGAATGAAAATTGTAAAAGTAATGCTTGTTATATGACTTTGGGGATACACGGATGGACACACTCTGATAAAGACAGACAAAAAAACCAAAGTTATTCAGAATGTTCTAAAATGTGATATGCAAATGGATTTGTTTTAAATCTCCAAAATTTTATTATGTGAATAAGCCTTTGAGTATTAACGCATCGTTTCTTTCGATATGATTATACTTTTTTCTTTCGATTGAACAAGAAAACCAATTATTTAGAATCATTCCGTGGAATGAATGGGATCTTGACTTGGATCATTGTTGTTTGGAAATCACAGAAGATGAGGGCCAACTTCGTCAATGATCATTAGGATGGCCTCCAGAGAAACTCTTGACCCTTATTTTCTACCCTTGACCATATTTAATGCGGTTTTTTTCAAAGATATAATTCTAATCAATATTGGAAACAAGTTGGATCGCTTTCCAAAAATATTGGCTGTTGGACATCATGATTTGGAATGCTGAGTGAGTTGCTATATGTATGTGCCACACATACAAATAACAGAGCTAATAACTAATAAGATTTTCATGGATTTCAAATTAAATGCAATAGTAATTCCACAGCTGATGTGATTGGTTGCTGGCTGATTGATTGGCGTTTCAGGGTATTTCATGCGAAATTCACAAAGGGCAATTCACAAGAGCTTGTTCTTTGACCGATACCTACAGCTGGAAAACTTATTCATACTGGCGCACATTCGATCCAACAGACAACTGGGGGGGTCAAGATAACACTCCTCTACTAGTGTGACAGATAAGCTAAACTTGATCAGTGTTTTGTGGTTATAATAACTGAGTTTAGCAAGAAGTTTGAATTTGAAGTGTTCTGACTGTTGAAGTTTGACTAATAACCCTAGTTGAACTTTGGATACTGGACGGAGTTGAGAACAGGTTTTACCCAGACTTCGAGATCCCATTCATTAAATTCAGGGAGACATCCCAGTACTTTCGTCCCTTCGGATATCGATAGGAAAGTGCACCGGACTTTGAGTTTCTGTGGAACGCATAGGATGATCCGACCGGTGCCTAGGTCTCTTCAATCACAGAATAGGAAATTTTAACTCGGAAGGCTCTAGATGCAGACTGCTTGTTCCGGTTGGAATAGAGATAAAAGTTGAGGTTTGTGTGGAAGAAAGTATCAAGTCGGAAGTTGGCTTGAGAATCATGTGGCCAGCTGAGATATTTATACTGGAGGTGCGCCTGTGAGGAGGCGCCCCTTCAGTATGGCGTGATCCTTCGGTGGGTCATGTCGCTCCAACAGACTTCTGCTTAGTGCTTTGATGGATAGGAGTAGTTCCTCCTTCTCGATTCTTGCAAATGTTACATCTAGGGGGATAGTTCCTGGGCTATCAGCTTTTAGGATATCCTCTGGGTGAAGCAGGTTAACCGCCTCTCCCCTTTGAATGGGGAACTACTACTATTCCATCACCTCTATTGTCATATGGTAACAGAGTGTGGTTTCAAACCATGGTTCCCTCCCTGTCAGTTATGATTGACTGTCCTGTTAAGTATAGCCTTGTTTTCAGAGTTTCTCCTTGCTACTATGATAGTTCGGGGACCATTTGGGGACCTATAATCAAGTATCGAATAATAGCTCGCCAAAATCACCCGTTTTGAAACTGATAAATGTAAAAGTACCCTTATGAAACAAGTAAATCAGTGCTCACGAAGTGAGTCACATGATAGAGCATTTTCTCGTAAGGAGATCCGCGTGAAATATAAGCTTCCTTCGTTGAATAGGAGACTAAATGGCTTTGGAGCTCTCAGCTGATAGATGACCTTTCAGTCGTCTTCAGCATTCTTCCTTCAGCCTCCCTTTCAAATTTAAGTTTTCAGCGTCGAATAGGAGACAAAATGGCTTTGGAGTTCACTCCGCTGATACATCTTTATGCTCGCCATGTTACAGATTACATCTATAATACCAAGTTTCATCAAAATCGGACGTCGGGAAGTGGCATTTAAAACGATTTTATGAGGACATACTCGTACATACATACATACATACATCAACGGAAAAAGTGAACATAATAGCTCATGTTTCCTTGTTTTAAAGAAAATGCGCGAAAAGTGAACACAATAGCTCATGTTTCCTTGTTTTAAAGAAAATGCGCTAAAAATATACTACGTGACGCAGGAGTCCGCAGTTTTCGTGAGTCGTGCGGTTTCCACTCGCCCCGTAGAAATGTCTTTAGCTCGCACTCCGCACCGTTTGATGTTTTCAAACTTTTCCACACCTTTGGGCATCAGCGAGAAATCTCTTGCGTTGCCGAGGCTAGGAAAATAAAGTTAAAACCCCGTGCGCTACTCGGCGCAGACTTACGGGAAATTCGCACGTTCTACTCCCTCTAACGAGTTGTGTTGTAGAAGCAGGAGAGGTCGCTGGGACGTCTCTCCCCTCGTCCCATTTCGCTTTCGTATATAAAGTTGTCGCGAAAATAAAAGGGGAGAAAGTATAACCGTGCGGAAGAGTCCTTAGTAACTAACGAGCTTCTCCTACGGCTCTTTAGGTTCAGACAAATATTAAACTAGTCGACAAGTACTTATTAAACTGTTGCTTTGCTTGGTGCTTCAATAGAATTCTTTATAACTTTCATTAGACCATTTTCACTAGGTGCTACATAGGTCTTAGTCCTTATGATTTTCTTTATTTGATGAGTACAAGGAGTCACAAAACCCAAAGTTTCAACAGTGCAACGTGACCATATGAGCAAATTTTCGAGTTTTCTACACATTAAAGATAAAAATAAAAAACTTTTGTAATCCACCATGACAAAAACACTGTTAGCCGCAATATAATACGTATGAATTTGGTCTAGTTTTGGAAAATATGTCAGGAGTTTCAAACTTCAAGCAGGAAGTTTTATGATGAAGAGATGGTTGAGGGGTAATGGGGAGATATTCCGAGATATCCTCATATTATGTTTTTTCTCTGTAATGAACTTAGGCGCCCCGTGGTGCAATGGGGGCCTGAATCCACACTCATAGAGAGAGAGAGAGAGGAGAGTGACAGTACCATAAGAGATACATCTCGTACTAATAGCATATATGCTATGTACGGAGAAGATTGGTTTTCCTGTTCTAGGATCACCGATCCATCGCCAAACGCAGGCTTTCAAAAACACGGGAATGAAGCCCCCGACGCCCGTTGGGAAACAACGGAGCGACGGCAGCGTATTCCCTTGGATCTCGCGGGAACTGTCACACTCCCCCTCTTAAAACACATACTTGATTGAGAGCAAGTATGTAAACTAGGTGGAATAGTTTACTGGTTGAGAACTGATGCTCACTAATAAATAGCTGCATTGGCGATTGAGGATAAAAAGGTGAAATTAAAACAGGATGGATTGTCAATGAATCTTCATATGAAGTATTCATTAGGTAGTTAACCCCCAATCAAGATTAGAACAAACGGGAATACTATAACTTGCTCAACCAGGAGACTTACAGTAAGGAGCTGCCCACTTTGGGGACTTAAGAAAATGGGAACTATGCCCTGGGGAATTAACTTGCTAAACTTTGGAGACTTAGAGTGGAAGGTGCCCAATATGGGGACTTATGAAATAATGAACGATGCCCTGGATTTGGGAACAATGCCATTGAAAATTAAGTATGTTAAGTAGAAATAATATGACGGGAAAAATTGAGATATTAATAATCAAGAACCAATGAAAGTATTTATGTATCCAAGGGAGTATAATGGGTATTCCTTCTGGAAACCCGGGCCATGTTTCTTCCGAAACAATAACGCCCCAAAAATAGTGGATCGGATTACTAGGCGTCAGCCGTGCATAACCCTAACCACGCTCTGCTACCATGTAATGGACTTAGAGCCCCCCAGTGGGCAATGGGGGCCTAAATCCACACTCATAGAGAGAGAGGAGAGTGACAGTACCATAAGAGATACAACTCGTACTAATAGCATATATGCTACGTTCGGAGAAGATAGGTTTTCCAGTTCTAGGTTCACCCATCCATCACCAAACGCAGGCTTTCAAAACCACGGGAATGAAGCGCCCGACGCCCGTTGGGAAACAACGGAGCGACGGCAGCGCATTCCCTTGGATCACGCGGGAACTGTCACATCTCTTATTTTAACTTTTACCTAATTTCTATAAAATCCATCCATAGGAACGTCCCAGTAATGTATGCATTACGTACCAATATGTTATAAGATGTGTAGAATTCAAAAAAATCGTTCCGGTTGGAGTTTTTTTCCGAAACTCCTGGACCAGAGTTTATGAAACTTGAGTCAAAACTTCCAATCATGCAGCATGATTGTAGGAGCGAATTTTCATATATTATCTTATTGTGTAGCGTTAAATTGTTGGGATATTTGAGCTTTATTAGTGAAATAAATCGTTAATTATCTATTTTATGGTTTAAAACAATCTTATTCTGAATAATAATCTACTATTAGCATATTTGAAGATTGAATAGATTGTTCAGCACATATTAATTATTTTATCTATAAAGTTTTGGAAGTTCTATTTTATATTTAATGAACTTTACTTGAGTGATATTCTGATTTTAAAAAATGAATGAACACACACACACACACACACACACACACACACACACACATATATATATATATATATATATATATATATATATATATATATATATATATATATATATAATATGAGAAAGAAATTTAAATACATATATAGAATGAAAGAATTGTTTCTAATATTTCGAGCAAGTCTTGATCACAGAAAACGAGAATAGAAATGATTTCATGAGTCCTGGTTGCGTCGTTTCAATTTTAGTATCCATGGCCGAAACAGAATAATTTGTGGTGCCATTTTGCGCAATTAATTAGTCATTTAAATTGAGTCCAGGGGGTCTGTTAGCTCCTAAAATCCATCGGTGAGCCCTTTCTGATCGTTGCAATAGACGATCATTAGCCGTATCTGGCATTTTGCGCAACGCTTTTACTCCAAAACATTCATCAAAAGATGCATCATGAGATCGTGCATGGACTTTAACTGGAAGTGTTCTGGGTTGATGAACTGAGGCCCTGTGATTGTTGATCCGCCGATTCAGGGTTGTGGCTTTTCCTTCGTAAAAAGCTGGTCCATCTTCGCATTTCTTGCATATCAGTTGGTAAACTCAGTTCTTCGACTGGCATTTTACGTATCCTTGACATCTGTTGGTATGTGATATCATGTTTTGGAGTCAAAGCGTTGCACAAAATGCGCATTACATTTTTAATACCAAATGCATTTATAACGTTGGTAACGCATTTCAATGAGAAAAGTTCAGTCATGCAGCATGACCCCATGAGCGAATTTTTGAAGAAATCTTCGACATTTCAGTCGCTATTGATCGTGTAGAGAAATTTTAGTTTATGATTTTGATAGACAAACATGGAATCAAATTATTAAAAATAATTAGGAGGTACTCATACTTTATTATTATTAAACTAATCTTGTAGATTTAAAGACAAATGTAGGTAAATATTCATAGATTTCGATGTCCAATGTGGTCAGTATTGAAGGCAGTTGAAATCTTAACAGTAAGTATCCTATCATAACATCATCAAATCTTGACATAAAATAAAATAACATACCGACGTCATATGAAAGAAACGTATTTCCACAGCCAATCGATGATGAGGCTTTGTACTACGAGTGATGTAAAGTCAGTTGCATTCGAATCTAGTATCCTACAGCAAGAAATTGACAGACAAACTGTAGTCTCTGTGCATCTATTGACAGCCTAAATTATGGGGAAGTGTCACTTGGCTTTTCCGTAGCAACAAGAAAGAAATTGAAAATATTTAATACTAGCATTAAATCCCAATTATTGTTGATTTATCAACGATTCGATCAGGTAAATTCTTGAATTTTAACTGCTTCATGTTATTTCTTCACTCTACTATTTGATAATTACGAGTATATCCAATATCGAACATATTGGTTATTGAGGTACATACCTATCCCATATTTGTACAACTAGAGAACGGCATTATTTCGATTTTTGACTGATTTTTCAACTTTGAAATTTTTGAAAACTTGATACATATTCTTATAGGAAATTTTACGCTGATTAGTATGCTGAAAAAACTATTTTGCACAACAAATCGCAAAAAACAGGCTATTTTGAAATTTTTGACTACATTTTTGAAAATTTCAACCCGAAGATGTAATCCGATCATGCTGGCCAACGAACTTGAACTTTCGTTTTGTGTCCTTAACATTTTAAAATTTGTTTGAAGTTTCTAGCTCAATTCTACGGACAGTTATCGTCTGGAATGACGCCTACATACATATATACATACATACATACATACATACATACATACATTAAAAAATGCGTTAAACTTCGGAATATGATTCAGAATAGCCTGAAACGGATTTCTGGATACAATTTTTTCAAAATTTCACATTCTACAAATTTTGAGGCGAGAGCAATAGTTTAATTTTCTTCAAAAATTCGCTAAAAGTACCAGTCATGCAGCATGATCATATGAGCGAATTTTCGTCAATTATTATATTATTTAATGACTTAATGCTTTTTACCATGTAATTTCTGTTGAACAATGCATTAAAACTACTGCTTAAATTTTCATACTCAAGATACCGAAAAAATGCTCATCTCCAACTGAATTTTTATTTCCAGTTTTTGGTGTTTGAAAGTTCTGTGAATTTTCAGAAATTAGCACTGTGAATGTTTCATTCTTAGCTTATTAATCATTGGTAGTACTATAAAAATCGCTTATATGTTCAGAACTGGAACCCGTTTTTCCCCACACAGAGACGCTCCCGAATGAGTTATGAACCCATCGATCGGGGGACGATAGTCTTTCCACGACTGACCCGCGACCCAGTTGTACTGGAAACGACCTAAATTCCAACCGACCTTCCCCTCCCCTGGATTTGATTGCCCTGGTAGGAGACGTCCCAACTCTCCCGGCGGCAACCCACCGCTCGCAGCATCAATGATGAATGTGGCAGTTGAAGAGGGACAAGCCAATAACAAATATAGGCCTCGAGAGAGAATGAAACCAGCTTCGCCAATCCCCACTCGTTCCCTGGGCAGTTTGGCCTGGCCCTACCTCCCAATCTCCCATACTTCCCCTTTAATTATTGACTTGTCCGAAAAACTTTTTCGTTACCGGTCCAAGACCGAAGTTTCCCATCGGTGTATAAATCTTTTAATCTCGTTCTTTTTTTTTCCTTTTTCCTTTTCTGCGGGATTTTCCTTCCTTTTTGACAAGGGCTCCCACACATGGCAAAAGTCACCGAGCCTTAAACAATCCACGTCCAGGCTTTCCGATCCGCTATGCCGGTAGGGTCGCTTTTGTATCAGGAAGTTGTTCGTCGTATCATCGATTGGCTTTCGTACAATAAACCAGGGATCTAACGGACTTCCCAGGTTTTAGATTGTAGTGTCTGAATAACTAATTCGATCGACAAAATAACAAAGCAACTGCTTTAGGAGACTCTCCGTCGCCCCCAACTACACTGTTGTGAAAAATTAAGGGGGCGCCGGATGGTACATATGCGGTTTTTTCAACTTTTCTTTGTCAATAGTGGACCAATTTTGATTATTCTTTGGGCAATCTACAGGCTTTGAAGTTTCCCACAGGATCGAGCCTCTGAAATTCTCAAATTTCAAAATTTTTAAATTTAGATACCATCTAACAATTTTACTTTCAAATTTCGAGGTCAGTGGTACCTAGAGGTTTTGAAAATAAAACGAACGCTCGAAAAATCATTAAAATCGGTCAATCCTTGGCTAAGAAAAGTTGAATAAACCGTTTGGTCGTATTTTGATTTTGGAGGGAGCTTTGAGCCGTTTTCTGGATCGGACAGAGTTCTTGCGTCTACCGCTAGGTATCACTACATTCGAGTCACTCACCTTTCTTGCTCTTTTGGTTGGAAAGGCACCAGTTGGCCTGCTTTCGGAGTCCTTGCGGATTTCGAATATTTATTTTCTGTCTATCCTGTAAAAAACGTTTTGCCAGCTGTCAAGCTCATTTTCTCTGAAATTACAAATCCGATTTACTTTTTAGTGAATTTTCGTGGAAAATGCTATTGCAATGGCTCCAAAAATTTTAAAATCAAAATTTTCGAAAAATTTTCTTTATTGAAATCCGTATATATATACATATATATATTAATTGCTATGCAATTCTTAGGCCGACCCCCAATAATTTTTTATGTAACGTCCGGGACGAAATTAAAGATGATTTTCACGTACAACCGAGTAGTTGAGTAGTTGCTGTAGATTGTGTCACAATTTCAGTGTTTTTCACGTACAACCCAGCCGTTGTTAGGGGAATGAAACTTCCGCAGCTTTCATCGCACAAAAATCGTTCGCCACTCGTTGGAAAGCGCTTGATAATGTGATAAATGTTCACATTTCAAGCTACCAATTTCCCTCTCCTTACGTACCTGGCTACATTCCAAAACTAAGTTGATTCAGGCTAAGAATTGCATAGCAAATTATCCTCGTTTTCTACGCAGTCCAGGGGGGCGAAGCCCCCCGGCGAGGCGCGAAGCGAGTACTTTCGATGTTGACTTAAACCACTGCACCGTATCGTATAATGATAAATTGTTTTGAAATTTCTGCTTTTGGATGCAAAAGCAAGCAATGTTAACTATTAATTTTATGAAAAAAAGCATATTCTAAGTAATAATTTGCTATTCAAAAAGTAATTTTGGATTTTTAGCTTTTCTGCCGTTTTAATCGATTTTGTAGCAGATTTCGATGAAATTGAAGGACTTTTTGAGCATAATTTTGTAAATAAATTTTATATTGTTCTATTTTATAGGTAATAAACTCTATTTGAGTAATATTCTGCTTAAAAATATAGATTCAACGATTTTTAGCCATTTTTTCAGAAATTTTTTTGAAATGTTACCAATTTAATGTGCTCAAAAATTACTAGCCAACGAATTCATCCTTTCGTTTGGAAAGCTTAATTTTTTGGCGCATGAACGGAATTTTTATCTCAATACTAAGGAGAGTTATCGTCTGGAATGATATATATATATATTCATGCGCCAAAAAATTAAGCTTTCCAAACGAAAGGATGAATTCGTTGGCTAGTAATTTTTGAGCACATTAAATTGGTAACATTTCAAAAAAATTTCTGAAAAAATGGCTAAAAATCGTTGAATCTATATTTTTAAGCAGAATATTACTCAAATAGAGTTTATTACCTATAAAATAGAACAATATAAAATTTATTTACAAAATTATGCTCAAAAAGTCCTTCAATTTCATCGAAATCTGCTACAAAATCGATTAAAACGGCAGAAAAGCTAAAAATCCAAAATTACTTTTTGAATAGCAAATTATTACTTAGAATATGCTTTTTTTCATAAAATTAATAGTTAACATTGCTTGCTTTTGCATCCAAAAGCAGAAATTTCAAAACAATTTAACATTATACGATACGGTGCAGTGGTTTAAGTCAACATCGAAAGCCACGTTTGCTTCTAATTATCCACAGATAGCTCAACTTCGAATTGTAAAAACCAATCCGTCTGTCCCTACAACTATTTAAAAAAAAGAAATCGCTTGACAAGGAGCTGAGGTAACAGTGATAAAATGCCTCTATTAAGGCTGGTGAAGGTGTCCCCTTAATGCGAATGCGGGAAAACACTTATTTTTTCTGTAACATATCCATTTTAAAAGTGCTTCCATAAGTATGGTACAGAAATGGAAAAATCTTGCAGGATATAGACAGTGCAACACTACCAAATGGTCTGCTATTGTGTAAATGCATAAATTTCCATATTATTATATGGAATTGTGTAAATACATAAATTTCCATATATTTCTTAACATTTCCTCAGTTCTTGTTTGGACTAATCTGAATGCATTTGCTTGTTCTCAGGGCGTCCTCAAATCCGCTGGTCGCCTGAAAGGTCTCATACTCAAGTCCCAACTTCTCATCCTCCTTCACAGCAAGTCTTTCAACGAGCTCGTCCCCAGCACGTCCGAACAACTTAGAAAGAAACTTCATATGTTCAGGGAAGCATATGCAAAGCACCAGAAAATTCAAGTATGTCAAGTATGTACCGCTAGCGAAGCAAGCTGTTTTCATTCGTTTCGATTTACTTATCATTTCCTCGTTTTCATTCAGTACGCCCCTCTCATTTGTTCGTTTAACGTTCCTATTATTTGTCGGTGTTGTGTCGTAAATTAAGTCCATTCCCCTCTGGATGTCACCCTTGTGAGGAGCATACTCATAGATCATTCGCGACAGTAATTCAATGACAATGACAATGTGCCTGTCACAGACGTTCAAAGCGACTGTTCCCTTATCATATACGTACACCCTTACTAGCAAACCTATTGAATTTGGTTAAATGTTCAATCTGTAAGTGAAGATACAAAATTTATTACAAAACTTAGGTAGGAGGTGGTAAGTAGTTTTTTTGAGAAATATCAATTACACTTTAACACGATGAGTAGCTCACACTGTAAAAAACTTGGTACAAGTAGATATGCTGAAGCTAATCACTAATGTATTAGACATCTAGCCATACTAGTCGGAAATTTCACCATAAATTTCATCGTAGGGCGAAACACAATTTTTCATCTCTGTTACAAAATATACAGCGCAGATAAAAGAAATGTAAGACTCTTCCCATCTACATGTTGGCTTTGTGATCATCAAAAGTAAACTATTTGTATTCGCATATCGATTTTTATAAAATCCACTTATTAAAGAGAAATTGATGCGTGAAGTCATTAGATTCCAAATACATTTTACGATGAAATGCTGTTTCCAAACGTGTTTACCACAAAATTAATAGAAAACCAAACAACAAAAAACTTTAATCAAAGTAGCATTGGTGACGTGTTGGCATGTTTTGCTTGTAATCTGAAAAAAGTGCCGCAAGTCTACTAAAAAAATTGTTCTAAATGTATTGAAAGTACATCACTAAAAAAAGTACTAAGAAAAGTCTTACACCAATAATGATATATAGAATGATATAAATTTCAACTCAATTATGTGTAGGTATATTTGCAGTAATAGAATAGCCCTCATATCTACTTTTGGTATTTGTCTGTTTCATGAGTTCAAGTACTTACACACTATCGTACTTCCTGTAGGCACTATCTTGTCATTACCAAGTAGAAACAATAGATTTAAGATCAACAATCCCAACAGTATGGAGAACGCTTTAGCATAGGATAGAGGTAGGCCTAACTAGAATTTATCTCCCCAAGCACGTAAATCAAGGCAATACATACATATCTCATCGTAGATGCTTATTACTTGGTAGGTATTCGAATTAGATATCACAAGGTAGCTTGTATTGATGAATACATTGATAAAGTATCTGCTAGAAGTAAATCAAATATGCTATAATTTCGAGGTATGCCAGTGCAACACGTGGAATAGATCTAGGGTAGCTGTTGTGGGGAAAGTATAGCTGAACTGTCTGTGAAGGATTTTCAGTCCTTGAGTTTAGTAGAAGTGATCCAACAACCTATATGTGAACTTGTGCTGTATGGTGCTTGACATATTAAGCTGTTAGGATTCTTTTCGACGAATATGAGTGTCTCGACTAATGTTTCTCAAAATTAATCTAGACTGACCAAATAAAGCTCACAAACAAGGTGCACTACTCCAGCCTGGCCCATGTGGCCACATTTCAGAGCAGACGGTTTCTACTCACCCCCACTTCTCAGTCCGCTGTGACGTACCATTCGAAAAGGAAGCGCAGCACATCTTGGGAATCATGCGCATATTCAAAACTTGAGTTCTTATTTGCTCTCAAAGCCAATTACCAACCCTTCTATCCTCACCTCTTCAACCGATAGTTCAACTACCAGGTCAACTTCTATAACCAACGGTTTCAGTATCGTGTAGAAACTCGTCTCATAACCAATGGATTCCGTACCGATCTACAATCCCTTATCACCAACAATTTTGGTACAGGACGATAATCCCCCACAGCTTACGGTTTGAAAATCGGGTTGAAAACCTCATTTCTCTTCCAAAATATCCAAAGAACTGGGATTTTATTAGTCAAGAAAATTCAACTCAATTCGCACTAGTTGTATTCATAGCTATACTCACTTAGCTCACATGCAAACAGACTGTCCACAGCTACCTAGTCTGGTGCTTCACATATTAGGCTGTTAAGAGGATTCTGGTCGATGAATATGTAGAAGCTGTATGAGGTAATATTCGCTGGGTTGAATGGTTTAAGTGATGAATGAAGATATGTCTGTGGACAGTCGAAAGCTTGCGGCTCACCCCGGCTCTGTTCGTTTCATACGTATGAGGTGCTTCATATCCCAGCAATATTGTATTTCGAGAGACTTTATTCCATTGGAGTGTGGATTTCTCAAAGGGATAGGCGACTGGGGCCGGCCGCTCCTTGCTCTCACTCCTCATTATGTCATTCAGGTACAATAATTCCTGGGTTGAAAAGGTCTTCATGCAATTGCACAATCATTGATGACCGCGCTGTAGTCAGAGCAGAAGTGTAGGGCAACGCTACAATCGAGTTAAGTTCTAGATGCTCCTGGTCCCCAAGTTTGTCAATCAAAGGTTGATGAGTAGAAGTTCTCACCTGCCAAAACTTACCACACCCAATGGGGCCTAGATAAACAGAAAACATCCTAGTACACTTGTTCTAGTGTACTAGGTTGGTTGAGTTCTTTAATTCTTTAAAGAATTAAAGAACTCATTTTTAGTTCTTTGATTTATTAATGCCATTACTTATTATTTTCCGCTTTGGTTTCCTTCGAATACAATATCTTTAAGAAAAATCTCTAAAACATTATGAGGGCTCCTCGCCATGATGTGTTTTCGAATGATCAATATTTCCCTCTCGTCACAAGTGAGAATTTATGTTTTAGTTCAATTTTACTACAACAGATCTAACGATGAGTGCTGTCTCAAAACGTCAAGGAATACATATATATATTAGTGGCAATATAATACATGAACCTTCTTTGGATGAATCCCCACACCAAAGATAAAAATTGGGGCTAATAAATACTCCGTACTGGCATAACCTTCATGTTTAAGTACCCCCTTAGATCAATTTTAGTGCCTACAATTGCACATATTTTTATTTAGGCTCTCCGTTATAAGATTTATCTTCAATTTCTGTTGTTTCTAGTTTTATAGTAGTTGACCTTCAATTCTTCTTTGTGTAAGCTATTCTTCTACTGCAGTCCTATATCATGATAGCGAAGAGCAACTAACCATTTCATACTATCGCCCACTGTAAAACGTGCATACTTCACCGCCTTACCTTTGTGCAAAATATCTTCAGCTCAGGTACCCAAAGCTACTTCCTTGGCGAAAATTTTGATACTCCATTTTGTACTCGAACACCTTTCAAAAGTAGATATTTGTGGTTGCGTAAATAGTTTTGGAAATGCTTATTTTGACGCTTCTTGTTTAATTTCACCTTATTTATTTTATGTTTTTATTTTTAATTCATTTCACACTCTACTCGATGCATTACTTCATTATTTTATGGCTTGAATTCCGCTTTCGCTTGGCAGTATTGGTGTGTACAATTCATGCATTTGTCATTTCACCTTACTTCTACTACTTTATTGAATAATATAAATGTAATTTAACAAATTTAATATTTACCTAAGTACGAAAATTACTATAAATATTAATGAATATGTTTTTATAGGCAAACGCAACTCTCACATTTAAAAATATAGAACTTTTTCGTCGTAACCATAAATCATAAAATCATTGTTTCTTCAGTGAAAATCTCTCCATTTTCAAAAGTACATAGTACGGATTCCAAATTCTTACAAAAATTATAGATCTCTACCCCATTTCTTCAAGGATACTATACAGCTTACTTGTGTAACACCCAAACGTGTCCTAATTAACGTGTTTCTTGTATTTTTCTTTTAGCTGCGATCTGGGTGGATTGAGGTAAACAATTCAAAAATTATATGTATAATAAACTAAATATTTTTTTGATACTAAGTATTTAATAAACTAAGTATTTTTTTAAATGAAGGGTGGGGCAGAATATTTTTCAGAAAAGTAGAAGTCTGTCAATTATGCTAAAAAAAAATGTATTTAAAAACAGAAATATGCGTACATCTAGTATTATGCGAAAAATGTTTAACTCAATTGCATCAAAGGTTTTCGATGATACAAAGATTCAGGTGTTGTCAGAAATTGACCTGGACTCTGTCGATCATCATCCTTTCTAATTCATTTACTTTTTAACAAATGCTGTTCTTGAATTCTTCGAGAGTGCGATGTTTCGATTCGTATTCGTCCGCTTTTAGTTACTTCCATAAAAATAAATCACAAGTGGTTAAATAGGGCGATCTGGGTAGCCAGGGAACATCTCCAAAACGTGAGGAAAATGGTTCTAAGAAAAGCCATGGAGTTTTTCGCCGTGTTACAGTGGGCCAAGTCCCGCAGTTACGCGTACCAAAACTCCTGTCACAGTATTGACCTTCTATTAATCCTAGTTGAAAGTTAAGATTCTCAGGACAACGAAACAATGAAAAACTGTCTGAAAAGTTGATCTTTCAAACTGGGAATACATCAAACCTAGCATGTTTGCTCACGAGCAGATTTCATTATTTTAGTTGCGACGCGCTAAAATTAGTCCGCAACGGATTGGAAACATGAAGTTCCGCAACGGATTTCGTTGAGACAGATACAAATTATTGATGAACAAAAAAATTTCCTGAACAATTTGATGGGTATAATTTGCTAGCAGAATAAAATTAATTTAGTAGGTATCGGTTTCCTCCGGATTCTCTAGCGTGCGATTTTCGCCTGGTGACGTTTGGCGAGCCGTTTGTTTAAACTTTTTTAAGCCGCTTTTTAGCGCATTTTCTTTTAAAAAAGAAAAAATGAGCTATTGTGTTCACTTTTTCCGTTGATATATGTATGTATGTCCTCTTAAAATCGTTTTAAATGCCACTTCCCGAAGTCCGATTTTGATGAAATTTGGTATTATAGATGTAATCTGTAACATGGCGAGGATAAAGAGTATCAGGGGCCGCTGACGCATGAATTGGTCAGCTGATTGAGCTCCAAAGCCATTTTGTCTCCTCTTCAACGAAGGAAGCGTCTATTTCACGCGGATCTCCTTAACAGAAAATGCGCTATCATGTGGCTCACTTCGTGATCACTGATCTAGCTGTTTTAAACTAGGAACTTGTGCAGTGCGGACAATGTCAAAGGTTCACCCTCATTAAAATTCTCTTGACGCAGCAAACCTTCAAGGTGGATGATGCACTGTATAACAAAAGATGATTCCTCCATACCAACTTCATAAATCTGTTGCGGATATGAAGCTTTGTCCTCCTAGAATCGGTTTCTGGTCAACGTACGCTGTTGACAGAGACGTGTAGTGCTGAAACGATGTGCTGAGATCACAGCCGGAAGATACGTTGTAACAGAATATTGTGCTCCCCTTGTAGGAACGTATTTTTTCACTCAATTTTTTTCGAACAGTATCGTTATTCCTTTGAACGATCGTCACATTGTATCCACCTCACTTCATGATAGCACGCGCCATCAAAAAGTCATTTTCAGAAAAAATGTGACTTCCTCTACGGCCTTTTACACTCTATTTAGGAAATATAACTCTCTCGTAGGTCGGTCGGTGTGAAATATAGATGGTTGATACGTTTATGAAATCGCGGTTGCTGTAAACTAACTAGTCTGCCATGTTTATCAGGAACACGACAGATTTTAATAACGCTGTAAATTATTACTTGATGATTTATTTGTTTTCCTTATATTATGCTGCATACATAAATCAGCTTACTACCTAGTTCAATATTCTCATCTAATTAGGTGTTAATGTTATCTACGTAAAATTCTCTATTCATAAATTAAATAGCAAAGAAAGTAACTCTGGAGCTCTTTTACCTGATCTAGGGAGCTTCATAATTTATAATTCATTTCTAGATGCTCCAAGAAGGCCTCCATTTCAAATTTAGATTCATTGATTGAATTTGAAGAAATTAGCTTTAGTTCTCACTCAGCTTTTTGGGTTCTCGATCAACTGCCACCCGACCGACAACTCACTTTAACCAGTGGATCAGACTATGACAACTGCTACCCTTAGTTCTTATTGAGCAATGTCATTGTTCCTCAATGTAATTTGTCAACCGCTACCTAAGCAAATATGAGTAGTGATATATATCGTCATTTCGGTACACGGACTAATTGGTAAGATCATTATGAAATTGATATGCTCATGTACATTGTCTTTCCCTAACTATATATTTGAGGTGGATTCGACTGAACGTGAGAAAATTTCTGTTAGCGAATGCGAACTAAGGTACAACCCAACCAGCATATTCCCTAAAAATTGCATCACAATCAGATGAAAATTGTAAAATTTAGGCCGTGTTGAAAGGATTTTGGAGAACATACCGAATTGACTTTACCAATACTTACAGCCATGAAATTGAAGGTTTTCACATTCAACAATTTATTCTTGAATGTGCAGCTCGCTTTGTTTTTGTTAAATGAAGTACCTAAGGTTGTTTGCTTGTTGTTTGTTTTCAGTACCTAAACTTTATCACTTTTGGGTAGGGATGGCTGTTGTAAACATTTTTACGCGATGGGTGGCAATTTACGTTTGCCCAATTTTTCAACTTCACCCACAAGTTGTTGAAACAGTTTCTCTACCTTCGGTAGAGAGACTGAAACTTAGTTAGACCTTTTTAAACCTTTTCTTGGGCCGTTCTCGTCCCACCAGGCCCTTCGGTCGCCCCACTCTATGATACTAATAGGTATGTATGTCCAACTAATCTGATTTTTGCTTCCTCACTACCAAAGGTAAAGAAGCTTTGTGTTCGTGATTGAAGTTGAAAAAAATGTTTGTTCTTCCAAATTTCCACTTGATTTTTTGCGTTCCAGAGCTTTTTGATCAATATCAGTTCCGTGTCTCTGTCTGATGTCTGTCTGTGGTAAATCCTTGTCATGCCCAAAACTATACCAAGTTTCAGTCCGATTCCGATGTAATTTTCAGGGATTTTGCGGGTTATCTCCTAGATGGTCCCCTATAATTTTCAATTCCGACGAATAAACAGTAGCCTGTGCGCATGCGCAAACTTGAACTTCTCATAACGCCGATTTCTTATTATATGTTGATCCGATGTGTATAAACTCTGTAGGTAATAGGGTACCTATATGTTTTAGAAAAATGCCCCATAAATTGTATCGCGAGTGGTTGAATAAAAACCTTTGCGCATGCGTGAAACTAATATCGGCTGTCACAGGCATAACTACCTGTCTAATGGAACGATTTTGATGAAAATTTAAAGGATTGTGAGCCACATAAATAGTAGTCTGTGCGCATGCGCAAACGTTAATTTATTATAACGTCGATTTCTTACTATATATTGGTCCGATTTCGTTTTAAAAAAAAGGTTGAGTAAATGGGTATATGTTCCAGAAAACTCCCCATGAATTATCTCGCCATTGTTCAAGTAATAACTATAGCGCATGCGCAAAACTAAAATTGATCGACACAGACAAAACTTTGGAACAAATGAACCGATTTTTTTGAAATTTTCAAGGATTGTGCAATTTAGCTCCTGGACGTTCCCCTATAAATTTCATTGCCATTGGAGTAGTAGTAGTCTGTGCGCATGCGCAAACGTTAATTTTTTTATAAAGTCAACTTATCAATCATTTCGACTAGTACTTTGTTCTTCTACTAATCCTATACGTACATGTTACAATGTGTGTGAAAGCTATACTACCCACCCAACTTGGCAGACGTTTTTTGACTAAGGGATCAACTACTTGATGTTATGTATTATTTAGTTATGACCCTGTTGTGTGCGGGTTGGAAGTATGAGCAATTTTTCAGCTGCGTCCAAAAAGCGGATGAAAAATTTCATGATTATTTACATCGGATTAGAGAAACCGCCACTGTCTGTGGTTTTGACACAGGGTTTGATTCGGATAACACTTTCAATTACAAATTTATAAACGAATTGTATGATTTGAGAGGCATAACATATCGGATACTCAATAGACCCCTGATCTAAGCAAATAACTGATCTAAGTAATCTCTCCAAGAGTAGTGGTAGACGAGCTTACACTTCTTTCGACTAGTTAAAACTAGTTTTGGCGAATTTTGGGTATTACGATAACATAACACTGATTTTCTGCAATATAAAAATCAACCGAAGGGTGGCGGTACGGGAACGATAACGGCGGACGGCCGGGTTGCCTGGCGGAAAGATAAGGAAAAGGTCCCCGTTAACTAAAGAATTTATGTTTCCTATTACCCAACTTCGTTCGCGGTAATTTGCAAGACCAATGTTGACAGAAATTTATGTTGCAGGATGTTCAAATCACTGAGGAAGACTGCAACCAAGTATTGGATCTCAGGCCGTACATGAACCCTTCCCCTTATACTGTTAAACTTGTAAGTTGATGATACCTGTTAATTCGTTAAAAAATCATAATCATAAGATACACTCTAATCAAATCTCAGCATCAAATAAATCCTAAAAAATGAAAGGATGTGATGATTCATTATTCTTAATTCGTCATTTCCAGTTAATTAACAATTATAAATTTTCATTTTGCAGGACGCATCACTGCCCCGAATATTTAGGCTTTTCAGAGGATTAGGCCTTAGGCATATTGTAGTTGTTAATGAAGTCAACGAGGTAAGATCTTAATAATTTATATATCTTAACATAGGCAACATTTATTAGTATGTTTGGTTTAAACGTTAAAACTAACCTAGAATCATGTTCGCTATCGCTTCATGAAGATCCAGCTAGCCGCTTTCTTAAACCACCATAAACAATTGCATCTAACCACAATTAAAGGGTCCAGGGAAAAACCAACTAAATCACTTTTTTCCACAACGCAAGCTGTTGATATTTATGATAGCAGAAAATGATGCTGCATGTTTTAATAAATGGAAACAGGGGGAAAATCAACGTAGTTTGGCGCTGTACAAGGTTTGGAATTTTCGGTCGTCAGGGAAAAAAACCAACTATGTCCCCGCGGCCAGGGAAAAAACTAACGATGTCAATGTTTCCGCTGAAATTAGGAAGAGGTGGCCACAACATCCGTGCTTCTGCTATTCACTAAATCCTATACATTTCTGCCTCTTCCTCTTATCTCTTTTACCTTGTTCTCCAACCTAAACTAACCTAAAATCATGCATGGAGACTCAAAAAGAATTCAGAGACTTGGTAAGAAATGCTAGAGCTAAACCTTCACCAATTCATTGGCGTGAATGTGAGACAATAATTATTGATACATCACTGGAGATCCCTTCTCGAAAGAAAACGTCCCAGACATGCAGCTTGAATAAGCGAATTTTCATAAATTATCGTACTATATTATGTTACTTTGTTTTGAAATTTGATAACTTTGAGTGCAAAGTAATTATTAACCACCAATTTTATGTCAAATTGAGTCGTTTTTGATATTCTACGATTCAAAATAGATTTTGTATGCTTAGAAATTTTTGAGTTTTTTAAATTTTTCAGCAAGTATTAATGGTATTCAAGCACATTTGTCACCATAGTTGTGTGAATAAATTTTGTAATGTTCTCATTAATCGTTGATAAACTTCTTTTGACTACAATTCTGCAAAAAAATAAATTTAACAACTTTCAGCCGTTTTTGTCCATTTTAGAGATTTTTTTAGCATATATTTTGAAATGTTGGTCAATTTTATACCCATCCAACACTTCTTTTCGTTTGGAGACCTTCATATTTTGGCATATTTTGGTGGAAGAACGGAATTTTAATCTCACTCCTAACGAGAGCTATTGCCTGGAATGACACACACAGGCCGTGCAATTTTTCAGTGAACTTCGGCATGACTTATAGAAAGCTGCAAATACAGTATTTTTATACCAAATACAACAGTTTTGAATGTTGGATAAAACGTGACATTGTTGGTTTATTCCCTGTTTTTCTGAAGGTTTTTGATTTTTTTAACAAGTTAGGAATTTTTTACAGATTTTTAAAATGTCGTGGAACACATTAGTAGGTATCTGTATCTAATAATAGGCCGTATTCCAACTTTTTATTTTCATTTTACCAAAAGCAATCGAGTTCCTAACTTTAAGTATGGGTTTTCTAATTTTTTGTTAAAAGTGACTTGGTTAGTTTTTTTCTGAACCTTTTAATTTGTCGATTCATATCACTTCTTGTACACAGCACGTACAATATTTCTGTTTACAGGTCGTTGGTATGGTGACGCGGAAAGACCTAGCCAGATATCGGACGTGGAGGCACGCCGGTACTATGGGTCTAAAAGAACTACGAGTGCAAGTATGACAAGGTGCGTTTTTCTCATTTCCCCCACCAATTTCCTTATTATTTTGAAAATTAAAAAAAACGTTTTCCATCCGAATTCAATTCTTCCAGAATAAGCAGTACACTAACTGGGTTATTTCCATATTTTCCAAGCGTTTCCTATTTTCTTTTCTCTTGTTTTATAGACATCATGTACTTGTAATAACAAGCTGAGAATAATTACAAGTACATGCCTTCAAACGAAGAAAACCAGAGTAAGATTTTGTCGTTTGCCTGTTTCTAAACAGATTTTCACCACTTCCCTTCCTGATCTTACAAGCTAATCAAACATTCTACCACCTCTCGTCTTTCTTTTGAATATATCAGCTCCAAAGTGTTTCTATCACTGTGCTCAGCCTATTTACCATTAACAACCATTAACACGCTACATAATTCGTAACCCATGTAAGCAATAGAAACGTATTGTGGTTTGTACTACTATAATAGACCCACCATAATAAATTTTTCTATTACCATTGCGTTAAGACGTTCACAATAACCGCAGATGTTTGCTCTACTATATTTTCGTTATATTTACATTGTAAGGCCAACATGTTATGTGGTTTTACTTTCCTAGCACTATAAAGGTCTTATGAGAAATTATTTATCATCCTTTATGAAATAGGTACTTATGGACTCCCTCAAAATTTGAGTCAGGACCAAAATTAAAAACATATTTTTACGAAATTAAGAAAATTATTTTCTGTGTATGACGACCCTTATGGTGAAGATCATCCCCCAAAACAAGACATTGCCTAAAAACGCTGCAAATTATTACACACATGTTTATTTATTTTTATTATTATTATTTTATATACATATATATATTTATATATATTTTTTTATGTATCAGATAGCCCTTCTAAGCATATCTATAACGTCTATAATAACTATTAATCCCCGTATGGAAGGTTCCATCGCTGTTGGACCAATAAGATCGTGTGCATATGCGCTAACGAAACTTCAAATACCAACACACAATCTAAAACTCACAAAACTAGCTCAAACTTGAAGGTAATTTTGAGGATAATATCATAAATTGGCAAACTCCTATGAATCTATTCGCGATTGAGCCAGCAATAAGTCCTTCTGATAGCCAGATTAAAAATTCCAATGTTGATGAAATCATCAGCAAAATTTTTTATAAATGTTCAATTCTTACGAAAATTTCCAGGGTTTTTTGCATTACCGCTTGCCCCTATGAGTTTCATCGTCGTCACCCATCAACATTTGTGCGTGCACCAAAATATATCTGACTAAACATCTATTGCTCACAGTCTAATTGGCTAATTTGTTTCGAAATAGAGATAGTTTTTGGTAGATGGACTTAATGTAATACGTTATTAATGCCATCGCAATTTTTTCTGGAAAATATTGTTGACATTTTCGAGAATTAAGTAGGTTAGCTCCCGGATGGTCCCTAATAATTTTCATCACCTTTGAAATGTTAGTACTACTTAGATTTTGTTGAAATTTACATTGTGCGTATAGCTCATTGCAGCTCTAATTGTCTTGGTGGCTCCATATGAATTTCCACCGCTCCATTAGGATCAATCATAACCACACATAATCTTTAAAAATGTCAATGAAACGAAGCAGTCTTCAGTCCCTTGCGAGATTCATCAATTTTCTACGCCCGCGGAAGTTTACTTTAAATTGTTTAAATAAAAGCTAATAAATCTTGACAATTAGGAAGGCAACAGCTCACTCACTCAGGTATATGCAAATAAAAACGTAGTTTTAAACATGGAATGTGTTTGCGAAACCTACAATAAAACATGCGCGAAAGTGTCACTAAATCTTGTCATAGGAGTAGGGCCATCATAGATGCTATATCATTTTCACATTTCCCTTTAACTTCTTCTCTGTTAATATTTCACTGTGAACCAATGTTTATCAACTTCTCTTTCAACCCATGTCAATCCACCACCTTCGAACCTCTTACATAGAAACAGCACGAGAGCATGTTCCGTATTTTCCGGTATCCTGATAATACGAATTTTCATAATGTGGTTACAAATCTACACGAAATAATGTTCAAAAGGAACGCCATGTGTCCGTTTGGTTTTTCAATGTTGTTATTTTTGAAATTATGTGCATAAAAATTTGTTTTAAGGTGTAGGTATTGTAAGATATATTCACTTAAACGAACAATATTGAATAGGCAGAAAGATTTATGTGTTGGAAGTTTTATAATTTATGTACAAATTTTCACCAACACCACGATTTTGAACACTCATAAACCGTTTTTTTCTGCATTTCAGAGGAGAATGCTGTGGTCGGAGAAGGGACGAGCGGGCTGGAAGACCAGCTCGAAGAAACCATCTAAAACCCGCCCAGCATTCTGAAACATTCGAAACAACATGTCACTTCATTATGGTACTGAAGGGACTTTGTGGACATCAAGTACCACCTTCGTACCATTTTCCAGCACAAAAATATCTCCCGAATCGGCTTTTGACTCGTCCCGGCGGTTTGCGGAGTATTTGCCCTTCAAATCTCTTCTCAAATGAACCACAAAAACTCTGTGACTCGGAAATAAGTACCACCTAACACCTTTTCCTTGTTTTGTAACCGAAATTTTGATTTCGAACTTTCCGGCTTTCCTGATTTTTTTGTTTTTGTTTGATGTTTTCCCTTTATATTTAATTTCCTATGTCTTTAAGTCTTAAGTTTAGATATAAGCGTTGCCTATCTTCCTTCTTCCCCTCCTTTTAAGTAACATTAGATGCGTGATTGTGGTTGTTGGATTCTAGATTATTTAAAAAAAACATAAATATTGAATGAAAAAAATGACACAGCTCGATTTAAAGTTGACAATAATAACTCTCCTTGATATGTAAGATGAATTTCGATCAAGGTAATAGAGCAGAGATCTTGCATTCTTCAATCCAAACTTTGGTGAACCCAAAAAAATATCCTAGTCGGGTACAAAGCTTTCTGTTTTATATATTTTCTTTTGTACATTAAAGAGATTTACAATTTCGTTCGTATAAAATATAGAACACCTGCGTATTCTCTGTGCTTGTGCCAAAAATTAATTAATGGAATAATTAATTTCTTGTATACGAAGTGAAGGTCCGTTGTAATATCCTACCGATCTCTCTGAAGTGTGTATATCAAGCAATGGAGCACTAGATTCTTTCTCTAGGAGCATAATTTTTATGAAACAAAAACGAATTAGTAATTACCTTTTGTTAATGATAAACAAAAATACCTACCAGTCGAAATCAGAACCATGATCGTTAGACTACGAGGTTATGAGTAACATGTCCGGCTTAACATAAATTGTGAATTCGAACACAATTTTCATCAACTTTGACATTTAAAGGTGTGAAGTATCGTTGTTAGAAGTTGTTATGCTTCTAAACAACTTCTTAAACATGTGGAAATTTATGATCACATTAATTATCATCGTGAAGTTGGAATTATTAAATTTGGTAGGTTACTGGCATCTGCCGAGAGTCTATAACCTCATAGAGTCAAATGTTAGTATGTTTTGAGATATATGTACCATCATACACCTTACTTACCACTCGACTACTTTAGTCCGCATTAGATTCTAGTTTGAGTGTCGAAATGGTCGACCATGGACAACCTTGTTGACATTAAACTAGAGCACATATATTGAAAGTGGTCTCATGATTTGAAAAAAAATCTCTGAAAAAAATGTGGGTATAAGCGAGCAAATATCCAATCATAAATATCAGTGATATAGTCGTTCATAGGTATATTAAAAAGTTCGTCCGAGAGTTAAAATACCAACTCTAGAATGTCTCAATCAGCACAAAACGACTCAATTTTAGAATTTGATCAGAATTAATTTTATATCAAATGCCAACCCTACAGGTTAGCTGAAGCAAAACAATAGTAGGTAACTGATATTTAATTGAAACTTTTGTTTTCTTGGACAATTTAAATATTAAATAACGTAACGAAAAATAGGCTTTTTTGTCCTTAATTTTGGTTTACTATATTAGCAATTTTTTGTAAAAAAAATTTTAAAATCAAAATTTTTGAAAAATTTCTTCACTGAAATCCGTTTTGAGGCATTCTGAAACGATTCCTGAAATTTGCGCTTCTTTGTTCGTATGTTTTTCATTGGTTCTGCTGATTTCAGTTCTTCTGAAATGTAGAACAAGCTCGAGGAAAAACACAAAAAATAAATTCGCAGAAAAAACAGCAAGAAAACTTGAAAATATAGAGAGGTCAAAGCACACGCGACACGGTAGAAATACAAAGTGGGGAAGCGCCTCTCAAGATGGTGGAGGCCGAGGGGACCCAGGGTGGCCAACTGAGGAGAACGAAAATTCCATTTTTATTTGAAAAATCGCACCTTCGCAGGTGTATACACGATAGCTGTGTTAATAACAGTCTTCTACGAAGACCCATACACTAATAGGTGGATTACTGTTCTGAATGTTTCTTTGAAGTGTGAGGTGTATTGTTTGGTAGACCATGCTGATGGGGTAACCATTATATATATAAATTCAAAATTGAGGACAGAAAGAACTATTTTTGGTTATGTTATTTGTTACTTAATAGTATTATGCACCAATATTATGAACTATCTTCAATGTCTACCATGGGCCAGTCAGTTAATACATGTTACTATATTCCGTGTGACATGACCCCCAGCCTTGTTGTCGATATTGAGTTGTCCTGATTTCACCATCAGGTCGGTATCTGCCTGCCTTCAATGATGGATTTCTCATCTTCCTAATACTTATTCAAAAATGTAGCAATGGGAGTCCACTTGATTTTGTCCACATGTTTACGAAATCAACAACATATCAATCGTATCAGAATTAAAAAAAAAAAAAAACTATGCGAACTTCCCCATTTTTTAAATGTATTATGAACTTGAGAAATTCGTCAATATAGCTCCAACACCATTCCATCTTGTTTTTTGTTGAATCAACTGGTCTCAGTCATCCGCTTTTTATACACACTTGGAGATTCGCTATTTCAACTTCACAAAACTTAATGTTGAACATGAAAATTTTGCAATCAGTATTTTAACTTGTCTACTAAACACTTGCCATATTAATTATTTCCATCAAAATAGTAATTAGGTACGTTCTCATTTCACAGAATCGATTTGACACGCGGAAGTTACGTTTTTCTTTGCAGCACATAATTCTCTGCCATAAGTGTATTGAGTATATCATCTTTCATCAACCAAGTGGGAATAGGGTGTAGGCCTAAAATCGAATGGCCTGGAGTGGCTTCCAAAACATTTTCCACTCATCAAATAGGTAACTTTCAAAATTGCACGGTTTTGAAAACCTTTTATAGGATTCAGCATTCAAGAACAGAAAAAGAAATGCTCCCCATCCCCTTACCTGTATTATTTTACTTCCCACATTTTAAGAAACCTATTCATCAAACATCATATAATTTTCACTGTGAATGGTCAATTACATTATTATTTATTTAAATTTTCTTAAACTTAGCTCCTATTAACTATTAATGGATACCTAATACTCATTTTATCGTATTTTTTCTTATTCATCATTCTCCGAACATATCTCCGAATGATGATCCTTATGTCAGTCCCTCTTTAAATTAATAATCAACACATGAGATTTTTCCTGAATTGTATCTGAGCCAAGTCCAACAGAGATGACAACAAATGAAAAAGTTTGCGAAAGAGCCAACAATATTGTATTCTCAAAATTAATTGATGTGAAAGGTTGTACTTTATTTTCAATTTGGTTGTTACGGTATAATATTAAACATGCACTTTAATCTGCTTTTACTACCAAACCACAAAAAGAACTGGTATTTAGTTAAACGGTAATATTGAGCAACAAATTTGTATGGTTAAATTAAATTTCATTGGATTTTTCATTTTTATTATGAATTGGTCTTAATGTGAATATGTGAATGACTCGGTAGGTATTTGTGATACTGTTTTTAATTTTCAAATTCGAAAGACAAACATGATTGGTTCAGCGTCTGACCACCTTAAAAATTAGTTTCTATAACTAATTTGGTAGTTGATAACCATTTTTATTTAATTTACGCATACAACTATACATTGGACCTTATAAAGAAATATGAACTCGAATTATGAACCTATCCCGAATTCGCATTGTTCGGATGGAACCCTCCCTTATTTCAAGGGCGCCAGTTTTGTCAATGACTTTTTAACTTTCAGAATTGATGTCGACAAAACCAACACTAGAATTTTTTTATAAATCGTTGAAATATGAGAATAAAGAAAAAATTTTCTTCCAAGGAGGGATCCATACAATCGCTGAGAACCCTCCGTAGGAAGACAATTTGGGAAGTTCAGTTGCTGTCTTGCCTTATCAACAAAAAAGTACGATTAGTACTTTATTCATAAAATTTAAAAACTATTGTACTATGAGTAGCGATATTTAAAATACGTTTCAAAACAATGGTAGAGATACAATATTTTGTTTTCTGATTTTTTTCTTAATAAAATAATTTAAAAACCCAAAAAAAGCTAGATTTTATTTTTCGTCGCATAAAATTTAGGTTGAAAACAAAATAAACTTTTTATCTCGTTAATAATAAGAAACTATAATATATTGAATTTGCAATATGAACTGAAGGCAATATTCTTTAGCGAGTAGAGTCTTTAGGATAGAGGATTAAGGTAGTTGAATAACTAGAAATATTTATGTTTCCTATGGAAATTCGTTCACCCCTGATGCTCATTTGGGTTTAAAAAAATCAAAGGCTTGATTAAAAAATATATAAAAAAATGAAAAGTTTCAGGAAATATATTTAATTGTTAAAAAATAAAAATGAATAAAATTAAAATGTAAAAAATAAATTCAAATAATAATAATCATGTCAGTATGTTTTATTTTATTCATTAATTTTATTTATTTATTTATTTCCATATTAGATCAATCTATTTAGGAGACTGCCCTGATACACAAATCGTATAGTACACACCTTTGTCTTAATTGTCACCCCTTTTTAATCTAGGGATTCTATTTTCCCTGACATTTGATCTTGTCTCTCTGGATTAGATGTTTCCCCCTTAATTGATTTTTTCATGAGAGAAAAGTGCCGAGGAATTTTTATCGGGTTTTGGTGTAACCGCATGACCCTGAACTCTATAGTATTTTATACGAGTATACTACGCTTCATTGATTGACAAAAATAATACACAAACAGCAGTCGCTCAGACAGAGTTGGAAATTCCTTGGCACTACCTCGTTGTTTTCAATTGATCCTTAAACCTATCGACCGAATTTCTAATTGGCAGATCAGATAGTATTTAAACTGCTCAAATAGTCGGGAGGTTGGTTTCGAAATTGTTCTCTCATTATTATTTCATCTATGTTGATTATTATTTTTATACAACGGCCGTACAATGGAAATATTCTACGCTTACTGGTGGATAATTCCACTTTCCTCAAAACATGTTTAAAAACTCAAAAAAATCACAATTACAAAAATTAAATTTTAATTAGGATCGTAAATTATATTACAATCTGGGTTTTCCATGAATTCCCGCCAATAACTAAGAGTTATTTAAAGAACAATGAAACACCACTTTGTTATGATTGTTTTTTGGACTTTTCTTGATATTCATATAATTTTATTGTTACACGTAGATCCGTTGCTAGAATTATGATGCACTTGCTGACACATATATGTAAGCATATGTGTAAACACATATATGTAAACATTAATAGGCTTATGGCACAACGAATATAGTTGGTATGGAGATACCAATAATACTGCCCTTGTAACTCCACCATCTTTTTCTGATTCGATTCTATTTCTTAACCTGACACGTACTTGGTTCACAACACTGCCACGAACGCAAGTAGGTATAAAAAGTAGGTTCTGGTGCAGGAGCCAACATGGGGCAGATATACTAACCGCACAACACATCAAATAAAATTGTCTGTTCATTGTATTTTATATGTGTTGTGAGGGTTAGTATATCTGCCCCGTGATTGCCCCTGCGCCAGAATCTACTTTTTATATCTACTCGTGGCCAAGTGGCTTTGCTCATTTTTTAGAGAGTGCCTACCTCAGATATTCTGTTGTTGTTTTGAAGATGTCGTACTCTTTATTCAGGGCACTGTCACAAGAAATTCAACTTCTCAGGCATCTGGTACATTGCCATATGTTCGGTGCTTATTGTTTTCAGTGTTCTGTGAGATAAGAGGCCAGGGCTGGGAACTGTAGGAGAAGGCTTCGGCATTCACGATTTGGATATCAGAGTGCATTTTCTCTTGGTTCAGATTCTGTTGTTGTTCTTAAGATGTCTCTTTATGCAAGACACTGTCACAAAAAATAGAACATTTCTGGCTCTGCTACACTTTCATATTATGTACGGTGCTTATTGTTTGCAGTGTTCTGTGATATAAAATACCAGAGCTGGGAACTAAAAGATGGCATCGGCGTTCACGGTTCGGGTATTAGAGTAAATTCTCTCTTGGTTCCCTGTACCCTAAATCTTGGTGTCAGCAACCAATCTCGGGGTCCCATCAACATTTTCCTTCAAGATTGGCTCCAGACCGACGGATTTACATGCTAGATTGGCTATTTTTGCTCATTGGTCCCTTATTTGGTCATGCCCTCATTGAAGCAATTTGAGGCATAACAAGGATGCGTACATCCATTACAATGACTTGATAGTTCTCTCGGGTCTTTGCATATCTGAGATAAACCGTCGACGGAATTTTGATGGAGAGAGGATGTAATTCCTCGAATCCAATGAGTCTCCAAGTGGCTTTGCCCATTCCTCAGAGAGTACCTCAGATTCTGTTGTTGTTCTTGAGATGTCTCTTTATGCAAGACACTGTCACACAAAAAATAGAACCTCTCAGGGCCTCTGCTACATTTTCATATGTACGGTCCTTATTGTTTGCAGTGTTATGTGAGATGAAATACCAGGGCTGGGAACTATAGGAGAAGGCTTCGGCATTCACGATTCGGGTATCACAGTAAATTCTTTCTTGGTTCCCTGTACCCTAAATCTTGGTGTCAGCAACCAATCTCGGGGTTCCATCAATATTTTGGCTCAACTTTTTCCATCAACATGATTGGCTCCAGACCGACGGATTTACATGCTAGATTGGGTATTTTTGCTCACTGGTTTGGGGATTTGGTCATGCCCTCGCTGAAGCAATTTGAAGCACAACAATTGATTCATACGTTCTCCACATCCTTCACAATGCCTTGGTAGTTCTCTTGGCTCTTTGCCATATCTGACGGACAACCTTCCGAAATGTGATGGTGTGAAGTCATCCCACTACAGTGGTGTTAGCCACTGTGGTGAGTGATTTTCTAGCATTCTTTTAACAGCTCTCTTCTGATTTTTTGGTAACTAATACATGATTTGATCTCTCCGTTCTGTCATACCTAACAGTTGTGCTCAGCATCTTTTCGTCTTTCTTCGCATGAGTTCTTTATAGTTATTCATTTCAAAGTCCGATTATTATCATACATTGTCCAGCACCTTTTTTAAATAATTTATTATCCTCGTCCTGTACATAAATATTGCATTACAATCCATCAAAGATCGGAATAATCAACCAGTAAGCGTAATTTTGCACAATAATACGCGTGAAACTTATGGATCAGCACTTGTTAAGGATTGAATGTTTATGAAGAACGCCCTTTGGGTATTCTACCGTTATTTTAATGCACTTGGTGCAACATAAAATCAAGAAAAATTGACAAAATATTTATTTTTAAATCTTTAATACATAGTATGGAATGAAATTCCAAAAAAAAACAAATATTTTTCTTTCAGCTTTTCCTCTTCGCTGAACTTATAAAATTATGTAGAATCTATGAAATATTCAAAAAAGAAAAAAAAAACGCATACAACCTTTTCGATAGATTCTGCTGTTTATTTTAATATAAAAACTTTTTCGAACTGTGTTACTACTCTAATTGAATGAAATTATTTTTAATGTCTTGATGTGTAAATAAATTTGTTGGGTGTCAAGAGTAGTATATTTCTTGTATGGTTGGGGCATCCTACATTTTAGTAATTAGACTCACTATGTGATAAATGTGATTTGGTTTTTGTTACCAAAAACAAACAAAAAATAGAAAAGATGTCGTGAACAAATTGGGAATAAATTAAAAATAATAATTGGAAAATACAACTTTTATAGATATATTTAATGTTGAAACTTAGTTTTTTGGAATAGGGATGTGTGATAAGAAATAGGTAGTATCCGTTTTTATGTCTATAAGATATATTGTGTAATGTTGAATGTTTTTGAGTTTACTTTTCGTGAAGAAACCAGATTTATTTTTTTTTTCTTTCCAATGAAACTATTTTCTGATAAACTCTGATCACCGTTCTGTTACTGTTACTGTTACCGTTCTGTAACTGTTACTGTTACTCAGATAAATTATTGAAATTCAGATGGCAACTGCCTCTGCTCAATTCTTCACGTGTTTCACAGCCACAGAAAGAGTTCGCACTTTTTAAAAAATAAAATCATGAATGAGTAGATAGTATTAAAAGACTAAGAGACAAAAATAATGATGAGTAATACCCAGGTATTTGTTAACAATGTTTTGCCGAGTATGTTATCGGAGGAGCCTGTCAAACCTAGTTTAGTTTCTACTTATACGAATCAAATTACAAAAAATTGTAGAGTACAAACTTTTTATATTTCACAATAATTGATTAATTGCTTGTATCTACTCATGACAATTTTTCTCAGTCCATTCTTCCTTCAATTGAACTCTTTCCCTAAATGTTGTACATTGTTACGCCAAAAGTTGAAATTTTTCACACAAAAAAAGAGTCAATTTGTTTGATAGATGTACTTCCAATGTCAATTGTTTCTAGCCCTTAGTTCGTTTTTGATTTCTCAAATTGATATAAATAGAACAATTTATTATATTACTGTAGGGTTTACCAATTAAAAATATGACAAGAGAAAACTTTCAATTGATGAAACATCTTAAAAATAATTTATTGTACTTTGTTCAAAATGTACGTTGTTTTTATTAGGTTTCAAACTCAAGCCAGAACCACTGTTATTTTTTATGATTGTGGTAGTATTTAGACCATCATATATAAGCAGGAAGTTAGTTGCGCTCCAACTACCCTCAAATCCTGAAAATTTTTTGAAAATTTGAAACCAACAAACTTGAAATAGCTTTTTAAACAAACAAAGATTGGAGCTCAACTAATTCCTGATCCCATTAATCACACAAGAACTCCTACAGTTCTGTAATGTGCCTAATATAAACTTAATGTTACCATTATTTTTACTTCCAAAATCGTTCAAACAAAAAAAGCTATTCTTGAGACATTGTTAATCACCAAAACATGTTGGATTTGCTATTCGATGGAACATGTACTCACAATAAAAAAGAGGATATACCTCAAAAAATGTACCTACGTAGAATATTTAACGAAATGTTATCTAAGTTTAATATTCGTTCCGGTTACGTGATAAGTCACCTAATCCAAATGTTTATATTTTTTAATGATAAATCTATATGTAATTCGTTGAATGTTGTTGTGGTTCTGGTTCTATTTTCAATTCTTGAATTTCCTGTTGGCGGTTTTTGTAACAAAAAAAACGAAAAGTGAGGAATCAAGAAGTTGGTGGTGATTTAAAATTATTTTTCGTCGCTAAAACGGTGTTTTTGAAAGTACGTGAAACAAAACAACAACAAAAGTTGTTCACAAAGAACACAAACTTCAAAAAATAGGCCTACTTAATTGTATACAATGTAATAAATTCTACTTTTAGCAAAGATAGAAATAAAGCTTTATATATCATTCCAGGTAAAAGTGAAGAGGAAAGCCATTTTCATTGTTAGACGGTTCACTAGTTTATCTAATAGTTTATTGATGAGGGATGTTGCAGAGGATACTTTGCAGAGGTTTACAGTGGTGGTTCTAGACCTGAAAGAAGGAAGACCAGAATTTGAAGTAGAAATCCTATAATTTAATCGTTTAAAATATTCGGGTGTAACACCTAAATTTTTTAAAAATATTTATGGATAGATTGGGAAGATACTGCTTCATACCCCTTTGGTCTCTGCACTGTAGGTATGTCTTTTCTTATGTATTGAGGCTTTAATCAACTAATTCTTGTTTTGTTAGAACTCTACAAAGCCCCATACTTACTATCTATATAATTGTTCGTTAATAATTATAGGTATGGACTGAATGGAACGTAAAGCGAAATTTAGGGCTTCACGCATTCAGATCAAGTACAGAAACGAATCGCCTTTAACAAAATATTCAGTTTAAACAACATCACATTTTCTTTACAAATGTAAGAATGTGATTTTGTCTGTGCCCTTATGCCAACCTACCTAAATTATCATAACACAACATTGACAATTTCATAATCGAATGGTTTAGCTACTTTTTCATGATTTTGATGGAAAATCAGGAAACACCAATATCCACATAGGTACCTAACAAAAGTAGTGGAGTTAGGTGAATAGGTAGATTTTTTCAACCCGTAACCTACAATTTTTCCTTGATCAAACTTTTTTCCAAAAAAATAACAAATATCGGATAAAAATGTCTTGAAGCAAAAAGCTGGGATTCTTAAAAAGATTTTAATGAATATTTACTTTTTTTTAACGCTCTTCATGCATGATATTAGATGTTCTTTTGCATTGGCAATGGCTTCAACCTTTTTAACAACTAAAGCACATTTTAAAGTGAGCTTAAAACTTCAAAATCGCTCTTCCGCAATTATATTGGTAGAATTAAAAAAAAAAACGAAAGCTTGGCTAGACCTTAGTTAGACCTTTTTTAAATGGTCATATCGTACTAGAACCCCCACTGAAGAACAAGATGATTAGAAAGGCTTGCAGTATTAGAAAAAACATAGGTATATATAAAAAAGAAGAGAAACATATTTTATTACAAAAACGTTCACTGCTTGAAAAGTTATAAATGGAAAATAGATGAAGAATGACTAAGGACATTATGCTACAGAAAAATAGAATTTTGCTCCATCCCAAATGAAATGATAAAGCCATGTTTACCATCGATTTTGTTAATTTATAATATTTTTCCAGCCTAAATGCACACATTTAATCGAGTGACTGTATTCAAAGAGACAAACGAGTGACTTTTTTATTTTTATTCACTCAAACGGATTGCGGATTTTTATTGCAGCTATGTTGGGAAAACAAAAAATAACAGTCGAACAACTTCCGAAATCGCATCTGTAAGCCATATTTGTAGTTTTAGTCCCTGAAAAAGGATCAAAATAAGATAAAAAATAAAGATTCAAATTATTTATTGAACTGTTAATATTGATGATTGGTTTATTTCCACCGGCCTAGTGTCCTTCCAGGAACTCAAAGTTTAGATTGGATAGCAGATAGGTAGGTACCTACATAGGCATTACCTATTGTACCTAGACATTGCACAATGGTAGGTAATGTCCGACAAAGATGGTCTGAGTGATGGAAATCGTTGGAGTGTTGCAACTTGAGGGAAATTTCCCCTTAATTGTAAAGACGCGAGTTCGAACTCCTGTCGAGGTATCAAATATTTTTGGGCAGTTACAGTGGCGCAGTTGAAATGCTACCCGAAATCATACGAAACAGTAATTAATTAAATCCCTCTTGAGACAAAAGACTGTAAACATCACATTTCCTGCCGTTAGCACCTTTCACTTCCTCACTCACTTGAGTCAAAACACTCCGTGACAATGACCTCACTCAACTGCTGACTTGTTCCAGCAAACACCTGTTGAGCCAGCAGCCTGCAGTTTCACTTCGTCATTCGTCCGACCCAAACCAGTCGAGACGGCTGGTATTTGACTCCTGGGAAATGTTACGATCCAGGAGAATAACTCTCACAGTCAAAGAGGTTTGACCACCCCGGCACTCCTACTGACTGCGCCAGTGTAACTGCCCAAAAATATTTGATACCTCGACAGGAGTTTGAACTTGTGTCCTTACAACGATGGGAAATTTCCCGTAGTTGCATCACTCCAACGATCTGAGCTATGAGGCCGGGGAGATCAAACTTCTTAGACTGAGAGAAATTTTTCTGGAGTGTAACAGCATGGTGGGTTTCTGCATTGGTGGTGCAGGTGGGTTTCTGCATGGAGCGACAGTGGTGTCTGCGTCCAGCATTCGCTTCCTAGCTTACAGCTACCACTTTCCAAAGAAAGGGGTGGGGGATTCCACATGGGAGCAGCATCTCTCCCACTCATGTTCGGATAGGGAACGTTCATCTTTTGAAATTTCACATGTTTGACCTCAGATTCGGATTCAGTGCACTTGAAAACCCCTAAGTAGTAAGTTCCAGCACAACATACCGTTTAGTTTGGCCTATAAACGGGTAGAAAGATCATGAGTGACGTAGAAGTGCAAAAAGATGAAGGTTTTACCAATATTAAGCACATTTTAATGAAATTTAAGCATAATTGTGTACATTTCTGTTTTTGAGTTTGTATTTGATGACGGTTTTCTAAGCCCTATTCTACAAAACAATACAAATTAAACAATTTCAAGTTTTCTGCTGTTTTTAGTGAATTTTTAAACGCTTTTTTTTTTTTTTTTTTTTTTTTTTTTTTTGAGTTTGAGCAATTTATTGCGCTCAAAAATGTTTGCTGAAGTGATGATCTCATCATTTCTCTTATGAAATGCTTGATATTTTGGCGGAGATAGAGATTTTTTTAATCACAATTCTAAGGAAAGACGTTCTATCTAATGACACATAGGTAGGTACTTATACCATTTATTGCATACCTACAAATACTTAAAAATAGAAAATGTACAAAGAAAATTTTTGGAAAATTCAATTTTTAAAATTTTTGATCCATTGAAATTGAGTACCTACTTTATTTTCAATGAAAATTCCATAATGAGGTAGTTATGAAATAAACCCTATACCAATTTCCTTGGAGGGAGGAACATTGTATTCCTCATTAAAGAAAACTCACCTTGAAAGCTACGAAGAAAGATTCAAAAAGATTTTGGACTGAGTTTTGAACGGTTCAAGTTTGTATTGTCACGTAAAACGGTGACCAAATGGAGACATCTATTTTTCTCCCTTGTCAAACTAAGAAATTATTTACTAAAAGTGATAGCTTTTTTTCTTCTTTTTTTTTAAGCGAATTTTCGTAGAAAATGGAGTCATCGCAATGGCTCCAAAAATTTGAAAAATCGATATTTTCGAAAAATTTCTTAATCACTACTTAGTTAAAACACAACTTACTTAAATACAAAGGGCATCACCCTGAAACCAACAACCTCTCGAGTTTGAACAGAATCGGACTAACAGATGATATTAAATCAACGACTGATGAAGTTGGGATCCAACTTCCTTTACAATATTGCTGACTCTTCGGGCCGAGACACCACACAGTGGGCCAGAACTCCATTTAGTAAGTTTTGGGAACTACTATTGGTCTCAGTTTGCAGATTTAGTTTTTGTGTAGATAAATAGTTTTGTTCATTGAACATTTTTTTAGAACTATGGTTTGTGTCGAAAGTTTTTCAAACGGAGCGCTTCCAAGATCAAGAGGCTTCGAAGGCAAAATTCAGAATAACTAAGTTTCGGAAACGCGGTAGCTCAAAACCCAACGTTTTCGTTTACATTTTCGTTCACTGCAATCGGAAAAAATAATTATATGTCTCGAAACTCGCAAGCCACCAAACTGGCACTTCAACGAACATTTTAAGACCAACACGAGAAAAAACCGTCGGCATTTGCTGGGTTTAATCCGAAAAAAACTATTTCGGGAAACGAAATTATTTCCCGCGCATTTGTACTGATTTCTCCGGGAGGACAGCATCTTTCGCCAATTTTGACGGCACCATCGTGTTCTGCGGGTCCAGAAACGTACCTTTGTTGCTGACATACTAAGTGCTCTCGATCAAATTTTAATGTGGCAGCAGATAGAAGATCGGGAAAAAACGCGCATTGAAAGAGGCTCCCACCCACCCCCCTCCGGCCACTGAGCTCATGGTTCGGGTGGAATTAGAAAATTTTAAAATCACTATAGCCCCCTTTTGGAAAAATCCAAGAAGATCTCTCCACTCGTAGACTCCCTCCACTCAGCCCTTTGGACATGCATAGCATGGACAGACGGAAAAACTGAGAGACAAACAGAGTTTCATTCTTATAAATAACTAGCCACTCCGGCTCACTCCGCTCGCCACCACGTCCAGCCGGGGGGGGGGGGGGGGCAAGCCCCCCCCCCCCCCCAGACCCCCCGTTGAGGTGTATTACAATTGAAACATGTAGGGGGTGTTACTTGCTTCCCGCTTTTGTGGTGGGTTGTCTTGCACCCTTTGCACTCTCTTAGTGGAATGTATAGATGCAATGGGATGCATGTACATATAGGTGCTCAGGGTCCATCCCGAGTCCGTAAGAAAAACCTCGTTGAAATCCGACCTGTGTAGGGAATGTAGCTCACTTGGTGTGGGATGTATAGATGCTATGGGATATAGTGAGATACCATCCAGACCTACAGCCCATGTTACAATATGTGAGGAAGTTATACTGCCCACCCAACTTGGCAGACGTTGTTTTCTGTTGGAAAAAACTATCAAACGAGGCACCTTAAGAGGAACCTCGAAAAGTATACTTTTAAGAACATTTCAATACTAACAGAACAGTTGGTTTTATCAATATTTATTCTTGTCGTATATTGCTTTTAGTGATCGATAAACCATTTAAATAATTAATGCCTGCAATAGGTGGTGATTTGATGAACAAAATGAGCTATTTTCTATATAGCATAAACGAGAATTTTCATGAATCCCTCATGGAGTTTTGAATTACCTTCCTTTTTGTATCATTATTTATTACGGATATCATTAATTTGTATTCAAGTATGTGTTATGGAAATGATGTACCTATGACTCTTGGAATCTACTTATAGCTTGTACGTGATTGAAAATTGGCTCCTATATCCATTCTAAACTTCAGTTTATCCCCCCCCCCCCCTCCACCTCCTCCAAATCATGAATTTCCTAGGGTGTTACACAACGTGAGTCATGAGTATGGCAGATCAATGAGCTCAAATGTGATGGAGTGCAACTGACATTCAATCACATATAAATTACAATACATAATGTTGTTGAGCAACAGGTAAGTACCTACCTATCATAATAAAGTGTGGTTGAATAATAAAATTGGAGTGCTCGCTGTTGTACAGTCCAAGCACACAACTACCTTCTCTTCATGATGATTAAAAATATATTTATCCAGTGACAATAATTGGAACGGATGATTTTAAATGCAAATAACAGTGTGAGCGAGAACTATGAATCAAGTACCTACCTAAAGGTGAGAATGAGGGATAACAGCAGCATGAAAGAAGCCTTTGTCCTTTATAACAAGATATTCATTTCGATTTGTTTGGTTAGTATCAATTTCATATGGATAAAGATTGAATCGATACGAGAAAAATTTGAAAACAACCATTATTTTTTAAGGTAGAACTGAAAAAACGGCGCTTTCTATACGCTATGAGAACCACTAACTTTCAAGTAAATTGCATTTTAAACATTTTTGTATGCTACTAGAAAACGAAACGCCTAGTGGTAAACAGGGTTTACTGAACGGGAGTTGAAGAAGAAATCCCGTAAAAAACAAGGAGTAACTAGTTAAGCTGATAAAAATTAGATGGCACCAAGATGGCGAAAAAGTGCCTGCCGGTAGGCACACCGCTTTGTCGGATTAGGTACATATAGCTCGTTCACTATAAGGAGGCGCGTTTCTCCAAGAGGGGCCCTGAAGAGCAGGGCTGCGCAGTGGGACCCTTCCCCCACCCAACGTCTAGTCCTACCCTGCCTGACCTGAACCCCTCCCGTTCTTTTCCCTCCCTCGCCAACATTATCCGTCCTCTTCCCTCCCGCTTCCCGTTCTCACCCTCCGGTTTCACATGGAGCGGTACGAGCGTAACAACCGGAAAGACGGAAGGCCGGAAAACCCAGTGGAGGAATGCGACACCTGGAAGGTGGTGGAGGAATGTGTTCACATGAAGCGACACCTCGCTAAATGGAATCATATCTCATACTGAAACCCTCTCTGATCTGAAACCTCTACTTGCCGTTATCAACATTCCTGTCCAATGAGCTTGCGCAACGCTCGACGAAGCGCGGCAACGGTATACAAATTTCTACCGCTGACCGCCTTAAGCCGATTTCACATGGAGCGGTATGTTCGGAGACGGAAAGACGGAACGCAATGTGATTGGCTGTTGGGACAACAGTTGAGGATGGTGGCTGCCATGTTGCCGGAATGGGCGGTAGGCGGTCGGCGGTAGAAATTTGTATACCGTTGCCGCGTTCCGTCAAGCGTTGCGCAAGCTCATTGGACAGGAATGTTGATAACCGCAAGTCGAGGTTTCAGATCAGAGAGGGTTTCAGTAGGAAGGATATGATTCCGTTTAGCGAGGTGCCGCTTCATGTGAACACCCTGCCGCATTCCGCTGCCCCTCCACTGGGTTTTACGGCCTTCCGTCTTTCCGGTTGTTACGCTCATACCGCTCCATGTGAAACCGGCTTTAGTCCTGCTTTGTATTTTCTGCGGAGTAGGCTACCAGGTAATAGGGTGGTAAGAGAGGGGATGTGAAAACTTCAGTCTAGCTGCGCGAACTTTTGCCGGACGGTTTGGAGAAACGCGCCTCCTTATAGTGAAAGACCTATACCTACCTACCTGTACGGCGGCCGCGTATTTTGGCACCACATTCAACGTGTTAAGTAAGTAGATAATTTATTACTAATTATAAGTATAAACTTGACAATATACCTCTTATTTACATCATGGTTTCAAACTGTTTAGCCCATTCTCAACGCCCTTTCCCAGGCGAATCTTCCAGGTCTACTTGTTCTTCCATCCAAATTTATTAGTTATTCAAACATTACGTTTCCACTTTCGGGAAGATTATGGAAGCATAACTCGATATTTAAACCTCTGAAATTTGCATCCGAATACGCTGCAGTACAATTTATTTGAGTTTTTAGAAGTCACCAAGAGTGGCGGATCAAGAAGCCCCTTGGTACAAACATTTATCACTTAGATACCTAGTTATTTATTAGCGAATTTTTGAAGAAAATTAAGCTATTGCTCTCGCCTCAAAATTTGTAGAATGTGAATTTTTGAAAAAAAATTTATGCAGAAATCCGTTTCAGGCTATTCTGAATCATATTCTGAAGTTTAACGCATTTTTTTACGTATGTATGTATGTATATATGTATGTATTTATATAAGTTACGTCGGAGAGAAAAGAGTTTTTAAAAAGCACTTTCTTTATTTGGAACCGACGGAACACAAGTTTGAATAAAGAAAACGGAACGGAGATACGTAGCGTACGAGCGGAGCAACGAGACTGACTCGAACGGTGGGGGAATCAAGCTTATATAGCCTCGGTGGGCTGATTCAGCAGAAATAAAGATAGATCAGCGGTTTCGGTACTATAACACCTCCCTCCCCAAGTGGAAAACTGCAGAGAAAAAAATTTTTTCGCAAAGTTTTCTCAGATTGGAAATGATAAGTTTAATGAAATTTTGAAGTTAAGTTGAGATTTAAGTTCATAAGTTTTAAATTGAAATGTTAGGGATTCAAGTTTATTGGTTTTGTCAAGTTCATTATCAAGATTTAAGTTTCATAAGTTTTAAATTGAAGTGTTAGAGATTCAAGTTTATTGGTTTTGTTAAGTTAACTCGCTCCGTGTTCCTTGTTTTGTTTAAAAAAAAATTTTTTACAATCGAAAAACAGTAGTAGTTTGAGTTACAATTAACAGATTATAAAACACATTATAACAGATTATGAAACAAATCACTCATGGAATACGTCATGAACACCATAAAACAATTACAAGAAAACATCATAAAACATTTTAAAAAATCATAAAATAAAGAATCATAACACATCACCAATCATGTAATCATTTAACATCATAAAACATAAAAAAAATCCAAACATGGAGTATACACACAAAAAAATATATAGAAAGATATTACATAGAAAGAGATTACAACAAAATGAGATTACAAAAAAAATACACAAATTATAATATTAGGTCAAGGGGATTTATGTAGTTGATTTGTTATTTTGGCTCTCCCACATTTCTGTCTATAATTTATGATTGTGTACCCGAACAGTGACAATATTAATACGTAGAGTATTATAGTCCATATGCTAGGCAATATGGAGGGGTACCAATTAAGACCATCTTGGTTGTTGTCAAAAGGATTTAAGTTTAAATGAAAGTTGTCTAAGTTTTTGAGGTTGATGTCGTCAAAACGCATATAGACATGTGAGTGAAGTTAAGGGAATCAAGTTTCGGGGTAGATATGCTTAACAAGGTGGGACTTCCCGTACTGGTAAGTTTTGATGACATTAATTTGTCGTGATAATAAACTGAGTCAGAGTTGGAGTTGACGAGATGGATACCTTGTAGGGTGAGTGTTTCCGATTTATCTGAACTTTTAATCTGTAGTTGGTCCTCTTGAGGAAAAACTACCAATAATTGGTTGGTTTCGGGGACGATAGATATGTAATTTGTTGCAATTGATAATTTCGTAAATTGACAAGTACTCGTGGAGCCATTCGACAGGATGGTACGTTCATGGCCGGATCTAGGGGGGGGGGGGGGGGGGGCTAGTCGGGGCATGCGCCCCGGGCGGCACGGCCAGGGGGGCGGCAAACTGGCGAGGAAAAATTATAAATATTTTTTCCTTTTTTTAATTTTTTTAAATAAAAAAATAACGTTTGTGGAATTTATTTTGTAAATTTATATGTGCCCCATTAAATATGAAACTACTGCAATCCATATTACATATTGTACAATAACTCAATCAAGCCCTAGCAGCGTATTGATGATGCGTCAATGAACAGAAACATAGAAACAGACTTAAAGAAGAAGATATTGTGTCAAATTTGACGTCACATAGAATACCTAAGAAGAAGCGACTCCCAGGAGAAGACCAAGAAGACGAATCAAGAAAAATGTCCCATGAAGAAATATTTTCCAAATCAATTAACGAAGTAATAGATACAATACTAACTCAGTTAAGGGACAGAATGGAAAACACCAAGCACCTAAATACAAGTTTTAGGTTTTTAAGCGGACAAGGCTTAGAAGAGCTGAGTAATGATGAGTTGCAAACTCAAGCGACGAACTTGGCAGTTATTTATGACAAAGATCTAAGCCAAGAAGAATTCCCAACGGAAGTGGTGGTTTTTCGCGATCATCTGGCCAATACAAAATATTCCGATTTCAACGCAATTGATCTGCTAAACTTTGTAAAAAAGAGAGGTCTCGCCGACGCGTTTCCAAATGCGATGGTGGCACTTAGAATTTTGTCCACCTTTCCAACCACATCGGCGGAATGCGAAAGAAGTTTCAGTAAACTGAAAATTATAAAAAACTACTTGAGAAACTCAATGGCCGAAGATAGACTATTAGACCTGGCAATATTGTCGATTGAAAGTGAGCTAGCTGGTTCAATTGATTACGATAGTGCAATTGATTTGTT
This sequence comes from Adelphocoris suturalis, assembly GCA_030762985.1. NCBI lineage: Eukaryota > Metazoa > Arthropoda > Insecta > Hemiptera > Miridae > Adelphocoris > Adelphocoris suturalis. The sequence continues at coordinate 41,046,334 of CM061049.1, forward strand.
TGCTGAAAAGAAATCCAGGAGAGTAGCATTGTAATTGTTATTATTTATTGGAAATGTTTTAGTAATTTTTAATTCAAAATTTACTTGTAACTTCATTGCAGAGTTTTTCCATTCTTAGCTCAAATACGGTTGTTATTGTTTTTCTGTCACTTCTAAGAAATCCAGAAGAGTAGCATTGTGATTTTAATTTATTATATTTGTAATATTTTAGTAATTTTAAATTAAGTTTTTATAAGTACTCTAGTACTCTAGTAGGTCGAATCGTTCTTTTTGTCTTTGTGTGTATAAAAAAGGCAGGAATACATTAAGGCCTTGTAATAAAGACCTGTATTATGTTCGTAAATGTTATTATATTCGTCCCATTCTTCCCCTTGTTTTGTATGTTTGTCACGACAATCTTAATTTGAAGTAGGTAAACTCAAACTATGTGTGTTTGACTACTTGTGAAGTCCCATTGAGGAACTCAAACTCAAACTATTGGTACTTTAGTAATTTTTTCTGTAAGTTTAAAAATTTCACTTGCAGCTTCATTGTTTGTAAGTCATTAGCCTTTAATAATATGCTTATTGCAATGGTCGTAGATAAAAACGATTGAAATACACTGATTAACTGAAATGAACTATTATTAACAGATTTTCCGCATTAGCTTATCTATACAAAATTAACATAATCAATAAGAAACGTTTTATTTGATTTTTACCATTGTATTAAAACACTAGGTTGGGGCGGCAAATTATCTCCTTGCCCCCCCTAGGGAAATCTCTAGATCCGGCACTGGGTACGTTCACAAAAAGCATTTGCTTGTGATAACAATTCCACATTGCAATAAAATTGCTCATTAAAAATACAACGATCGGATAGTGGAAGCATCTCATTACCATTCTTCAATAGATATTTAAATTTAGGTATTACTGTAGTGTACTCTTCGTTGACATGCCAAGGTGTGGAGTATAAGTAGTACAAATGATAATCAACATTTTTGTAAACTGGTAGCGTGAGGAAATACACAATTCTGTTGCTACGAATGTTACATTGTACTCTAATTAAGGACTCATAAGTCAGCAGATCAGTTAGATTTAATGACAACTTTGTCATGGAGTTTGTCACTTGTTTGTCATGGAGTTTGCGAGAATTTTGGGTTAGTCGTACGAGAGAGGAATAGTTGGAATTTAAATTGTCGACTTCTGTATAGATTGCAGTTAGTTCGATTGGGATTCGCAGGTCCCAGGTCGATTGGGATTCGCAGGTCCCAGGTCGATTGGGATTATTCCTCCACTTCTATTGAGGTTCTTGACCTCTGCACAGAGGGCTGCAGTTGTAAGCAATAACCTGTAATGACTTAAGACGGTGTGGTGAAAACCACCCCCTCTTTTCAACAGCCCTTTTCAGGGCTACCAAAAAGAGGTAGACATGGCACACAAATGCTTATAAGACGTCGAGTTATAACTCCGTCAAACAAAATATTTCACCAGAGAGAAAATACGAAATTCTCTCTCAAAAGTGAAATATTATCAAATAACATACAAGGCGACCTCCCTAAACACTTACTGGGCGAGAGAGACGCGACAAGTATCTCGAAACAAGTCGCCTTGAATGAGAAAACTCAAACAGACAATCAAATGTCCTCTAAAACTAACAAGGACAGTTCTAGCAAGCCTACTCGCCAATCAGAAACAATGATTGCACGAGAGACAATAGGCGAACCAACCAGGAGGCGGCATGCAACCACCTCTGGTCCAGCAGCCACCCCGGGGACCCCGTCTCAGCAACGGACGCAGGGAAGACACCCCCGGGGATCCCGTCTAAACAACGGACGCAGGGAAGCCACCCGAGGACCCCGTCTGAACAACGGACGCAGGGAAGACACCTCAAGGTCCCTGTCCCCGCAACGGACGCACGGAAGCCACCTCCGGGGACCCCTTCGCAGCGACGGACGCGGGGAAGCCACCCCCGAAGGACCAACTCAGCTATCATACTCGCAGATTCTGAGAAAACAATGTGCGAGCCAATAAGAAAACACAGGTGAACTAATGAAATTAAGCGGACCAATCAGGGGGCGGCAGGAGGCGGCCACCTCCCTATAATTACCCCGCTCGGAGCCCTCCGAAATTCATTCCACTCACCGCTCTCGACGACTACACTCTACAGTACGAAGATTCTACACGCTCTACGCTGACGACCCTTCTGCTCACGAGTTCCTCTCAGAACGGCTTTCTACTGCTTTCTACAAGGCATATCTTCTCTCCTCACAGATCTCGCATTGGCATCTACGAGTCCAGTGATTATTTATCCTGCTCATTGCCCAACGTAGTTCTTCTGTCAGGACGCCACCCGGTACATCTATTGATATTCTCATTAGATCGTACGCCCGCTGGGACGTTCCGAGACGTGTCGCCCGGGTTTCGTAGCACTAAGCTCGTCACCGACCGCTGGGGCACGCCGATAAATTACTCAGCTCATCCGCTCTAATTTATCGTCTAAGGAAGCCTTTTTCAAGGCTACAAGGTAGGACCCTGACATCCGAGCAAAGGAAAGAAGCTCTGTCAAGCGAGTCCACCTTCCAAATCCTGCATCCTATACGGAGAGGTATTAAAAACGAGTTAACAAACTCGGGTACATCGATGGAGCGCCGCCCGTCCTACTTCCTCATGCAAGAGGAAGCAGAACACGGCGCGGCCGGGAGCCCTAGCCCGCGCAGCGCTCCCTACCCGCTACTCGACTCGTCCGCTGTTCCCAGCGACGGACAAAGGCTCGATTCTCGCGAAGAGATCGCCTTACTACCTAACGTATTCATGAAGGAAACGTTAGGTCAAGCCTCACACACACAAAAGTTCGAGGATACCTTTCAGACCCGCTCTGAAGTCAATCATCATGATTCGACAAAGATATCGGAATATCCACGATATTCTACGCAAGGCTACCCGGCCGATCCGAGTGTCAAACACACTCCCAACTTGCTTAAAACAAAGGATACTTTTCAGTACCTCAACCAAGCCCAGTATATTCCTCCTACAGATATAAATCTTAGGCCGGAATATTACACAATGGCTCAGCACCAAACAGATCGAACCCAGCACCCACTAAGCGAGCCCAGTGCTCCACGCGGCTGTTACACGAACTATCCTCAAGTTCCTCCCGCCAAGCAAGCTGACCTTGGCGATTTCGCTCACATTCCTTACAGAAATACCACAGGGACTAACCCGCATAACCAGAATATAAATGTCCCACTTGGTCTACCTACACCAAGTCAAACATATATAAATCCACTACAAATGGTGACCCCGCCTTTGAACGGGCTTAACAAGGAGCATTTCGTTCCCTCTTATGAAGCTAGTGGATTTCAGGGAACTACTGCGGGCGTGCGACCCCCGCCGGGCTTATACGCCCCACATCTCACACAACAACCCTCTAAACAAAGTGGCTTTCGAGCACTTTTGGAGGAAATGGGAGATTACCAAAAACCTATCTTCCAAAAGAAGAATATCGATCGTGCACTCGCCGAGTTCGATCAATACTGCGTGCGAAAAAACCTGAGAACGCAGAACGAATGTTTCTCAGCTATCTACAAGTGGGTACCGGAGGAAATGCTGGAAGCTATTGACTCAGCTTACCTCACGGCACCCCACGCACCTTACGAAGAGGCCAAACAGCGCCTACAACGAGAATACGGGTTGTCCTTGCAGGACAGGCTCCTCGCGCTCGAGGACCCCGCATCTCTCGCCAAAAAACCCAGCACCAAGTACCACGAAATGTACTCTAAGGCTGTTGGGTACTTCTCAGAGGCTCTGATCACTCAAAAGTGGATCGAAACTCTGCCTATCGAAGCCCGAGGCATGGTCGCAGCACAGCTTACCACGAATGCCCGGCTCGACCTAGCTGATACGCTACACGCGTACAAAACAGCGAACCCCTCTCTCAACATACGAGGAGTAGAATCTACTTCGAAACCTACGAAGACTGGTTTCAAAAAGGCCCTCTCACAAAAAGCTGAGTTCAAACCTCAGCAAGTAGAGAGTAAGCCTCACAAACCAACGGCCTACGTCTGCCGGAACCACGCCCGTTTCGGTAGCGAAACTCGCAAGTGTGCAGACCCAGAATACTGCACTTGGAAGGCAAATACCACCTCCAAACCTTTCAAAAAGGCAGCGCCTATCAGCCAGCCTAAAACCTTGGTTTCAAGCGAAAATACTCATAGATCGATACAAGAAAGTACCGTTCCAACCTCTGACGCAGAGAGTTCGGAAAACGAATAACTGCCAGTGTATCTGAGCCTATACACCGGCAGACTAAAGAGTATAAAAGGCTTTTTTTCAAGTGCAAACTAAATGGCACTGAATTTCTCATTGACACGGGAGCAGAAGTGAACATTCTGCCCCACAATGTCACCAAAAAATTGGGCTTAAAAATTCGTAAGTCCAACGTCAAGCTCACAGCAGCTAACGGCGCCCCTATAGACACACTAGGGCGTGCTGACACGACAATTAACATCGGCCTCGGAGACATGACCACCGATTTTATGATCACTAAAGTTGATCTAGCGATCCTCGGTATACCATTCCTCGAGTCTTGGGATATCGGAATACGGGTCAAACACAAATATATCTACAAAGATAAAGTAAAGAGCTATGCCGATCAAAAAATCGCTGCAGTCATGAACAAAAAATTTACTGACGAACAAATAGCAGCTGCTATTCCTCATCGTGACAACAGCCCTCCACCAGAGGACACACAGCTCACAGAGGACGAAAACATACGCTCTATCATTGAAAAATACAATGATAAAATGAACAAACTTCAAGGAAAGTGGAAAAACAACGGTGTTTACCACCGTATAACCACGGAAGGAACACCAGTACACTTCCGTGCAAGACCCATGGCAGGCGAAAAACGGGCTCAGGTTAAAAGTACTTTCGACAAAATGCTCACAGAGGGGATCATCGCTCCCTCCGACTCCGAATGGGCTTCTCCGCTACATTGCGTGCCCAAAAAGGATGGAACATGGAGAATCACAGGCGATTACCGATTCCTCAATGCAAAAACTAAGAAAGACGCCTACCCGCCGCCTCACATTCGCTCTTTCCAAGCGAATTTACATAATACACAAATCTATTCAACAATAGATTTAAAATCGGCATATTACCATATCCCGATGCACCCAGATGACGCTCATAAAACAGCAATTATTACCCCTTTCGGTCTCTATGAGTTTAAAAAAATGAGCATGGGTTTGGCCGGAGCGGCTCAAACATGGCAAAGGTACATGGACAGCATCATGCGAAAATTCGATTTCGCATTTGTCTACCTAGACGACATATTGGTGGCTTCTAAAAATTACAAAGAACACATGAACCACCTCAAACAAATTTTCGACAAACTAGGAGAACACGGACTTCGAGTAGGTTTTGATAAATGCATTTTTTCGAAACCTACCGTCGATTTCCTAGGTTTCACTATCTCAAAAGAAGGGATAATTCCTAAACGAGATAAAATAGAAGCCATAGAGCAATTCCCTCGGCCAATAGACGTACGAAGCCTACGCAGATTCCTAGGTATGTGTGGTTTCTACCGAGCTTGCTCAAGTAAATTCGCTCACACAGCGCAACCTCTGTATGACTCCATTCAGTCAAACAAAAAAAATGACAAAACCCCTATCGAATGGACATCAGAGAGAGATAAAGCTTTCAACAGCTTAAAACACGCAATGATAAAAGCTACATTGCACAATATTGCTCATCCCCACCCTACAGCAGAGTGGAGAATAGTTTGCGATGCATCCGATACACACATCGGAGCGGCACTGGAGCAGGAAATTACAGACAAACACGGCTCGAAATCTTACCAACCATTGGGATTTTTCAGTAAAGAAATCCCAGAACAATGGAAGAATAAAGCCTCGTTCGACAAAAAGATGTTCGCCGCTTACCAAGCTTGCATTCATTGGCACAATGACTTGGACGGCCGCTCTTTTCATATTTGCTCAGATCACAAGCCTCTGCTAGGCACAATGCTAAAGAAAAACGCACATTTTTCTAAAATGCGATTGAGATGGCTAACATACATCTCCCAAATGACAAGTGACATACGACACATACCCGGAGAAGACAACGTCGTAGCCGATGCACTCTCCAGACCTTTCGATCCAGTTGAAATTCAAACAAAGTCAATTTCAACCCAAACTGACTAGGGTCCGTCCATAGCCGAAATTTCACAAATTACGGCCGCAATAGAGTGCAATCTTCTACTGCACATCTCAAATGCACAGATTCATTCTCCTCCTAACGCAGAGGACAAACTAAAACTCACACGAGTTGAATTCCCTCAAGGAGAGATTTGGTGTAACCTAGACTTAGGACACCCAAGACCTTATATTCCAAACGAAATAAGGCACGAAATAATCAGCCAAATTCACAATTTGGGACACCCAGGCATACACTCTACAGTGTATAAAGTAAAACAGAGATATTTTTGGCACGGCCTTCGTGCAGATGTCTCCAACTGGGTCCGAGCATGCGAGACTTGCCAACGAGCAAAAATCACTCGCTCCGTGAAGCTCCCTTACTCCGAATTTGAAACGGCTAACAAATTCTCCCATGTACACGTTGACATTACCGGACCCTTACCTTTAGCTAAAGGAGGGAAACGTTACATCCTAATGATGGTCGATAGAGCAACGGGTTGGCTAGAGGCAGTCCCTCTTAACAACATCGAAACGTCCACGATCACAAACGCCTTTATCAATATTTGGGTAGCCTCAAAAGGCGTACCTAAATACATCACAAGTGACCAGGGCACACAATTCGAATCAGACCTATTTCATTCCATTATGGAACGTCTCGGAGTAAAACATACTCACACATTACCATACAAACCGTCAACAAACGGAATGGTGGAACGCAGAAATAGATCCTTGAAAGAGGCTCTCAAAGCACAGGACGAAAATTGGCTCGACGCCCTTCCAAAAGTACTACTCGCCATGCGTACGGCAGTAGACCCAGCAACGGAAACTACACCGTTCCAAAAAGTTTACGGAATTGACGTGCCGCTCCCAGGCGACATATTCGTAACTTCTACAAACCTTTCTGAGCCTCTCTTTTTCCGACCTACGCATATCAGACATAATAATACGAAATATGCCGTCAACATGCCCAAAAATTTAGATACATGTACACATGTCTATATCAGAGTGCCCACACAGCTCTCCTCTTTGCAATGTCCTTACACGGGACCATTCAAAGTTGTTAAAAGAGATAAGTTTTCGGTTACAGTACAAATTGGCGAACACACAAAAAAAGTTCCCAAACAGCAAATCAAACCAGCTTACACTCTAAACACAGACGAAGCTGTGTCACTAAGCAAAAATCAGGCAGAAAATAAGGAGGAGACTCCCCGAAAATCCGCCAGAGGGCGCGTCCCCTCTACCAAATTCGACGAGAAGTGGGTGACTGCACTCGAAGCAGACCACGCCCACTTTTCTCGGATAGGAACAGTGGGAGATATAAATAAGGAGCACCCCGGGCCCGGAGCTCATACCAACCTTGACCATGGCAGCTTCAACTCAAGAAGACATGCTCACCGAGGAAGTGGAGAATTTCCTCCTGGCAGAGGAAATTCCGACACCCATCGGCCCGCTACCGCCTTCGCCGGAGAAGAAGGGACCGGCGGACGCCAGCGCTCCAAGGGAGGTGGTGTGGAGGACACCGGCCGCGTTCACAACGCCGGCTACACCCGCTCCGCAGCTGCCCAGAGCTCCACCCGCTCACCAGCTCCCCACGGTTCCACGCAAGTGGATCAGCTCGGGCGACGTGCCCGTGCCTCGTTGGGACGAGATGAGCGCAGCGGGGTGGACGTCACCGGAACGAGCACCTCCGCAACAGCCCAGCCGCGGCCGCGGGCCAAACCCTCGCGGGTTTGGTACCCGTCGGCAAAGCTCGGGCCGGCCACGGACGCCCCGCGGCGCTCGCCGAAACCGGCGAGGCCGGGGCGCACTCCAGGCGCGGGACGCGAGGCCTGCACCTCCGCCTCCGCCCCAACTGGTGAGGGTTTCATACGGAGAATTCCGTATGGACCTCCCAGTTCTCCCCAACCGGCGTCGTCGTTGATAACACGACGTCTTGGGGGGGCGCCTGTGGTGAAAACCACCCCCTCTTTTCAACAGCCCTTTTCAGGGCTACCAATAAGAGGTAGACATGGCACACAAATGCTTATAAGACGTCGAGTTATAACTCCGTCAAACAAAATATTTCACCAGAGAGAAAATACGAAATTCTCTCTCAAAAGTGAAATATTATCAAATAACATACAAGGCGACCTCCCTAAACACTTACTGGGCGAGAGAGACGCGACAAGTATCTCGAAACAAGTCGCCTTGAATGAGAAAACTCAAACAGACAATCAAATGTCCTCTAAAACTAACAAGGACAGTTCTAGCAAGCCTACTCGCCAATCAGAAACAATGATTGCACGAGAGACAATAGGCGAACCAACCAGGAGGCGGCATGCAACCACCTCTGGTCCAGCAGCCACCCCGGGGACCCCGTCTCAGCAACGGACGCAGGGAAGACACCCCCGGGGATCCCGTCTAAACAACGGACGCAGGGAAGCCACCCGAGGACCCCGTCTGAACAACGGACGCAGGGAAGACACCTCAAGGTCCCTGTCCCCGCAACGGACGCACGGAAGCCACCTCCGGGGACCCCGTCGCAGCGACGGACGCGGGGAAGCCACCCCCGAAGGACCAACTCAGCTATCATACTCGCAGATTCTGAGAAAACAATGTGCGAGTCAATAAGAAAACACAGGTGAACTAATGAAATTAAGCGGACCAATCAGGGGGCGGCAGGAGGCGGCCACCTCCCTATAATTACCCCGCTCGGAGCCCTCCGAAATTCATTCCACTCACCGCTCTCGACGACTACACTCTACAGTACGAAGATTCTACACGCTCTACGCTGACGACCCTTCTGCTCACGAGTTCCTCTCAGAACGGCTTTCTACTGCTTTCTACAAGGCATATCTTCTCTCCTCACAGATCTCGCATTGGCATCTACGAGTCCAGTGATTATTTATCCTGCTCATTGCCCAACGTAGTTCTTCTGTCAGGACGCCACCCGGTACATCTATTGATATTCTCATTAGATCGTACGCCCGCTGGGACGTTCCGAGACGTGTCGCCCGGGTTTCGTAGCACTAAGCTCGTCACCGACCGCTGGGGCACGCCGATAAATTACTCAGCTTATCCGCTCTAATTTATCGTCTAAGGAAGCCTTTTTCAAGGCTACAAGGTAGGACCCTGACATCCGAGCAAAGGAAAGAAGCTCTGTCAAGCGAGTCCACCTTCCAAATCCTGCATCCTATACGGAGAGGTATTGAAAACGAGTTACCAAACTCGGGTACATCGATGGAGCGCCGCCCGTCCTACTTCCTCATGCAAGAGGAAGCAGAACACGGCGCGGCCGGGAGCCCTAGCCCGCGCAGCGCTCCCTACCCGCTACTCGACTCGTCCGCTGTTCCCAGCGACGGACAAAGGCTCGATTCTCGCGAAGAGATCGCCTTACTACCTAACGTATTCATGAAGGAAACGTTAGGTCAAGCCTCACACACACAAAAGTTCGAGGATACCTTTCAGACCCGCTCTGAAGTCAATCATCATGATTCGACAAAGATATCGGAATATCCACGATATTCTACGCAAGGCTACCCGGCTGATCCGAGTGTCAAACACACTCCCAACTTGCTTAAAACAAAGGATACTTTTCAGTACCTCAACCAAGCCCAGTATATTCCTCCTACAGATATAAATCTTAGGCCGGAATATTACACAACGGCTCAGCACCAAACAGATCGAACCCAGCACCCACTAAGCGAGCCCAGTGCTCCACGCGGCTGTTACACGAACTATCCTCAAGTTCCTCCCGCCAAGCAAGCTGACCTTGGCGATTTCGCTCACATTCCTTACAGAAATACCACAGGGACTAACCCGCATAACCAGAATATAAATGTCCCACTTGGTCTACCTACACCAAGTCAAACATATATAAATCCACTACAGACGGAATTACTTTCTATAGTTTATTTCCTAGGACCAAAATGCTGTTTTGATTTCCAAGGTCCGTGAGGGGGGGAGTCTGGATCTGAATCTATGTCTGAGTCATCTGAGGTTTCTGGAGTTTGTTTAGTACCTAACTTCCTGGGTCGTTTGATGTTGGAAATATGAATTTTCTTTTGGGTGTTGTGATGACGAGGAACGATGTCTGCCGTTTTCTTATCCACATCCAATTTGTCCAAAGTTTCCTTACTGTATTTATTTTTTGTTTTGCTCATGAATTGTTTGTTTTTTACAAATATGGTTTCGGGAATATCTGGTATAATCTCTCTATTTTCGTTAGCTTTATTGATGGCTTTTTCTTTTGTTCGGGAACTGCGATTATGAATTTCGGAATATAACCTGGCTATTCGGTCCTTGTGTTTCGAGGTGTAATCGTTTAGCATTATTCGTTCTAAATTTGCTTCGAGGGGGCTACCTGGTTCTATATGACCATAAACGACTTCAAAAGGAGTAAGAGCGGTTACCGAATGAATCGAATTGTTATACGCTATTAAGGCGTATTTTACTTTTGTGACCATGGAGTCACAGGAGAATTCGGATCGGTTATTGAAGAGTCGGATATGTTCAATTAGGGTTGAGTGGAACCTTTCTACTGCTCCGTTACTATTGGGATTTTGGCTACAAATGAAATGAATTTCTACTTTGTGAAGGTTCAGGAGTTCTTTCACTAGAGACGAATCGAATTCTGCCCCATTATCGGATATTATCATTTTCGGGATACCGTGATGGGTAAAGTAAGTCAACAGATTTTTTACAACGTCAAGACTTGAATTGCTGGTTAAGTGATATGCTTGAGCATACTTCGAGAAAGCATCAAGGATGGTAAGGAATTTGCCACCATCTAAGGTAAACTTATCTATGTGTACTATCTCGAAAGGTCGCGTGGGTGTTGGAGTTACATTAAATTTTGGTTTAATGGGTACGCGGTCGTATTTTGTAGCCAGACAAGTCTCGCAGCGGTTGATAAAATTTTGGATCGTACCTTTTTGGTTCGGCCAGAAATATGTTCTTTTAATTTTTGCATATGTTTCCGTTATGCCTCTATGATTCGTTTTCCCGATATGATAATTAGATGTTTTCCACTTCGTCTTCGTTAGGGACATCCTGTACGAGGTCAGTATACTTAGTCATTTTTAAAGTTGACTCTCTAAAGACGCTCATCATCACGGATGCGAATTCTTGATAAATTTCTCCCTTATCGTCATTATAGAAATACAAGGAGTATTCTGTATATGGGCGTACATATTCCTTCACAAAATCGATTACATTATTTTTGAAATTGGTTTTTGAAAATTCCACATTTATCCGAGTTTTAGTTCCGAATGGTTTTGTTATTTTTGGAATTTTGGGATTATTCGAAACGAGTTTTATTAATATTTGATTAAGTCCATGGTTGACTATACCTTCTTTAATTGGGATGGTCAGGACTGTATTGCCTTCGGCGTTGGAGTGTATTGTATCAATGGAATCTAGTTCGGGCGCTGCCGATTCTAGGTTGACGGCGAGGGACTGATTGTCTCTATTGGTAGCGTTTTCGATACCTTCCCTAGATCGTCTATAGGTTTCCATTATTTCGTCTACGACTTCGCGAACATTCGGGTCATTGTCGAAATCTGTAATTATTTCGCGCATAGCCTCTTCGTCGCTTAAAATGTTATCTATATTTGACGTAGGTACTAGGTTGGGGACTATCGCTGTTGTTCAGTTCTATTCTAGATAGTGCATCGGCTACGTGATTGGCAGATCCAGGTTTATATTTAATAGTGAAGTCGTAGTCGCTTAATTTTAATCGCCATCTAAATAGTTTGGATGAACAATCTTTTAAACTGAAAAGCCATTGAAGGGGACGGTGATCGGTGAACAATGTGAATTTACGTCCATATAAATATGGGCGGAATGTTTTTAGGGCATAAACGATGGCTAAAAGTTCTTTTTCTATTGTTGACAGTTTTCTCTCAGAATCACATAATGTTCGACTCGCAAAATGAATCGGTAAATCCGCTTTTTGATCGTTATATTGGCTCAAAACGGCTCCCACGGCTACGTCACTTGCGTCTGTAGTTACGTTAAATTCCTTGTCAAATTGGGGATATTGTAAAATTGGTGAGTTCATCAATAGGTTTTTACAGTGGTCAAAGCATTCCAAATATTCGTGACTATCATAGTTGATTTTGGAATTTTTCTTTAAGCAGGCTGTGAAAGGTTTAGTGATTTTAGCAAAGTTGGGTATGCATTTTCTATAATAGCCTAAAAGTCCGAGAAACTGTTTTATTTCTTTTCTCGTCTTAGGAACAGGAAATTTTGCAATTGCCTCTACCTTACCCGGGTTTTGATTAACTCCTTCAGCGGATACAACGTGTCCTAAAAATCCCGTTTCTTTACGCAAAAATTCCGTTTTATCTAGCTGAATTTTCAAGTTTGATTTTCGTAGTTTTTGAAGACTTCCCTAAGGCGTTCGACGTGTTCTTGTAAACTGGTACTGTAAATCAAAATGTCGTCGACATAAATCAAACATATATCATTTTGAAGTCCTCTCAGAATATCGCTCATTAGGCGAGAGAAGGATGGAGGGGCGTTCTTTAAACCGAATGGGAGTCTAAGAAATTCGTAATGTCCTGTGTCCGTTGAGAAAGCAGTTTTCGGGATTGACGATTCATCTAATTCCATTTGATGGAATCCAGAGGCCAAGTCAAGAGTACTAAAGTATTGGCATCGTCCAAGTTTGTCTAATAAGTCCGTGATGTTTGGTAGAGGGAATTTGTCTGATATCGTCCGTTCGTTTAGTTTTCTATAATCAATGACAAGTCTATATTTAGCTCGTCCAGATGCATCCATCTTTTTTGGTACTACCCATAATGGAGCATTGTAAGGGGAATTTGAAGGTCTTATTATTTTTTGTTTTAACATGTCGTTAATCTGTCTTTTAACTTCGTCTTTGTACACGTTCGGGTATCTGTAAGGTTTGGTGTAAATCGGTATCTCGTCAGAAGTTCGTATGTGGTGCTTTACGTGATTAGTGAAAGTTAAAGGTTGATCGTCAGAATGGAACAGGTCAGAATATTCTTTTAGTAGTTTTAGAATTTCTTGTTTCTCTTCCTCATTCATATGGTCTAGACGTAGTTTAGTTAGGTCTAGCCTAGGTTTAGTGTTAATTTTTGACTGATTAGGAGCCGAAGGATCAGTGGATTCGCTTTCAAGAAAAAGGTTATCAAGGACAGGTTCGCCTATGATGGGTTCGTTTTGCCTAAAATCTAGAGGTTTTTCGGTCGGATTCATAACATGAACATGGGCATAAGAGTTATTCACTAGAGCTAAGCATTGGGGAATTTCTATGTCTCCTACCTTCGTTCTAGGAATGATGGCTTCGCCATTTTCTATGTTTTTCAATTTTATTTTTACTTGTTGAATGGTCCTTGCGTCAATTTGATAGAATCCTACTTCTGGAATGGTATCTGAATTTTTCGCGTTTGTGTTTGTGAAAAACAATTCCAGGGTTATGTTCGGGGTTTTAAGTATTCTTTTTCTGCATTTTACATCGGCTTCAAGGAATAGTAAGAGGTCTGTTCCGATAAGTATGTTAAATTCGTCATGAAATTTAAACATGATGAACGGAAGGTTCAGTCCATATGAGTTGAATAATTCTCCGCAAGGTACTAGCGCACTTTGGTTGAACTGTGAGATGCCATGCGCCGTTCTTACTAATCCTGAGTCAGGTTGAATTTTTGAAGGGAAATATTTGTAGGCAATTTCGGGATGAATGAAACTTCTGGTAGCACCCGTATCTATTAATATTTTAAGATTTGTTTTCGGCATTATTATATACGGAAGTCTACCTTGAGGATTTGGAAAGTTTAAGAGTTCGATAATTTCGTGAGGCTCATTTCCTCTAAAAAAGGATCGGTTTGGTAACCCGTGTTGTTTTCATTGGAATTTTCCGAGAGCATATTCCCGAATTCATAACTCATCTGATCCATCCCTGGATCGTTGTATTGATGTTCATATTGAACATCCGTATTCATAAGGGTTGAATCACAATATTGGGCGTTCTGATTATCAAAAAATGGTCCTTGAATGTTTTCTGGTGGCTCAGGATTCTCAATCATGTTGAGATTGGCGTTTTTGGTCGAAATGGACATCGGTACGACACTTTTGTTCATACTCGATCAATTTTGGGACCAATTTGGATTTTTCGTCTGATTTTGCGGATAATTAGGTTTTGTTGAATTTTGTAATTTTGAATTCGGATTTCTATTCAAACCGGGCTGATTTTGTGACTGAGTAGGCTGTTGAACGTTTTGAGATGGATTATATTTTGGCGTGAAGCGCGGAACATATTGTTGGGGAGACCTCGGCTGGAATTGATAATTATTCGGGGTCTGCACGGAATGTGGCCTTGGCATCATCCTGTTTGCTGATGCAGCACCTGGCTGATTACCGTTCGTCGCCCGTGCTGGTGGCGAGCTTTGTTGAGTGGGTCTGAAGGAGGAAGATTTATCTTTGGGTTTTAAATTGAAATCATTAGTTAGAATGGATAGAGCCATGCCCAAGTTGGTTGGATTTTTGGTTCTAAGTAGGCTTCCTAACGGTTCGGAAATACCGTGCACGAATACCCTTAGAGCGTAATTTCGCATGTATTCCGATAAAATCGGAGCATGCTCACGCATATTCAGTTGAAGATACGCCACCTGTGAATTAAGAATTAATTGAAACAATCTTCATGCGGGGATTGTTTCATTGCGCTTAATTCTGAAAGTAAAGTGTAAGTATCACGCTTATCGCTATAAGTTTGAATTAATGCCTTCCTAAGTTCTGGGTATGTATCTATAGTGTTGACATAGATTTTTTCAGCTACTGATGACCCTAGTTTAGACGTAATCACACCTAGGATCACATCGTTCTGGAAATCATCTCTATCAACATGATTATAAAACCTTAAATATATCTTGTCACATTGTTTTAGGAATTTTGCTAGTATTAAAGGTTCTCCATTAAATTCGAGAATTAACCTATTATATTCCCTACGGAATTCTGGAGGCTGCTGGGGCGGCTGTTGAGGTTCAGGTAGAGGTGCTACCGGAATCGGATCTGGTTGGATCGGAATTCTTGGAGGTTCCTCAGGAATCGGGTTTAATGCTCTTTGCAGTAGAGCAGCTGCATTAACTGGAGGTGCTGGTCCAGGTGGAAGTGGGATATCGCCTAGGTCCATGCTTCTGTGGAGTCTGTGTAACCTACTCCAATCCCAAAAGCTGGCTAGGGGTTTTGGTTCCTTGACCTTAGGAATTTTTCAGACTTTTGATTAAAGTTGATTAATGAAGTTCTTAGAGTAGAGTACGAGTATTCAGTAGGTACTCTGACGGTTTAAAATAATTATATTTGGGAACCAGGGTACGGTCCTTAAAATTGATTTATTTAACCAGGGTACGGTCCTTAAAATTCATTTATTCGACCAGGGTACGGTCTTTAAAAATTATTTATTTGACCAGGGTGCGGTCTTTAAAAATTATTTATTTGACCAGGGTACGGTCTTTGAATATTTTAAATTGATGAGACCAGGGTGCGGTCCTTAAGAATAATTCTTGTAAATGACCAGGGTACGGCCTTTAAATTGGAGAGACCAGGGTGCGGTCTTTTAAACCTACGTTGATCGCTGGGGAGGAGGAAATACAATATTCCTTTGTATTTACCTCAACACGACGGTATCCAGTCGATGTTTAACCTAAGACCAGGGTGCGGTCTTTTAAATCTACTTTGATCGTTGGGGAGGAGGAAATACAATATTCTTTTGTATTTACCTCAACACAACGGTACCGCCTCAGTACAGCCTCAACATCTTCTTCAGGAGTCCGTTGTCCGTATCCCGTAGATCGTAGAAGTCTTTGCCGTATCCGTGTGCACTCCGGTTGTTGTTCTGTCTTCGACACACCTTAACTGTTGAAACAGAGATTTCCGAATAGTCCGAGAAAATCCGAGAATCGGTGTGTCCTACAGCGACTGCACCAGTTACGTCGGGTGCCGAGAGAAAAGAGCTTTTAAAAAGCACTTTCTTTATTTGGAACCGACGGAACACACGTTTGAATAAGGAAAACGGAACGGAGATACGTAGCGTACAAGCGGAGCAACGAGACTGACTCGAACGGTGGGGGAATCAAGCTTATATAGCCTCAGTGGGCTGATTCAGCAGAAATAAAGATAGATCAGCGGTTTTGGTACTATAACATATATGTATGTATGTATATCTGTATGTATGTATATATGTATGTATGTATGTATGTGTCTTTCCAGACGATAACTGTTCGTAGAATTGTGCTAGAAACTTCAAACAAATTTTAAAATGTTAAGGACACAAAACGCAAGTTCAAGTTCGTTGGCCAGCATGATCGGATTACATCTTCGGGTTGAAATTTTCAAAAATGTAGTCAACAATTTCAAAATAGCCTGTTTTTTGCCTGTATATTGTATAGGTACCTACTGAGATATTGGGCTGATATTGACATTTGGTGACAAATAAGCTAGGATTGTACTTTCTTACGGTTTGAAGAATGAGTAATCTCAAGAAGAATCTGAATATTGAAATGTTTGCTAGAATGACCTATGCTTCAGTAGTAAAATATTGTACCTAATTATTATTAAATAATCCCTCACAACTTAATAGGCTTTTAAAAAAATCTTTGACAGTGACTCCTCTTTAGTTGAATTTTTGGAAAAAGTGAAATAGACATCTGAGACTATTAGTTGTTCAAGCAAATCAAAGAGTTTTGGAAAATAAGAAAGAAGGAAAAACAAGAGAAAACAGCTGGAAGGGGTCGGGGGTTTTGGCCAGTCCGGGAGCGGCCCCCTTAACAATCAATTCTCCAGGATGTGTGGAGAGTCTCCACAACATCCGTTAAGGGCACTTGGTACCCCAACGAAAATTTTTCAACCTTTTTTCTTTTTTTGTCTTAAATAAAACCAGATTCATTCCTGAACAAGATAATATATTGCATATAATATTTACAAAATTCAAATGTCTAACAATTTAACTTAGAAGTTGCCCGCCTCATAGTCCGCTGCCGCTGCTTCTTCAAAATCAAACAGCTAGGGAAAGCCGATAATATCCAAAATACTGGTAGGTACTTACTAATCCTAATCCAAACCCTAATTTCTTCTTGGAAGAAGATAACCAGCTTGTGACGCCGGATGAAGTACTAGGAAAAGGAGGGGGTTTCAGAGAAAGAAGTTCCAGGAACGGAAGAATCATAGGAGGCCAAAGGATGAGAGCCGGGTGAAAGACTTGAGCTGGATGGTAAGTGGCGAATTTCGGACGCAAAATCATCTTCACACAACTTTTTGGAGAAATTCGCGATATGGTTGACCTTCTTGAATATTGTTGACCTTCTTGAATATTCTTTTACTTTTCTTCATTGCGTATAACACTGAAACTATACGGACTAAACGAATCGCGGACAAACCGAACGCGGAAAGATGCACGGACGAGTGGAAACGTAAACAACATAGAATAACAGAACATTTTATCATTGTTATCATCTTTCATTCTGGTTGGTTGGTATTATGCTCTGACTGTGTGAAGTGAAGTCATTGAGGTTACTAACTCATTCACACATATTCAAGTCATATTAGTTCACCAAAATGTCGCAGAAGCGCAAATATCGTTACTTTTTCGTTTTATGGCTCTCCTGAAAAGTAGCATATTTTTGCGCATCGGACCCTCTATCTTGGGATCTACTGAACCGAATTCATTTTTCTTTCTTCAGAAAGTTATCTCTCAACCTACTGCATAAATCTGCAGGAATAGTTTATCGAAATAAGTAATTGTAATTACGGGACAGATAATCGAAGTTACCTCAAATACCAGCAATATTTCTGAAATTGGCTTCGATATTGTAATGCGGCAAATTAAATTTCTTCAATCTGATTCCGCAGATCTTTACATGATCTATCAGTTTAAAAAAAGATCATCGAAATCGGCCAAACAAGTGCCGAGATAATTGGTCACGAATTTCACCATTTTTGGGGGGTACCAAGTGCCCTTAAGGGCTTCCTGTTCAGAAATGAGCTGGTGGGAGCCTTCATGGTGGGTGGGTCCGGGCCGGTCAGGGCCCTCAGGCCCTGACCAGCCAAACACAGGGGGAAAGCCTCTCCACACCGAAAAAACGGTACAGGAAATAATATTGGGCACAGAAACAGAAGATAACAACAGATAGCAGGAGACAAGATCACAGCAAACTAAACGGATGACATCAAACACAGACAAAATTTCAAGATATATATACACCATTCCCATTTCATTATATTTCTGGTACATGTGAAATTTGTATAAAACCAGTAAATGGATTTAAAAAAAAATCTTATCATTTGGTCTGCATAAATTTTCCTGAACTTTAATTTCGTATAGGTACCAAGCAATGTTTCAGTGTCTGTACTCTGGCAAAATTTTACTCTATTCAGTTGATAAACTTGCTGCAAAACTCATAAAATTATTCATAACACGAAAATTGCTCCAAACATGGTACCTATGTGATGTTGCCTTTCCAGACAACTCTCCTCAGGACAGAGATAAAAATTCTGTTTTTGCTTCAAAAATTCAAGCATTCTAAAAAAAAGGATGAGTTCGTTTGGAAGAACTTTTTGAGCACAATGATTAGGAAATCAAATCTCAAAACGTGTGCTGGAAAAATCTCTAAAAAATGGCAAAAACTACTAAAAATCATTAAATTTTTGTTTTTAGCCCAATTCTATTCAAATAAAGTTTATCAATTACTATATAAAATAGAAATTAAAAAATTTATACACAAAATTATGCTGAAAAATGTAGGTACCTACCTACCTGTTTAAATTGTATTCATTGTGTGAAATCATCAACAAAAACTGAAAACATGAAAAATTCAAAATGTCTTTCTGAATAGCAAATCATTATTTAGAAAAAGTATTTTTGCCATAAAATTAATAGTAAACGTTTTTTTTTTTTTTTTTTTTTTTTTTTTTCTCTCTCTCTTATCTAAATGCTTAATTTCAAAACTGTTCAACATAAATATAATACGATAGTTTCTAAAATTCGCTCATAAGATCATGTTGCATGACTATAACTTTGTGTTCAAAAGCCTTATCAAAAAGCTTGAAAATACTGTATATTTTAAATGTTAAATTTCGATGATTCAACGCAGACCCTCCGTTTTGTCACCAAAGGATAGTCGACAAGCAAACACAGGTAACCTGTCAAGCTGCTACTCCGGGTGATCCCGCTTACGAGGGTTTATTTTTTCGCCGCTTGGCTTCGCATCCCTAATTGAAATCGAGTCGGAAATTACAATGTCTTTGGAGATTCTCAAGTTCGGACCTCCATTGGCGATTTCAACCGACGCCAGGCAATGAGCTTATAATAGGATTATCATTATTGCTATAAGCTACTATAAGCTCTTTGCTGTGCATGAGCAAATTCAGGTCAATTTCATACTATTTACAAGCTATTTCTACGGTCTTTTCCTGGCGGTTGATACGCTTGCGTCGCGCTGGACCA
This sequence comes from Adelphocoris suturalis, assembly GCA_030762985.1. Lineage (NCBI taxonomy): Eukaryota > Metazoa > Arthropoda > Insecta > Hemiptera > Miridae > Adelphocoris > Adelphocoris suturalis. The sequence continues at coordinate 41,065,953 of CM061049.1, forward strand.
GGAAAATGACGCTTCCTTCCACGTACCTGCATGAAGTAGGTACGCAGTAACGCGTAGTAATTAGTTGCCTGCGTCGAACGATTTGAGCAAGTATATTTGAATACGATTCATAGAAAACTGTAATAGCTAGGGGAAAATGGGGTAATATCGCCACCTTAAGCATATTTGTCTATCACAGCCCGGGTTTGCACTTAAGAGCTTCAGATTGTGAAGCAAATTATAAAAAAACATCTCCAGTGATGAATTACAACGTTTCGGCTGGTTGTGTAGCAACTTTATATTAGTAAACAACAATTTATAAAACCCTCGTAAATGGCGGTATTACCCCAGCTAGCTGGGGTAATTCCGCCATGGGGTTAGGGTAATATCGCCATATTAAAACAAGGGGGAAATGAACTGTCTCATCAGAACATCGGAATAACGTTTTATTGAATTTCAAAAACTCTTCCTGGGTAGCTTCTCACCATATTGGGAACTTAATTGACAAGAAAAAGATTAACTAAAGGTTTACAAACAATTTCCACGTCAGAATAGTAAAATTGGAACAAAATAAATATTGGTAAAATAATGTTGGTTCTTCACAAGAACTGAATTATTGACAAAGTTCAACGCAAAACTCGTTAAAAAAAGAAATGTTTTATAGCATTTAATTTTCCCGGCTTATAAAGGTTTTAAATTTGTGCTCTTCTTCAAGTCGCAGCAAAATTCACAAGACTAATAACGCCCATTGTCAAAATCAAAACGGGAGCATGAAGAGTGGAATCTTACCACGATTATGTTCATATAGGAAAGAAGTTAGGTAGATAGGCACTGCACAATTATTCAGTAGATTGGTAGGTAAATATCTAATAAACCACGATTAGGTAAATGTAGAGGTGCATATATTGAGATAAGGTATCACAATATAATTCGTCTTTAACATTAATTTATATTTTAATTACTCAGAATCAATAGAAACAGGTGATTATTACTACAAAAAAACTTTGAAAAAATCATCAAGACTGAAGAATGGAGCATTAGGGGCAATAGGTACTGCCATGGCGGAATTAGCCTGAATTTGGTGTGGCGGTATTGCCCCAGTAAACTTTTCGAGATAAAAAATCATTAAAAACTACAGTTTTCGTTAAAAACATGAAGTAATGGGTGGAAATTAAAGCTAGGTAAATGATTTTTCTACGTCGTCATGTTCAACAATTTACATAAACTTATGAAAAACTATTACTGTTGGAATTACAACATCCATCAGCACTCCATGAAATCCATCCGACAGAATCCGGTGTGGTGGCAGGACTGCGTCTGCCACCAAGCCAAGCGGCGAATCTCGTTTGGCGGCCATTCTCGTTCCTGCTCTCGAATTCGACGGCCGTTGCAGTACGCTTTTACCATCCAGCTAATCCTAGCTAAATATCAAGCCATCTCTAACCATCTCTAATAATTACGAAGGTACTTAAATCCCTCTCATACTTAATTTTTCTATTGCCTGATATGTATACATGGCGGAGCAATTGGGGTTTGCTCACTTGTTGGGCTGTGCATAGGTTAAATTCTCGTTTTTCGGAATCAGTAATTTGTGACTTATTACTGAGGGTAATCGAACAGTTATTTTCTCTGAATATGGAATTTCAGAAAGTTACGATGAAAAAGTCATAATCCGGAGAAGTCACATAAAACGGAAATACGATTTTAAACGAGGTTATGAAGTTATTGAACTTGACATAATCGAAATTTTTGGGTTGACTTTTTCGTGAATTACGGAATTCAGAAAGGCTCGAGCATGAAAATACGGCTGTGTAAAATCCCAAAGTACGGAATAACAGTTTTGAATAAATATTACGATGAGTACGGATGTTCGAAACGAGAAAAATTATTTTCGAAGTAAATTACGGAATTTCTCGATTTTCAGTACAGCGCCATATTGCATACTGTGACATGGCGAGATGAATTCGAAGCTGAAACCCTTGGCCCTCCAATAATACATCATGGTGGAAACTCTCGAGTGTGGATAAGTTTATTTATAAGTTTATTCTAAGTTTTAAACTAATGTAGAATTATGACGGTGTTGTCCACACTCAGAGTAAAATTACGATGCCAGATTGATGTGTTGGAGATGTCAATGTTTGACAGTCAGTGGTGCCAACTACGTTGGTTGAAATACGGAGGACACACGAAGTTTTGTTGGTAGATTACCATGTCTACGGATTCGTTAGAATTCGAACGTCAGTTTGGTTGAATTGCGGCAATGAAGGTTACCATGGTTACCGTTAGCTCGAAAATGTAGTTACTCAACATTACGATTTGATTTCGATATTTTATTCTATTGATTGAACTAATACGAAAAGTTGAGTATGTAACTTAGAAACAAGAAACATGAATCGGACGAGGAATTGGAGATATCAGTACTACTTACTGTGATCACTAATATATCTAGTTTTTACTAGTGTTAACATAATTTAAGCATAGTAGTAGGTAATCCTACTTATAATTAAGTTTATATTAATTCTGGTCGCAGTGGTGGACTGTTTCCTTTTTCTGCTTCGTTGTGTTGAATGTTTGTATTGATAGTTCTTGCAAACGAACGTTATAATATCTTGTAAAGTCAAAAGATCGATGAAAATTCAGTTGAGCTGAACGGAGCATGGATGTTTATTCGGCTGCAAAATAAATTCATTGTTGCTTGCGAATTGTACCTAATATGAATACGATTTATACGGTTTTAATACGCTATGCACACCCCAACATGACAAGCCAAGGCTGAAATAAGGTGGAAACACTCATAAGAATAACGAAGTACGAAAGTTAGCTAGAACTTTGTGCGAATGAGCGAATTATTAATTTACGATTTACAGTTCGAGAATGAAATACGATTTAATAGTACGGCAGTGGTGAGCGGATTTGCAGCGGGATAGTCTTCTTGTAAGCGTGTCGCTGGGAGATTAGATGGTCGAAGGCTCTGTTACCTACGCACAGCGCGCATGTCTCGGAGAGACAGTACCTTCTCTAAGGAAGCGAAATTGACAGACAGGTAGCGGGGCATATGTGATAACCCCAAGACCGCACTCCAATTTATGTGTGGCAATCGAGGCGCATTCAAATCCTAACACCATGTTGATAGAACGTTATGAGTGATTCCACTAAGGCTTAAATAAATCCGGAAATGAGATGTGTTTTTAGAACGGAGTACATAAATCCGGATGATACGAAGTTTAGAGATGTGTTTGTAGAACGGAGTACATAAATCCGGATGATACTAGGATTAGGGATGTGTTTATAAAACGAAGGTCGTGAATTCGGAGTAACTCGTCTCTTGGTCTAATTACAGAGAACAATGAACACGGAAGAGATCAAGAGATTTATTAACGAGGAAGTCGAGAGGAGGGAAGTTGCGATCAGGGCTTGGCTCGAGACTGAGTACGCTCAAAGGTATGAGATGATGCAAAATCAGATCAAACAGTTTGCGGAGGAGTCTGTTCTGAAATTCGCGGCTCTGGCTTCGATGACCATGGGTCCACCTCCAACATCGAGGTCAGAGATGGTGGTGGAAGAGCAGGGCTCTGGTAGATCTGAGGATGCTCCTCGCACACTTGAGGTTCCCCTAGATAATCCGGTTGTAAACACAACGGCGAGTGGATCTGACTCGGTGGGCACTTGTGCCTGTAAGATCCACAAAGAACCCGGAGTGGCCGCAAGGCCAATTACGAATTTAAAGTACGGAGGCAATCCACTGAAGGAAGGGTCGATCGCCGTGTGGAAACGAAGGGTAATGTTGGATTTGGCGAGTGGTGACTATCAATTTCTCGTCGATCCCAACATAGAACCGGCAGTAAACTACACGGAGAGAGAGCTTCATCAGTTGAAGTGTATCGTACTCTCGTACTCGCCTTTTTGACCCCACTTCCCCCTCCGGATTGGGTCGAATTTTTCCGCCGTTTGCTGAAGGAAGGCCCCCTGCTAAGGAAGGCTTTTCCTACAGCCTGCTCTCTCCTACTATTTTCCGACATCATATCATACATTGCGAACATCCGATCAAAGATGTCCCGAACCCTCATTTTAGAGTTCTCCTGGAGTGCATCTTCAGCTATCCTGGGGCATGCTTCCGAGATAGCATTAATTAAATTTCTCCGGATTGACCTATCTGTCAGCTCAGCCTCAGGGAACCTCCGAATACCCTCCACAAGACCCTCAAATCGATTTTGAAACTCGAGTACTGTTTCCAGCGCCGGGTTAAATCGAGTATTCATAAATTCGATTTGCATTGCATGTTCCTTCGCCTGAGTAGGCGGATCGACCGCCTTCTCAATCATGCTCAATGCAATTGATGGCTCGTTCACATCTTTGATCATCGATTGCAAACCGTGATCAATATTGGAAATTATGTACGAGAGTACGATACACTTCAACTGATGAAGCTCTCTCTCCGTGTAGTTTACTGCCGGTTCTATGTTGGGATCGACGAGAAATTGATAGTCACCACTCGCCAAATCCAACATTACCCTTCGTTTCCACACGGCGATCGACCCTTCCTTCAGTGGATTGCCTCCGTACTTTAAATTCGTAATTGGCCTTGCGGCCACTCCGGGTTCTTTGTGGATCTTACAGGCACAAGTGCCCACCGAGTCAGATCCACTCGCCGTTGTGTTTACAACCGGATTATCTAGGGGAACCTCAAGTGTGCGAGGAGCATCCTCAGATCTACCAGAGCCCTGCTCTTCCACCACCATCTCTGACCTCGATGTTGGAGGTG